>HG995402.1:11200000-11692805 GCA_905333125.1 Pheosia tremula | reverse complement strand
GGCAATCTCCGGAAACCAGGACATTACACCATTGGACGTAGAGCAAAAACTTAATCATATAATAGAACAAAATACTGGCATCAGATCCTTAATCGAACATGAAGTCCACAAACAAATAGATACAATAAATCAGGATATCTCCAATCTCCACTCGGCTATCGCCTCGAACGGAGTTACTACACCACACACCAACACAATAGAAGCGTCGATTGACCCAATACGCAATGAAATTGCTGCAATAAAAGAAAGTACAACCGCCACGATTGAGCCACTCAAGGCAGCCGTGGACGAACTCACCAAAAAACTGGAAGCAGGAACAATCCCCTCCACTCATAAACCCAGTAATCCAGATAGACCAACGTACGCTAATAGCCTAAAAGTGCAGCGCAATACGGTTGTGATTCAGTCCAGCGACCCAAAGGACACAAGCGAGCACCTACTGAATGACCTCAAACAGGGAATCGATATCATCCAACTCGGCGTTGGTGTCAATGCGATCAGAAAGGCGAAGGACTGCAAAGTCGTAATATCGCTGGACACCGAAGACGATCGAAAGAAAATGAAATCAGCCATTACCGACCTTAATTCCAAGTACACCGTCTCTGAACCGAACCCCAAGAAACCGCTCATTCGTTTAACAGGTGTCACCAAAGACCTAGCCGACACCAAGGTGGTTGAAGCCATAACCAGCCAAAACAACAAGCTACTAGAAGATGTACCTCCCACCGAAACAATCCGAGTCCTGCGCAGAACCAAAAACAGGAGCAATCTGATGTGCAACATCATCCTTGAAGTAGGCCCGAACACCTGGGCCAGCCTTAAGGACCAAAAGTTAAGGATTGGATACCAAATAATCCCAGCAATGGATCAGTCCCCAATAAAGCAGTGTTTCAAATGCATGGGATTCGGTCACGAAGCCAGGTTCTGCGAACGCTCTGCCGTCTGTGGGTGGTGCGCGGGCGACCATGACACCAGGTCATGCACACGGGAATCACCGGCCAAGTGCAGCAACTGCACCTCAAACAACAGCCACCCCGGATACAGCTCTGAATGCCCAGAATGGCGCAAATATGACCGGTTGGCTAGATCGGTCATAAGCTATTGTTAACGCCAACGTGGTCGAGGTGAACAATAAGGAAAACTCAGGAACAGACAACAACGGATTTAACCTGCGCATCCTGCAGTGCAATCTAGGCAAAGGGCTCGCTGCCACCCAAGAATGCCTGAATGAAGCTACCAAACAAAAGTTCTCTATCCTTCTTCTTCAAGAACCCTATGTTGGCAGAGACGGCACTCTGTCTATCACGTCCCACCAAGTTTTTCAAAAACGCACCACTCAAAAACCCGTAAAATCCGCCATAGTTGCCATTGATGGCAGACTCAAAATCACTAACTTACCTAATCTCAGCAATGAAAACATAGTGTGTGTCCGCATTGAGTCTAATTACCAAAAACTTGGCCTAATCTCTGTATACTTCGAGGGAACAGAAAGCATCGATCAATATCTAGAACAAGTTCATCAAGCAATCGATAATATTGGAACCCCCAACGTAATAATATCTGGCGACATAAATGCAAAAAGCTATTTATGGGGAGAAACTGAAGAAGACACGCGCGGTATATCCTATACTGAATTTCTTTCTCAAATTAACTTCACCGTAGTCAATGAGGGCACCACACCGACATTTAGTGTATACAGAAACAACAGACTCTACCAAAGCATCGTTGACATCACAGCCTGCTCCTACAGTCTATACAGCAAAATCCTAAATTGGAGGGTTGATGAAAACCTAGTCACTACCTCTGACCACCGTGCTATCACATACACCATAACTGACCTTGTTGAGCCACCTGTTGGAATAATCCAAACAACTCGAATATTTAAAACTAAGAAAGCAGACTGGGAGCTATTCGATGACAAATTCACAGAAAACCTAGAAACACAAAATATAAATGACCAGAGAATTAAACAAATCACCCAAAAGGAAGAACTCGATAAAATAATACATGAATACACCGAAGCCATTACAGTAGCGTGTGATGTCTCAATGCCCAAATTTATTCCCAGAATCACACCAAAAAAGATAGTATGGTGGACAGAAGAGCTAACTATAAAGAAAAATGAAGTCAAGAGGCTGAGAAGCAAAATAAGAAA
Organism: Pheosia tremula; assembly: GCA_905333125.1. NCBI lineage: Eukaryota > Metazoa > Arthropoda > Insecta > Lepidoptera > Notodontidae > Pheosia > Pheosia tremula. Next base: position 11,690,650 of record HG995402.1, on the reverse strand, counting down.
AGCCAATCCTCAAAGAAAACCGTTCGTCATTGATGAATACAGAACAGCCCTTGAAGACTATAAAAACAGTATCTTAGCAGCCCGCACCACCAGTTGGAAGGAATTCTGCACAGGGCAAGACATAAAAACCGTCTGGGACAGAATCTACAAAATATTATCACTAGGTAAGAGAGAAAACGACACAATGCTCTGCGACGAAAATGGCCAAATACTGGACTCTCAACAATCAGCAGCCCTATTGGCTAAAGTTTTCTACCCCGCCGATAATAAGAATACTGATATCCCAGAACACTGTACTAAGCGAACCCTTGTCGATACCATGATCGGCACAATAGAAAATGGTCCGAATAAGATAGAGGAAGAGAGAAAATTCACACTACATGAAATATCGCACATTATTAAACAAATACACCCAACTAAAGCCCCAGGAGCTGACGGACTGACAGCCGACATCTGCTCTAGAGCATTCCACAATAGACCAGAAATTCTTCTCTCAATTTACAACAAATGCCTTCAATTAAAACACTTTCCGACACCTTGGAAAACTGCGGTCATACGCATCATTAAGAAGCCCAACAAAGAAAGTTATACCACTCCTAAATCCTATAGGCCAATAGGGCTCCTACCAGTTTTAGGCAAAATCCTGGAAAAAGCATTTACCACGAGATTACTATGGCATCTCGGCAAGTCTAACCTCCTTAGCAATAGGCAATATGGCTTCATGCCTCAAACTAGCACAGAAGACGCGCTCTCTAAAGCTATGACCAAGATTAAAGCCGGAGTTGAAGCCAAACAAATTACAGCAGTCATATCACTAGACATTGAAGGCGCATTTGACAGTGCGTGGTGGCCGTCAATAAAGTACCAACTCCTGAAAAAGAATTGCCCGAAACAACTTCTTCTCCTCATCAATAGCTACCTATCCGCGCGCTCGGTAACAGTCCAATATGCGGGAGCTAGCCATACAAAAGCTACCAATAGGGGATGCATTCAAGGCTCCACATGTGGTCCACTCATGTGGAACCTCCAACTGGACTCCCTTCTGGAGGAATCCAGCAAACTTGAGGCACACGTTCAAGCGTTTGCCGATGACATTCTAGTAATAGCTTCAGCACAGGACACATCAGAATTAAATAAAATAACAAACAGAGCCCTCAGCGTCATATCTAAATGGGGAAATAACAATAAATTAAAATTTGCAGCTCACAAGACACAATGTATCGTAATAACCAAAAAACTTAAATATGACACCCCAAATTTTTCCTTCTGCAACACCAATTTAGAAATATCAAAAGAACTGACACTGCTCGGTATAACCATAGACTCCGCTTTGACATTCAAACCCCATTTGGACAAAGTTAGTGCCAAGGTGGCAAATATATACAAATCGTTAGCTAGAACAACCAGCGCCAACTGGGGTTTAAATTCTGAAATCAACAGATTACTATACGTTTCAGTAATCGAGCCCATCGTAACCTACGCAGCCAGTGCGTGGGTCCCGGTTACAAACAGGCAATATGCCATGGATAAACTGAATAGAATAACCAGACGATTCGCTATCCTTATATGCAGGGGACATCGCACCATCTCCCTTCCCTCTAGCATCTGCCTAGCTAGAATCCTCCCTTTAGATTTAAGAATAAAAGAACATGCAGCTCTTTACGAGCACAAGAAAGGAAAACCCGTACCGCTCCTACCCAATCATAGACTAGAAAATCCTATAAGCACCTTTTCACTACCACATCCAGCAGACAGAATTCCAAAGAACTTCGAACTATTAATCACCAGCCAGCATGTAAATGACATTAATAACACATACCCAAAAGTATTTACGGACGGGAGTAAAATCGATGACAAGGTTGGTGGTGCGGTGTCCTGGTGGAACGGCGAGGAGGAGTCAACCTACACTAGCTTTAAACTAGAATCGCACTGTTCGGTCTATCAGGCCGAATTAGTAGCAATCAAAAAAGCAATCGAAATGGCAGCAGACTCCCAGTGTGACGGAGTCAACATTATCAGTGACTCCAGAGCCGCACTGGAAGCTTTAAAAAACCCAAACAGCACTCATCCCCTAGAATCCAAAATACTCAGCTTAATCCGCCAGACTGAGAGAGAGGGTTGCAAGATACTCTTGTACTGGACCAAGGCTCATGTAGGTACCCCAGGCAATGAAAGAGCAGATGAACTTGCCAAGGCAGCAGGTCACAGGAAAGTAGCTCCAACTTACAGAGCAATACCAATATCATATGTAAAAAGAACACTTAGAGAAAACACCCTGAACACCTGGCAACAGAGATACCAAGAACTCACAACCGGGAAAATAACCAAACTCTTCTTCCCAAACATAAAAAATGCATATAAAACGTTAAAATTCATAGAAATGGACAATATTATGTCACAAATATTTACAGGACACGGAGGTTTTAAAGAGTACCTACATCGTTTCAAGCTCATAAACTCATCCGCGTGCGGATGTGATGATACAACACCACAAACAGTCTACCACATTATAGACGAATGCCCTTGCTACGCCAGGGAGAGGTACGATGCGGAATGCGCGATGGACAAAACCATCTGCGCCGCCAATTACCCGGAACTAATAAACAGCGAGGAAACGCGAAATCGCTTCCTCACCTACGCGGAAGCCATTGTGCGAAGGTGTGCCCGCCAAAATGGAGCGAAAATGGCGTAAAAATTATTGTAAATACACTGATTTCATATAATAGTAAGGAAAGGAAAAAAAAAAAAAAAAAAAAAAAAAAAAAAAAAAAAATATATATATACAAAAAATACAAAATATACAAAATACAAAAACATACATTTATACATATAATTAGCATGTAAGAATAGCATATAGTACTTATAATAATAACGTAATATAATACTTAGTAAGTAAGCAAGTAAACAATAAAAAGTGTAAGAATAGCATAAAATACTTAAAATAATAAAACTTATAATAATAATATAATACCCAGTTATAAAGAAAAGAATAAAAATACTAAAGTTGTGAATAAATCTAGCTGCAAATAGAATAAAAAACTCACAGTTACAAAAAGAAAACACAGACTAAACCGTCACAATATAAATAGTGACGAGAATATAAATAAAACCTGGAAAAAAAAAAAAAAAAAAAAACCTAACCTAACCTAACCTAACCTAACCTAACCTAACCTAACCTAACCTAACCTAACCTAAACCTAAACCTAAACCTAAACCTAAACCTAAACCTAAACCTAAACCTAAACCTAAACCTAAACCTAAACCTAAACCTAAACCTAAACCTAAACCTAAACCTAAACCTAAACCTAAACCTAAACCTAAACCTAAACCTAAACCTAAACCTAAACCTAAACCTAAACCTAAACCTAAACCTAAACCTAAACCTAAACCTAAACCTAAACCTAAACCTAAACCTAAACCTAAACCTAAACCTAAACCTAAACCTAAACCTAAACCTAAACCTAAACCTAAACCTAAACCTAAACCTAAACCTAAACCTAAACCTAAACCTAAACCTAAACCTAAACCTAAACCTAAACCTAAACCTAAACCTTCCTTCCTTCCTTCCTTCCTTCCTTCCTTCCTTCCTTCCTTCCTTCCTTCCTTCCTTCCTTCCTTCCTTCCTTCCTTCCTTCCTTCCTTCCTTCCTTCCTTCCTTCCTTCCTTCCTTCCTTCCTTCCTTCCTTCCTTCCTTCCTTCCTTCCTTCCTTCCGTATGTTGCGACGCAATATTACGAAAATGAATACTAGAGTGATCTTAAATAGTAATGCTTGGTAATTCAAAGATCTATATTGATCATGATTTCAGTTATTAGCCATGTACTGACGCATCACGCAGGCTAGCGAGACTTCTAATAAAATAGGCTGGGCTTCGCAGCTTAATGCTTTTTTTAACATAAACATTCAGGCTGTCAGCAATGCCACGTTCCGACTACCAGCCTAGTAGGGTTCTTACGTGACAGAAGAGCCCTACTAGGCTTCTCGATCAGTCAGTACGCGGTTATTATCGCAAAGAACTTTCGTCACCGTCGAGCCCCAGCTGTGTCAACTGTTGGTCCACTTACCCTGCACTTGTTGCGACTTTTACGAGTTAACTTCAGACAATTTCCATTACGGTAAAACGTGCTTGAGGCGTGTTGTAAGACGAGTTTAGTCTTTAGATTCGTTTTTAAGAATCTACAGATTTTTTTAGCTTGCAGCGGTGGTTCTATCTGGCGGAAAGCTTTTTCTCCGCGAGAAAAAGCGGACGGCCGGCTTCGAACGTATCACAGCAAGACGTTTTGTTCTAGCTATCTTACTTTTATTGCTGTTCATGTTCAATCCTAAATGAAGATCGGTTGGAATTGATTTGATATCAAAGTGCGTAGGCATCTTATGTATGAAATAATTTACTGACGTTTGCATAGGGCACAAGACAGACACCGACTAATGATAATTAATGGAATACATATCGCCAAAAACAAAATCAGTATCTTCCAAATACATGGATCATAAAAAGATTGATAAAATATAGATGCGACAATGCAAAAACAGTAGGTCTGCCTATTTATTTAAAATCTTCTTCTTCTAAGTAATGAACTGTCCTTCCGAAGAACGAGGCCACCATCTTTTTCCCACGCTTCGACCTCTCTTCACTTTAGTTGGCAACTCCTCGGAAGAACACACCCAGACAGCAGTCTGTCTCTTAGTTTCAGGATCATAACAATAACATCCAGCTTTTGTCACACGTAAGTATATCGAACACAGCATTTGAGTCACCTCCGTTAAATCTTTCAACTATTTCACAACACCAATCAACACGACGGGGTTATTGGACCTGTTTAGATTATTAAATCGACTAGATTTCATTTTATAAGGTTCCAATACAATAATTAGTTCTGAAACGTTCTATAGATGGCGCTACTACATATTTAGATCTCACTATGGTTTCGTTACAATGATTAATACCTTACCTATAATACCTTTAATATATTCTTTCGTCAATAAATGCTTTTCAGTGGTTTTATTTCGTTCGATACCCTCAACAGGGCCTCTGTCAAATTATGAGCTATATAATAGAGATGCGCAAACTACATCTTTTGACTGATTACAGATTTATAAATCTTTTCACTCAAAAGATTTAAATCACTCTTTTAAATCTTTAAATCTTTTAAATCCGTGAGTGTCGGAATTAAAAGATTTAAAGAGTCATTCATACGACACATCGTAAATGATTCGAAGAGATTCGGAAGGAGAAAAAGATACATATACTACTGATTTCCCTTCATTCTTATCAGGCTTAGGACTGTCAACCTAGCTTTCATAATTAACTAAACAAACATACAAAGGACTAGGTTGGCGTTATTAAATACCTACTTAGTACTAATGAGGTATAAAAACGTACTTATTTTTGTACCAACACACTTGATCACTACCTACTTATTTACATTTATTAAAGTTTTTAATTATTTACAAAAGTCAAAATATCATTGATAAAGATAAATATAAAGAGTTATTATTTATAGTTTTTGGTTCAATTCACTATTTTCATTCTCAAAATAATTTCGTATACGCAATTAAAAGCATCGAAACATTCAATCAAAACTAAAACATAACAAACCGTCACTCGATTTCCTATTTAAAAAAAATACATTGCACTTAATTATAAGGCGCAGAAAGAATAATTTTCTCTGCATTCTACATTATCCGGCGACGCGTCGCACAAGCGAACTTACACATCCTTCTCTATCTCTTTCTGAATCATAATACCAGCCTATAGTCTTCTCACTCCACATCGTAATGGTCTCAATTGAATCAATTTGAATCTTATCTAAAGTGATTTAAAGATGTATTCCAAAAACTTCTGATTTAGTGATGCATGATGTATTATTGAAAAAAGTAAATCTTTTTTTCAAATCACTCAGGATTTACACATGTCTACTATATAATGCTTCTTGACCGCTAAATGTTCATGATCCTATATGAAGTCGAAGATGATTGTGCATTTGACTCATACCGATGCTTGTCCGAATCTGCTGATAAGTCACTCTTTTGTCAGTCTCTATCATACGCCGCTATCATAACTTTCTTGTTGACTTAAATGACATCGAAAGTCATAAAAAAATCATTGTACGAAAATGTTCTCGCGTTAAATTCATACTGACGTGAAACAGACAATTTGCCGCCAAATCGTAAATAAATGTGGAGGCGCGAAAAAGTGGACTGTATAATGAAAAAAAGAAAAAGTAGGGTTATACGACAAACACGAGTGACTTGCTAAATCTGTGAATCGATGTAATATGTGGAATGAAATAGAAAATAGGATGGGCAGGTAGGTACTCACGCAGGTGACGATGATGGTACACTTCGCGAAGGTGCAGTGCGATGCAGTTCACGAGCTCGTGCGGGTGATTTGGTCTATTTTGTAGTTACACTGGCGAGCTTCACATACACTTAAGTATAACACAATTTCACAATATATTATTACGATTCGGAAGTGAGGTGAGGATGCGCTGGCGCTGGAGCGGCGCGTGCGACGCGTGCGCGGATCGATGCACTTTCGATGACGTACGGTGAAGGACTGCCGGAACGAACGAGAATGCGGAAGGAAGCGGCGGGAGCGGGGGTGGGCGGAATAGTGATGGGAACACTTACATAGATTCACAAATACGATCGATAATAGGCGCAAACATTCCCCCCCAGCTTGAAGGAACCCATTTCTTCAAACAAAACGAAACGAAACTAATTTAAACCGAAACGAAATTAATTCAATCGAATCAAATAAAATCTATCTCTATAACAAAACGAAACTAAATTAAATCTAACCTAATCAGCGAATCGATTCACCACTATTGGTTTGGCAGGGGACAGAGACGTACCACTGGTCGCAGGTACGAACCTGTAGCCGTTCTAATTCTAACAATACGAGTGACTCCATTCGAGCCAGGGAACACCTCCTCAACAACGCCCATGGGCCAATGCAGAGGTGGGGTATTTTCAGTAGCAAGTATTACCACTGCTCCGACAACTACCGGGTTACTAGGCGTGTTCCACTTCTGCCTCGACTGCAGAGTGTGCAAATATTCCGTTCTCCAACGCTTCCAAAACGATTGAACTAATTTATCTAAAAGCTCGATACGCGAAAGAAGATGTAACCTGTCTTCCGTGATGTCTTTCGCGGGAAAATATTTCAAAGGAGTAGTATTCAAAAAATGCGCTGGAGTGAGGGCGAGCGGTTCCGAAGGATCGCTCGACAGAGTGCGACACAATGGCCGAGAATTCATCACGGCCTCGATTTGAGCTAGAACTGTTGATAGTTCTTCGAACGATAGAGTCTGCTCACCGATGACGCGATACAAGTGAGTCTTCAAGCTCTTTATATTAGCTTCCCAGTTGCCTCCGAAATGACTAGCAGCGGGGGTGTTCAATACCCAAGTAACACGATTCTCCAATAATACTTGAGCGAACTCGGTATTGAAATACTTCGAACGCAGAAACGAGTGTAATTCCGAAAGAGAGCGCTTAGCTCCGATATAGTTAGTTCCATTATCCGAATATACGCGACCTACAGGACCGCGGCGAGATATAAAACGCTTGAAAGCCGACATGAAACTCGCGGTACTCAAATCACTAGCTAACTCAATATGTACGGCCCGAGTGGTCATACAAACGAACAGACAAACATACGCTTTCAAGGACCTAACACCACGACTTCGCGACATTGTGACCTTGAAGGGTCCCGCATAATCAGTACCAGTATGAACAAATGGTTTTACTGCTTGGACGACACGACACGAACGATGATCAGCCATCTCAGGAAATACTGGCTTCGGTTGCAAGCGAAAACACGGCACACATTTATGTACCCTATTTCGAATTAGGTTGCGCGCAGAAAATATCCAATAATTCTGACGCAAAATCGACATTAATAAGTCAGGACCGGCATGACAATTAATTTTATGGTGATAGTCCACCAAAAGATTTAATATATGACCTGCACGCGGTAGGACGATAGGATGTTTATGATTATAATCTAACTCCGCGTTAGACAGGCGACCACCGACCCTAATCAATCCACTATCCAAAAATGGCTTTAGACACTGAAATTTACGACTACAAGGTTTACCTACTCGTAGGTTCGCAATTTCAGTGCCAAAGTGCGAAGTCTGAAGTTGACGCAATACCATCAACTCAGCGAAATCGAGATCAGTTGCAGCTACGTAGTCTCTTCGAGGTAATAATTTCACAAAACGGCAGATGTAGACTACGCAACGCAAGTATTTTGACCAAGACGACCAACGGTTAGCCAACGAAGCTAAAAGCGGTTCGATAGACGACGAAACATGATATGTGGTTTTCTTCTCCTCTGGTGGGTCAGCCACCGCGGAGGGGACAAACTTCGAGACTGGCCACTGCGATGGGTCAGACTTAATCCACGGAGGTCCACTGAACCACAGCGGGTGATTCAGCAATTGTGCGGGTGTGAGACCACGTGACAAACAATCAGCTGGGTTCTCAATCCCCGATACGTGATAGAATCTATCCGACGGTAAATCCGACTGTATCTTGGCTACCCTGTTGGATACGAAAGTGTCCCAGCGGTGGGGCGACGAATGAATCCAACAAAGGGATACAGTCGAATCAGAAAAGGCGTAAATCTCATTTACGTTACAACGACTACCACAAGCGATAATTATTTTGCGAATAAGTTTCACTAGTACGAGACAAGCACAAAGTTCTAATCTAGCAAGTGATACGACTTTTCGAGGCGAAACTTTAGACTTTGCGCTCACTAAGAAAACGGAATTATTTCCATCGACACAAACATGAAAATATACGACTCCCCCGTAAGCTTTCTCACTCGCATCCGCGAAGCCGACAATAGTCACGGTGGCATTTGGTCCAATGCCCACGTGACGAGGAATTTTAATCTGGGAAAGCAACGGAAGCTCTTCTCTAAAACGAGTCCATAATTCGACGATGCGAGGAGGGGGCGGGTCGTCCCAACTACAATTACACAACCATAAATATTTTATAAGTAACTTAGCATACAATACAACGGGCGCTACGAAGCCCATCAGATCCCAAATCCTAGCTACACACGATAATATGGCCCGTTTGGTACAAATCTCGGCGGGCATGTGTATGCTCAGGCTGAACTGATCTGTGGTGGGGGACCAACACAAACCCAAAATTTTATGTTGGTCAGATTCATCAAACTCTTTGACCGACGATAAACGATGTGACGGGGGTATAGAATCGACCACCGCTTGCGAGTTACTATTCCACTTTACCAAATCGAACTGACCGGCTTTCATGAGTGCGATCACTTCAGCTGTGGTTGCGATGGCCTCAGCTTCAGTATCGACCGAACACGCGAGATCGTCCATGTACAGCCCAGTGCCGATAGTAGTTTTCGCGGTAGGGTACGATTCACCCTCATCTTCGACGAGTTGTTTAATAGTTCGAAGAGCGTGGAAGGGACTCGACTTGAGTCCGAAACAAACACGATTAAATTCGTAAACCTTTAGAGGTTCGTCCGACGAAAAACGATACAAAATTCGTTGAAAACGACGATCGCATTCGCGAATTCCAATGCACAAAAACATTTGCCTAATATCGGCCGAAAGAGCGATAGCGAACAAACGAAAATTAACGATAACATTAAATAAATCACTTTGAAGATTTTGACCACCATATAAAAGATCATTAAGAGACACGGACGAACTGGTCTTGGCGCTAGCGTCAAGTACGATACGCAATTTGGTTGTGACCTTATCCTCTCTAATGACCCCATGATGCGGTATGATATAACTAGGGGCATCCCTAGTAGCCTCCGTTTCTTGAGGCGCAAGCGACAAATAACCCTTTTCCAAATATTCTCGCACTACTCCATCGTAGGCGAGTTTTAAGTTAGGTGAAGCCAGCATTTTACGCTCCAAGCAAAAAAAGCGCTTTTCCGCTACTTGACGCGAGTCTCCCAATGAGAACACGTCACCCTTAAACGGGAGCGCGACGACATAGCGACCGTCCTTGTCGCGCGTAGTAGTATGCGAATACAAATTTTCGCAGTCTTCGTCTTCGGGGCTGAGCGACGGCGGCATGTTGACTTCCTCTAGTTCCCAGAACCTACGTACTGCAGATTCCAGCGGGTCAGCGACACAACAACACGAAATCGAAGTCGAATGATCAAAACGAGCGGGCGCCGAGCCGACGACAACATAACCCAACACGGTTTCCAAAGCGACAGGTGCAATATGAGTAGGGTGACCATACACCCTGCGAGACAATAAAAGGTGTGGGAAAATTGATGCTCCAATAAGCATTTCAATTTCACCCGGTACATCAAATGTATCGTCGGCTAACGGCAAAGAGTCGAAATTCGAAAGAATTGAAGTGTCCACCGCGGTGGTGGGTAAACACTCCGTTATTTTATCGACTACCAATGTTTCCATATCGAAGTTAATATTACGATCAAAACGAGAATAAAATCTTAAATTAGTCGAGCCTTGTATTAATTTAGTAGAACCCCCAATACCCTTTACGGTTAAACAATTCAATTTATTAAAATGACTTAGTCCCAAACGTTGACAACAAGAACGAGTTACGAAATTACTTTGAGATGCACTGTCCAACAAAATTCTAACATTATGGTTCCTCCCGCGACTATCTACGACAACAACTCGGGCGGTACCCAACAACACGGTACTCGCGCGCGAGCGAGAGAGCGATTCATTACTAGATAAAGTGCATAAAGTAATGTCGTTAGGCGGGGCGGTCGAGTTCCCGCTCCGATCAGCTGATTGGGTTTGAGTCTCAACCGGGCGAACAGGCATATTTGTACCTATTTCACTCCTTTCAAAATGGGTAGGTTCAAAGTGCAACATAGTATGATGCCTATTATTGCATTTACGACAACTAAACCTCGACTTACAATCGGTAGAATGATGATTATTATTAAAACAATTTAAACATAGATTATTTGACTTAACAAAACGAAAACGTTCGACCGGCGACAATTTTTGAAACTCGGAACAAGTATACAACTGATCATGGGGCAATTTACACAAAGTGCATTTTTCCTTGTGCTGGGACGAAGACGACGACGACGATGTATTGACATACGCATGTGTGGGTTTAGTGGGCTTATTAATACCAGAAGTATCCGATCGATGTGCCAACTTTCGATCCGTTTGTGTCCTATACAATATTTTTATATTGTCACGTACAAATGTGACCAACTTGTCAAACGACGGAATTGACTGTGTGCGATTATCTAATTCAAACGAGCGAACAATATCTGAATCTAGCTTTTTCAATGCCATGTAAAGAAAAATGAAATCAGTTAAGTCCTCAATACCTAGATTTTTAAGTGCGGAGAACGACGAACAAAATTTATCCAAAAATAATTCTAAACTAGCGGCTGTGGCCGAACCCACAGGTTTTAGGTCGAATATTTGATCCAAGTACGACGAGGCTAGCATACGTTTGTCTTCGTACTTATTTACTAGCGACTGGTAGATCAGCTGATAATTATCGGCGCTCGGCGTAATGCCGGCGAACACGGCCTGTGCTTTACCAGTCAATTTTCCTAATAGATAGTATAACTTCTCAGCGGACGATAACGATAAATTAAGATGTACAGTATTGTTGAAACTAGTGTAAAATAAGGGCCACGACTTTAGGTCCCCATTAAACTCGGGCAACTCGATTGGCGGTAGTCTAGTCCTGCTACTAGGTACATGTGTGGCCGGTGGCGCCCCCGGCGGCGACAACTCCTTACTAGCGCGCTTGATACGGCCATACATGTCTTCGAAAGCGGAGAGTTGCTGGTAATTAATAGCGTATTTTGGGTTTTGTTCTAATTCCAATATATTAATTTCATCTAACAATTTTTCGAAATCAGACCGTAAGCCATCAACGGTTTCTATTTCACACAAAAATAATTCTTTGAACGAGTCCAAGTTAATTTGAACCGCATGATTACAAATAGTTTGAATACGTGCGAATAATCTTTCTTTTTTCGCATGTAAAAGTTGTAATTTTTGTTCAACCGACATTGTGAACTTCGTACCTATGTACTTATTTAGGTACTTACTACGAAACGATACGACAAGATAGTTAGGTACCTACTACGAAGCGAAATGTACGTAGTACGTACCTACAAACGAAACGACGGGTAATATCAAAAAATATACGATATACGATACGATACTTACCTACCTATGAAAAACGATACGACGACAAGATGGGTAGGTACTTACAACGATACGAAATGTACGTATCTACTTAAGAAACGACAGGAAAATAGATAGGTACTACGATACGACACTTACCTAGCTACCAAACGAAACAAAGTATTAATTTTATTTTAATAAAGATCGATACAAAATGGAGTCCTTCGAACGCACCAAGCGCCCAGGCAGCCTCGCGATACGAACGACGAATTTTGCTTACCTACCTACAATCGGTCGAAATATGAGCGTTGGAGAACGTAATATGCGATATTTCCTAGTTATGCGAAACGAAGCGATACGAAAATAGGTAATAACTAGAAAAATACGAAAAATGTCTCCGTACACCTACCAAACGAAAAATGGCGGATGACGCTCGCGACCACGACGCGAAATTTTACAAATAATTTTACGAAACGGTAACCAAATCGAATCGTTTCAAACCATCCAGCATGGTCTGACCCGGCTCGAACGGGACCAAAATAATGGAGGCGCGAAAAAGTGGACTGTATAATGAAAAAAAGAAAAAGTAGGGTTATACGACAAACACGAGTGACTTGCTAAATCTGTGAATCGATGTAATATGTGGAATGAAATAGAAAATAGGATGGGCAGGTAGGTACTCACGCAGGTGACGATGATGGTACACTTCGCGAAGGTGCAGTGCGATGCAGTTCACGAGCTCGTGCGGGTGATTTGGTCTATTTTGTAGTTACACTGGCGAGCTTCACATACACTTAAGTATAACACAATTTCACAATATATTATTACGATTCGGAAGTGAGGTGAGGATGCGCTGGCGCTGGAGCGGCGCGTGCGACGCGTGCGCGGATCGATGCACTTTCGATGACGTACGGTGAAGGACTGCCGGAACGAACGAGAATGCGGAAGGAAGCGGCGGGAGCGGGGGTGGGCGGAATAGTGATGGGAACACTTACATAGATTCACAAATACGATCGATAATAGGCGCAAACAAAATGAATAAAATACATACACAATAATATTGGCAGTTCCATTTTCAAAATTTGAACTTTTTTATGTCGTTTACAAGTGGCCAGTTCTAAAAACTTTCAGTGTTGCCCTCGTACACTGGCCTCCATATATATTCGCATATATGAGGTCAGTGCCCTCGTATAAGAAATCATTATCTATGGCGCACTATCTACCGATCTTTTTCTAGCTCTGGTACAACGTACATATTAGAAATCATTTTGTTTTATTGACCACCTAAGTCCTAAGCATTCATCCGTGCGCTGCTGTTAACGCCATATTACCTATCTGCACATTAAAGGTCCGACTTGCACTTGCCGGATTTTTTATTTCATTTATATTGGTAGCCTCAACGAAGGCGTGCACCGACGCTGCAGTAAATCAGGGTGGTGAGGACGTCGAATGAAAGTCGAGCGTGAACTTTACAATATAACCTATTATTTATTTAGCAATATTATTTACAAAGGCTGCGCGGCGGCGCGGCGGCGCGGCGGGCGCGTCATAGCGCGGCGAGCGAGCGCGGCGCGTGCACGCGCGCCGGCGCCGGCGGCAGCGGCGGCGGCTCGGGCTCGTCCAGGTCCAGCGCGGCGTCGATCATGGTGGTGTCGTGCAGCAGCCGCAGCCGCGACGCGCTCAGCGCCGGCGCCGCCGCCAGCTCCACGTCCAGCGAGCGGTTGGTGTACGCGTGCCGCGCCGGCGCCGGCGACGCGCCCGGGAACAGGTTCGTGTAACTGCCGCCGACAGCACCTGCGGGGAAACCCATTCACACTTTACTTCCTCAAGTTCGGAGTGATCCACGCATTTTTCGCATTCACTATGCTATTATGGAACTCACCCTCTCGGACGGACGCGAGGTGCGGCGACTGCGCTGCGAGCGGCGCGGGGGCGGGCGCGGGCGCGGGGGCGGGCGCAGGGGCGGGGGCGGCGCTCAGCGCGCGCGCGAAGCTCGGCGGCAGCTCGTCCTTCACGTCGATGGTGAAGACGCCGCGGCTGCAATAGAATGAGGCGAGTGAGCAGCGGCGGACGAGCGACGATGAGCCCGGACGCCACGAGCGAGCGGCACCGACCGGTCGATGAGGCTGGGCGCGAGCGGGCCGCACAGCACGTGCCAGCAGTTGGCGCACGCGTTGCCGCGCGAGTACGGGTTCGGGTTTGACACGCCGCGGCGTGTCGAAAACGAGCCCTTGATCTGTGGACAAAAGTGTTAACTAGTTATTGATAATTAAAATATTCATAATTGTACTACAGTTAATTTTCAATTTACTACTTCCGTGACTCGTGACGTCATTATAGTCACAAGCATGCTGTCACTGTCATTTTTAATTATGAAATCGGTGGTGCGAGCGGGATGGAACACACTCTCGCTATCGTTAAAAAAAGTTTATGTTTGAGCTACTGATTCCGTTTTCTGTGCAAAAGATGGCGTCGAGAGCGAGAGACGGGGAGGCGGGTTGACTCACATCCTCGTTGGTGGTCTGGTCGGTGGAGGCGAGGTAGGTGTGGAAGCCGGCCAGCCCCAGCACCGACCACACGGACAGGAAGCAGACGGCCGCCACCACGGCGCTGGCGGGCGTGGCGCGCAGCGCGGCCGCCAGCCCCGCGCCGCGCGCCAGCAGCGCCAGGTGCGTCACCGCGCACGCGAACACGAACACCGCCAGGAACGACAGCGACACCACGAACGCGTAGAAGTAGCGGTAGTTGCGCTTGCCCACGCAGTTGCCCACCCACGGGCAGTGGTGGTCGAAGCGGTCGACGCAGTTGTCGCACAGCGAGCAGTGCGAGGCGCGCGGCGGGCGGAACATCTTGCACGTGAAGCAGTACTTGAGCTTGACGGCGCGGCCGCGCACGAGCACCTCGCGCGCGCGCGGCGGCGGGCGCGCGGCCGCCGCGTCCGCGTCCGCCGCGTCCAGCGCGGCCGCCTCGTGCGGCGCGGCGCGCGGGATGATGCCGGGGTCGGACAGCGCCGTGCGCAGCAGCGCGGACAGCGTGAGCGCGAACAGCGCGCCGCCCGCCGCCGGCACGGCCGCCGACACGCGCGCCGCCAGGAACGGGCAGTCGAACGCGAAGTGCAGCGCGCACGTGCCACAGATGAGCGCCAGCGTGAGCGCGAACACGCCCGGGTGCGGCGCCGTCATCAGGCGCCCGTCGCACCAGAACCGGTTGCGCCCGGCGAACACCTCCCACTTGCGCGTCACGCGCCGCGAGGCCATGGTCGCATCACCCGCGCCTCGCCTCGCCCTGCGCCCCGCCCGTGGCGCTACCGCATGTGCGGGCTTCGGCCTGGAGATGTCGCTCTCTGTTGGCCCGTTTGTTGCTTCGTTAAATGAGGTTTTAAAAGATCTATTGCGTTTTACCATTGGAAATCTTAACGAACGCCAGCCATGACAAAACATATATATTATATCTCAGAATTTACCACACAGCATCACTGTTATTCTCAATTTATTTTTGAAGATAAGTAAAAGATGAAGAGAGCCAGTTATGGAGAGGATCAACCACACCATGGCCTCTCATTACTGCAAGACAGGTCCAAGACATATTTTATCAAAAAAAAAAATCCTTTTTCAAATTAAATTAATTATTAATTAGTTAGACTTCAGTTAAAATAAACCTATTTGTGTCTTTTACAACTATTAATCACCAATTTTGGCAACCCAGGTTGATTTAACAAATACTGCATAAAAGAAAAACTCAGCAAAGCTTCAGGTAGCTAGTGAATGTGATACCAGTGTAGGAAACATCCTACCACCAGCTTATTTATTATTATACTTGTACCTACAACACTGAACACTTGACGAACAGGAAATTAGTTCTATGTACTTTAAATTAAAATATTGGGCACATCCCTAATAATAATTACACAGGTATGTACAGTCTATGAACTGCTGAGTGGTGAAGTGACAGTGGGAGCTACATGCTAAAAAAACAAAAAAAAATTACAGAATGAACTGACTAGCTAGACTAAATAGCGAATTATGCTGCTAACCTAATTTTTAATTGCAGGTCAGATGTATTTAACTGCAAAAATATTTACCCCTTCTTAAATACTGACATAGTCTGAACTAAGGCATAGGTGAGCTCAGCTCAGCTAGTGTTATACTGCGTGTATTAAGTATATTAAGAATATTAAGATTCAATACGTCGTGTATGAATTGATAACTTATCTATTACAATGTTCGCAATATTGGGTGGAGTTGCTTGCTCGTATCAAGGTACCTACGATATACGATATACTCAACATCCACAGCCCGGTAGGAGTTCAAATGTTGTAGTACATTGCTAAGTATTTACTCACCTCAGTCAGACTCTTCGGCGGTGACCAGAAGAGACAAAGTAGGTGTCTACTGTAATATGGTACACAAAAATGAAGTTATTGAGATGTTTTAACTGGTTTAACATGAACACAATATCATCATAACTTCTCTTTCCTTTATAAGTTACTTTATATTATTAATATAAGTTTGCTGAACTCTTCAAAATATAAAGTTCATATATTTTATTTCGTTGTGAATAATAAAAACTTTCTTGTTTTTTGATGACAGAAAGAATAGAAAGACAAACCAAAGAGAAACTGCTTCTGTCACTTCAGATCAGTGTTGCCACCTTACTTTTCAAAGAAGGGCTACTTACGATACTAAAACAATTTTTTTACAAAAAAAGCTATCTTCAAAAAACTAAAAAGTAAAAAATAATCTTATCTTGAATTGTACCTTGTCCAACTTATTCAAATATGTAACAATGTGAAGTATGTTTCAAGCAAACAATTAAGTAGAGTATCGACGGTCCGCGTCAAAGACTATCTCCTTATATAGCTAATAAACATCCATAACTGGAGTACAAACATGCATGCTCAATAAATCGAACCTTGTTCCAACTAGGATTCTAACCCAGGATCCTTGGCGTAGAAAGAAGGATGTAAATGGCTTCGTAACGAAAACTGGCACTATAGATTAATTTTATTATAGGCACTACAACACGAATTCATTACCAATACCATTTCCCCTTACACCCTTTATTACACCTACATGTTGATAATTCAACAACATTTTTTTTATATTTACTATTTTTTTACAACTATATTGAGTCTGACTACTGACTGACTAACTATATTGAGTATGACCTTAGCAAAAGGGGCTAGATTGCCCTTTTCGGGCCAACAAACGGTGAAAACCGGGGTTCAAACACTGCAAAAAGGGCTATGGTGGCAACGCTATCTCTAGTACGTCTGTGGTCAAAAGCAAAAAGTACCTTGTTTATACTAGAAATAAGATAAGAGCCAATAAGAGAACACTACCGCAACGAGAAAACAAGTTGTCTGTGTGTGGGTGAGTTCATCTGTGGCTCTGTGACTGGTGACCGCTGCTGGCTGTCTTTTTAAAATTAAAGGTTATATTCGAGTGGAGTAACTTTCGGTTATGTTATATTCATATATAAGCACAATTTTTGAGCTCTATAGGTGGTGTTATAATCTCTAATTATGTTTATACATCGGCTCTCGATCTACGCCAGTTATATTATAACAGAATAATACGTCATCGCTCTAGCTTCGTCCCTCGCACAATAATTGAATGAAAATGTCAGGGTCAGTGGAAAACGCATCGAAAACTATACGATAGCCACGATGGGAGTGGAAGGGTCTCGGCGCGAGACGCTCACGGTGGTCGCGCTGTGCCTCGCGTGGTACGCGACCAGCTCGGCCAGCAACGTCGTGGGCAAGCTAGTGCTGACGGACTTCCCGTACCCTATGACGGTCACGATGGTGCAACTGCTATCAATCGTGGCGCTGAGCAGTCCCGCTTTCGCAGCGTGTGGCGTGCGCCGTGAGACGGACTTCCCGCGCCGCTACTACTGGCGCGTGCTAGTACCGCTCGCTTTCGCCAAGTTTCTCACCACCATCTGTTCGCAAGTTTCCATTTGGAAAGTGCCCATTTCATATGCACACACAGGTTTGTGCAGTATTTCTAAATGTTTATTTGTATCCGTGACTAAACAAACGGAACATTATGCTTAATACTTTGCAAGTAACATCTGGAGTAGTATACTATACAGACCTTTTGGAATCCAGCGACAACTTCCGTGCGTTCTAGCGTTTTTGCCATACCTATTACTGGAATCAAGTTTAATCAGCTCACAAGTTTGAGAAATTCATGTGGGTTCCAAGACAATTAACTTTATCCGGGACTCGCCGAGGTTCAAACCTCGGTGTCATCATTGGACACCACTGTAGATCCTGGCTTACAGGAGTAGCAGTGGTGGGAGTGTGTGGCGGGCTTAGTACCAAATATGAAATTTTTATTTGTCGTAAACACAGTTGTAATATAAAAGTGGCCATAGAGCCCTTAGTATCTACCTCCAGGTTTTTTACTGGTTAGATTTAACTTAAAGCTGGCAAAGACATTCTGATGCACATAGCAAAATCATTTCCGTTTATTATTAAGTTAAAAAAATATTGGACAGATAGGCATTATGTATGAAATGACTGTCCGTCCGACTGTGCCTCACCTCAAAAGCTTGGTTGATGTGGATGACAGACTAAACATAATGTGAATGTAATAACTAATATCTTGAATTAGTTCTTGATTTTTTTATGGCAATTTCGGATATTATGGCATTTCAGAGAGCCACACTAGCCAATAGAGAATGTTAAAGAACAGGTAGGTAAGTTAGCACATAATATATAGTGTGTCGGGTGGTGCGGCAGTGAAGGCGACGACGCCGCTGTGGACGGCCGGGCTCGCGCGCGTGCTGTTCGGGGAGCGGCAGCCGGGCAGCGTGCAGGCGGCGCTGGTGGTGATCGCGCTGGGCGTGGCGGTAGCGTCGGCCACCGAGCTGCAGTTCGACGCGCTGGGACTGGGCGCCGCGCTGGCCGCGGCCGCGCTGCTGAGCCTGCAGCACCTGTACTCGAAGCGCGTGATGCGCGATACAGGCGTGCACCACCTGCGGCTGCTGCAGGTGCTGGGCCGGCTGGCGCTGGCGCTGTTCCTGCCGCTGTGGGCGTGGCGCGACGGCGGCGCGCTGTGGGCGGGCGCGGCGCCGGCGCGCGGCTGGGCGGCGGGCGGCGCGCTGCTGGCGGCGGACGGCGCGCTGGCGTGGCTGCAGGCCGTGGCCGCCTTCAGCGTGCTGTCGCGCGTCACGCCGCTCGCCTACGCCGTGGCGTCCGCCGCCAAGCGCGGCGCCGTGGTGGGCGCGTCGCTGCTGCTGCTGCGCAACCCCGCGCCGCCGCTCAACCTGGCCGGCATGGCGCTGGCGGCGCTGGGCGTGCTGGCCTACAACCGCGCCAAGCTGCGCGCGCGCGCCGAGCCCTCCGCCGCGCGCCCGCTGCTGCCGGTGTGACGCCGCCCGCCCGACTCGCTCCTATGTTTTCCCACCGAGTATTTTGTTGCGGGCCGATATTGTTCTCGGGTGAAAACTTCGACTACGGTAGCCGGACTACTGTAGTATGGGCAGCAATATTTGTTCCAAATCATTGCTGTGGTATGAGTTTGGTCAGTATTCAAATTGCGATCGAGCGATAGCATAATCCCAAACGTTTGTCAGGAATGCCTAACAAGTGTTCCCTGGTAGAGGCGGTTCCCTGTATTTAAAACTTATACTAAAAACCCTGGACTATCCTAATCCACTTGCACCTTGGCGATTATTAGGCTATCGACGAATCGAGTATCTAAATGGACAAAGTGACAAACATTGAAAATGTTGAATTTTTTGCTGTTCCATACAATGGCCGTGGTTTTCCGACTGCTTGTGATTTTTCTTTAAACTAGCTCAATATAATTTGTTTGGAGTCGAATTTATGTCGCTTTTAAACGCTGTTGATGTTGTCTACTTTCATCACAATATATCTATTGAGGAGTTTGCCTCACACAGACCAGGCAGCATTATGGTAATCATGGTAACAGGCACCTCAGTCGGCTTATATGTAAGTAAAGATGTTGAATGTACAGTATAGTCACAGTATTGTCGTAGCGCAGTCCTATGACGTGCGGCCTGGCCGATATATATTTTATTTTCTAGTGAATTGTTTTTTTTACTAAATATTTCTTTTTTATTGAATGAATATAGATATATTTTTTAACTAATTTGGGTTTCATTTGAGTACACGAAATTCGTCGATCTCTAGTCTCCGGAATAGTGGCGGGGAATTTATCTCTGAGAAATAAATGAATTTAAAACTTTAATAAATATAATTTATTTACATTAAACTATGGAATCAAAGTTGAAATCTCACGGGCACAGTACTGCAGTTATAAAAAAACATTCATCGAACATTCATCGCACGCGACACATTCTCGCAGTCAGTCTCGAGCGTGAGGTCCGGCCTACAGCTCGTCGTGGTCCTCGGCGGGCAGCTCGTCGGCGTCCTCGGCGTCTGCGTCCGCGTCCGCGGCGTCCAGCTCGGGCTCGTCCTCCACCGCGGCGTCCAGCGGCACGCCCAGCGTGTGCTGCAGCATGCGCTCCACCGTGTCCGCGAACTCCACCGCCTGCCCCTCCTGCAGCATGTAGCCCGACCTGCGGACGCGACACGGTCAGCCGCCGCCCCCCCCGGCCCGGGGAGGCGGCGGCGGCGGACACTCACCTGAGCGCGGCGGTGCGGTACAGCGTGTCGGCGGCCAGCAGCGTGTCGGCGTGGTCGGGGTCGTCGCGCACGCGCCGCAGCAGCTCCAGCACCAGCGGGTGGCGCGGGTTGATCTCCAGCATCTTCTTCTGCGTGAGGTGGTGGCGGCGCTGCGCGTCGTCGGCCTGCGGACGGAGCGGCGGGTGAGCGGTGCGCGGGGAGGGGGAGGCGGGCGGCGTCACTCGCTCGCACTCACCTTCTGGTGCGCGTTGGAGAGCGCGAGGCGCTCCATGTTGCCGGTCCAGCCGAAGGCGGTGGCGGCGAGCGCGGCGGGCGAGCGCGCCAGGCGCCGCGACACGGTGGCGCGCGTGATCCAGGCGCCCAGCTTGGCGCCCAGCCACGTGGTCAGCGGCTCGAACTGCTTCTTGTACTCGTCCAGCCGCTCGCGCTCGCGCTCGTCTGCGGACAACGGGACGGACGGGTCAGTGCCGGCCCAGCGCGAGTGCCTTCTCCCGCCTCGCTCGCTCTCGCGGACACTCACTCTCCTCCAGCTCGAAGATCTCCTTGGCGATGTTCTGGAACTTCTTGCCGTCGTACTCGGGCAGCGAGGACAGGCAGTACTCGTCGACCGCCTCGGTGAGGTACAGCACCTCGTACCCGCGCTTCACCAGCCGCTCGGCGAACGGAGACTTCTCCACCTGTCGACGGGCGCCCTCGCGGCGTTACTAACGTGCCTAACTAAATCATTGATTCGAATCACCTCCCACCCACACTAGGGACTGTCCGCTATGTCGGTTCGTCCAGGTTTAGCGAACTACACCCCGACTGACTTAGGACCGGTTTCCGACATATCAGAACAAATCTATGTCGAGCGCTACCGCTCTAGCAATTGGGGACCAAATGAGGACGAGGTAGTCAGTCGGACCGACCTCTGTAAGATGGTAACTGAGATATTGTCGCTATGCGAGATTATATGCCATAGTATATCGGAAGCTAATGTTGCACGCATGGGGAACAGTGCTGGCTGGCGTACCTCGGCGCGGCTGGAGCCGGCGATGTAGTAGATGTGGTTCTGGCCGGGCTTCATGCGCGCCATGTAGTCGGCCAGGAAGGTCATCTCCTCGCCGCGCGACGTGTGGAAGCGCAGCAGCTTGGCGAGGCGCGAGCGGTTGCTGGGGTCCTCGATCACGCCCAGCTTGATGCTGCACGAGCGGGACGCGTTAGATATTGAGTCGCGCTGCACGAGCGGGACGCGTTAGATATTGAGTCGCGCTGCACGAGCGGGACGCGTTAGACATTGAGTCGCGCTGCACGAGCGGGACGCGTTAGATATTGAGTCGCGCTGCACGAGCGGGACGCGTTAGATATTGAGTCGCGCTGCACGAGCGGGACGCGTTAGATATTGAGTCGCGCTGCACGAGCGGGACGCGTTAGATATTGAGTCGCGCTGCACGAGCGGGACGCGTTAGACATTGAGTCGCGCTGCACGAGCGGGACGCGTTAGATATTGAGTCGCGCTGCACGAGCGGGACGCGTTAGATATTGAGTCGCGCTGCACGAGCGGGACGCGTTAGATATTGAGTCGCGCTGCACGAGCGGGACGCGTTAGATATTGAGTCGCGCTGCACGAGCGGGACGCGTTAGATATTGAGTCGCGCTGCACGAGCGGGACGCGTTAGACATTGAGTCGCGCTGCACGAGCGGGACGCGTTAGATATTGAGTCGCGCTGCACGAGCGGGACGCGTTAGATATTGAGTCGCGCTGCACGAGCGGGACGCGTTAGACATTGAGTCGCGCTGCACGAGCGGGACGCGTTAGATATTGAGTCGCGCTGCACGAGCGGGACGCGTTAGATATTGAGTCGCGCTGCACGAGCGGGACGCGTTAGATATTGAGTCGCGCTGCACGAGCGGGACGCGTTAGACATTGAGTCGCGCTGCACGAGCGGGACGCGTTAGATATTGAGTCGCGCTGCACGAGCGGGACGCGTTAGATATTGAGTCGCGCTGCACGAGCGGGACGCGTTAGATATTGAGTCGCGCTGCACGAGCGGGACGCGTTAGATATTGAGTCGCGCTGCACGAGCGGGACGCGTTAGATATTGAGTCGCGCTGCACGAGCGGGACGCGTTAGATATTGAGTCGCGCTGCACGAGCGGGACGCGTTAGATATTGAGTCGCGCGACTAGGCTGCGCTGAACTGCCCGCGTTACTCACTTAGTGGAGTACTCCTTCCAGAAGTGCTGGTACTCGTCGTCGGGGATCTTCTTGAGCATGTCGAGCACCTTGCGCACCAGCTTTTTCTTGATGATCTTGACCAGCTTGTGCTGCTGCAGCGTCTCGCGGCTCACGTTCAGCGGCAAGTCGTCGCTGTCCACGATGCCCTGCGCACAGAGACAGAGGTGAGCGGGAGGGCAGGCGGCGGGTGGGCGGTGTGGGGCGGGGCGGGCGACGCACCTGGATGAAGGCGAGGTAGTTGGGCATGAGGTCGTTGAACTCGTCGGTGATGAAGACGCGGCGCACGTACAGCTTGATGTGGTCGGTCTTGCCGCCGTAGCGGTTGAAGCTGTCGGCGGGCTGCACGCGCGGCACGAACAGCAGCGCGCGGAACGTCACCTCGCCCTCCGCCACGAAGTGGGCCCTGCGACAAGCGGCGAGCGGTCAGTGGCGGCGGCGGCGGCGGCGGTGGCGGCGGCGGCGACCCGGGCCGCGCCGGCGCGAGTCACATACTTGGCGAGCTGCGGCGAGCTGTCCTTGGTGAGGCTCTTGTAGAACTGCGTGTACTCGTCGTCGGCCACTTCGTTGGGCTTGCGCGTCCAGATGGGCTTGTTGTCGTTCATCAGCTCCCAGTCCCACACTGTTTTCTCGGTCTTCTTGGTCTCCGCCTTCTCCTCGGCGGCGTCCTCCACCTGGAAAACAAAATAATAATAAAAATCTAGGACGTGCGCATAAGGAATCTACGAAAGTTGCGCGAGGATTGCGCATTAATTAGTACAAGTTCACTCGGGGCACATGCGCCGACGAGGTCGTTGGCAATGGAGTGTCGGCGGAGGGGCTGACCTGCGCGTCCTCGTCGGCGTCGGCGTCCGGCTTGTCGGCGTCCGCGTCGGCGTCGGTCTCGTCGACGGTCTCGGTGCGCGAGGCCCACAGGTAGATGGGGAAGTTGATGAACTGCGAGTACTTCTGCACGAGCGTGCGGATGGTGTCCGGCTGCAGGTAGTCCGCCGCCTCCTCCTTCACGTGCAGCCTGCCCACCACTCATATTTATAACATCACGCTAACAGTCCAAATAGATACGGAATACCCGATGTTCTTTGAAATGAATGGAATTCTAGACACTACAAGGAAAGCCGGGCGCTCTGCCTCCAGTCCTCTAGCCGAATTCGAACCCACCCCTCGGTGCCGTCAAGCTCTCAACTACTTTTTTGTATTGGGGTCGGCAATATACCGCCTACAAAATAAGTTGAGTACTGATATTAACGGGGAGCGACTTGACTAGTTGCGACTGCTGGTAACCTAAGAGTAAGTATCGCTCGTAACGGTGACGGGTGTTAGATTGAGCCCCGAGGCTGGGTGGGATGGCAAGCCGGGTGCGTACGTGATGTGCGTGCCGCGCTGCAGCGTGTCGCCGCGCGGGTCGCGCGCCACGCTGAAGGTGCTGGCGTCCGACTCCCACACGTGCTGCACGTCCGCGTTGTGCTTGGACGCCACCGTCACCTTGTCCGCCACCAGGAACGCCGAGTAGAAGCCCACGCCGAACTGCCCGATCATGTCGTTCATCTCCTGAGCGTCGCTCTGGCGCAAAACCATACAATAGCATTTAAACATCTGCTCGTCTAAGAAACAAAGATCTAAGATGTACGACAAAAGTGTTTAGGGGTACCTTCTCAGTGTCCTGCATCTTGGAGAGGAACTCGGCGGTGCCGGACTTGGCGATGGTGCCGAGGTTGTTGATGAGGTCGTCGCGCGTCATGCCGATGCCGGAGTCGATGATGTGCAGCAGCCGCCGCTCCGGGTCCGCCTTGATGCGCACGCTCAGGTCCGGCGTCGCGTCCAGCACGTTGCGGTCCGTCAGCGACAGCAGGCGGATCTTGTCCAGCGCGTCCGAGCCGTTCGAGATCAGCTCGCGCAAGAAAATCTGTACAAAACAACGCCTTCAGTATAAATAGATAAGTATTACCCTACTATAAGGCGACCGCGAGTTCCAGACTACGACACCGCACGGCAGACGGCACAGTCCTCGAATACTAACCTCCTTGTTTCTGTAGAGCGAGTTGATGATGAGCTTCATCATGCGGTTGACCTCGGTCTGGAAGGTGTAGTTCTTGGCGTGCTCGCGCATCTCGCGCAGCTGCGCCACGTTCAGCGAGTCCGGCGAGATCGCCTCCTCCTCGCGCAGCACCGCCTCCGCATCTGCTCCAACACACTCGGTTAGCTACTGTTTCGGCACAATACTGACAGAATACCAGATTTTTAAATGCAGCACAATAACATCAACACGCGCATGCGCGTCTCCACAATAACACATCGACAACCGCCGGTACCCGCCGCAGCGTCGCCTAAGAACAACGCTTATCGATTAAACCGACAGAAGCTCGTGCGCGGCAGTGAGTATGCCGACCGAGGGTAGCGGGAGCGAGCCGCCGCCGCCGCCGCCGCCGGACGCCTCGCGGCCGCTGCACTCGCGCTCCTTCAAGCTGCGCTTCGCGGCACAGCGCGAGCCGGGCCGCTCCTACGTTTCTCTCGTCAAACCTCTCGGCCTACGTTAGTAAATGGCCTAGTTCAGATCGACCACGCAACCTCCCGAGGCTATGCGGTCGTTATGGATCCGGTCATCCGATGTGTAGATTGACTCTAGTGTCTTATCTGTGTTTCTAATGCCCCATGGCTGTCCCCAGCGGCGACGGTGACCGGTAAATTCTACAGCCGCGAGGAGCCGGCGGAGGCGGACGAGGAGCGCACGAGACGGGCGCTGCGCCGGATACGGGATATGTTCACGCGCGGCCCGCGAGACCGCCACGACGCGCCCATCACCAGCTCGCAAGTGTATGTAACGCGTCCCTTTCATCAACATGACTACCGATTGAGGAGTTGACCGTTTCATGCAAAACAGCTGTGGGTGTGATGCGTATAAATGACTGAATGGTTTTGTCGTGGCGGCAGGTATGGGTGGTACTGCACCGCGAGTGGCGCGCCGCGCGACTCCCGGCTCGACCACCGCATCCACGACTCGGCCTGGCTCAAGGAGCGGCTGCGCATTCTCGCCGCCGACGACAAACTCAAGCAACATTGAACTCGGAAAATATTTACAACTGCATACAGGCACAAGATAGGTGCCACAGTGTGTAATGAGGTCCTTTATGTTATCTATGCTGTATGTAATTACAGCTACTATTTCAATTTTATCTTAAACTAAAAAACTGCCTACGAGGTATG
The DNA here is from genome assembly GCA_905333125.1 of Pheosia tremula. Taxonomy (NCBI): domain Eukaryota; kingdom Metazoa; phylum Arthropoda; class Insecta; order Lepidoptera; family Notodontidae; genus Pheosia; species Pheosia tremula. Next base: position 11,664,461 of record HG995402.1, on the reverse strand, counting down.
ATAATACATTGAATGATAACAACAGATATGAATATACACATGGCCATGTATTGATTAAGTTATTTAAACCATCTGTAACAATATAATATTTACATTACTGTATTTATGTAAATGCCAATTAAAGAATATCAATTATCTTGTGTTATTAATTAATTGGATGATCTTTGGTTACTGAGATGACAGTGGGTGTATGCACAGGTGTGGAACATGCAGCCCATTCTTACAGTTCAATGACCTGCCTCTCTCCCTCCAGTTCAGTGCACTATCATTATAATTACATCAATTTGCCCATGATTAACATGACCAGTGACTGTGCTGTGCTATGCTGCACAAGTTACCTGGTAATCTAATAGTAATTAACATTCAATCCAGTTGGTTTATCAAATGCTACCTTGTATTAAGATAATAATGATAAGCTGAAATACCCAGTCTTAAACATAGATTAAAAGTAATCAGTTAGACTGAAGGGGAAATATGGTGAAATAGAAAAACCTACAGATGGGATGATATTGATTCCTGGTATTTTTATGCTCAGTCTGTACTCATACCTGTGCGTGACCCCTCTCGGGAAGCTCCATGGTCAGTATTAACTGTCACCTCCTCCACTGAGCCCACACCCACGCCCTCCTCTTGAGCATGGGAGCATCCTGCAATAACCAATGCATTGTATAGCTATTGTGTTATCTGAGCTGACATGCTACTTGTTACACTGATACAGAATAGGTAAATACTAATAAGAATAATTATAAATAAGCATACAAAGTCATTTTATATATAGGCTTCCTATTTTATGATTTTCAAGACTTGATTACTTATACGGACCATATAAAAAATAAGCTTATCAAAAAAGATTACTACTATAGAAAAAAAAACCTGATGAGATATCTTGCTTTTACAGAAGTTTCTAGACGCCAGAACAAAAAGCCAAAGAAATAATTATCATACAATATACATTTCTTTCATAAATATTATTTATATTTGATTTAGCAAACAAAAAGGTACGCATTTACCTTCATTAACGCACATGCAACGTAGACAAACTTACCTGCGACAAGCAGGACGCCGACTCCCAGCAATAAAAAGTATTTCATTTCTGAAATTCCCTAACGCGTAAAATGTTTATTTAACCTATTCAAATTACAACTATATTTATTTATAAGGTGGCTCTGTAGCCGGAGCGTCAAATCGATAGAAATCTCCGGAAACAATACAAAACTTGTACACGATTTTCTTTAAACTAAAGTCAGTTTGACGTTCCACATACCGGTTATCTTGCTTCTAATTGGTAAGATGACGAGTGAATTGAGTATTTGGACGAATCAAATCATCACACGACTATAATTTGACAAATAGTAGATAAAGAAATACAAATGTCTTAACTTCATTGGTTAATTCAGAAAACCATAGAGACAGCGTTCAACTTTTTTGACACTACCACCAAAGACAATCAATATACATAAAAAAAAGAAGCAATGATAAGTGAACGAATGAATAGAAATTTAGGGGTTTTTCGATTTAAATCTCCAGATGATTTTTTGTCTTTAAAAAAAATATTTAAGTTTTCCCTAAATTGTATATTTCGGTGAAAAATTAAATGAGCCGATTATTAACCTTAAAGTATAATAGATCAGCAGCGGCGTCAGATTAGGGTTCTATAATAGTGATCAAAATCGGTTGGATTGTAATTTCTTTCTTTTGTTCTAATAAGCTATAACACGATGCAAGTATAAGGCCATAATTGTTTTAAAAAGTGAAGGGAAGAGAATCAAGCAAAACGAAAAAATAATGATATGATCACACTGACGTCTATTATACAAGTACGCGATGTATATATAGAGGCCAGTATTTGTTGGTCTGTCTGTGGCACTGACCTCTATATATGTGGATATGATTCTTTTTTTTTCCTAGGAAGTCGGAACCGAAAGAGAAGATAAAGATAATAATAGTTACGGCTGACTTGACAGCTGACATATCTCTAAACTGTGTTTACGGCTTGACTTGACTCAGAGATCAAAACAAAATCGGTGATGCAATGTAAATTCCGCAATTCTATTCGAGAATTTATGAAAGGAATTATTTCTTGAAGATAATTTTATGAAATTGATGTTTTGCGTGACTGACGAATTTATATTTGGCATATGTACTTATATCAAGCAAGCTATCAAGTGTCTATTTGTGGAAAAAAGTTTCTAGATAAGTTCGCTAATTCGTAGCTATTATATTCGAAAAATGGAAATGGGTACATCTCCGCGTGTTAAAACTTCACGAAAACGTATTCTGTACAGACGAAGCGCGTGGCGTGTTCATCAATTCGAGATATGGAGTGGTCAGCTATTGTGTAGAGTGGCGGCTTTACGCGTCGAGGGTGGCTTGCTGGTGTGGCTCGGCAGCGGCGGCGAGCCTCAGCTGAGCGAGGTGGCGCTGGGCGTGCCGGCGTCGCAGGACGTTGGTGGTGCCGGCGGCCGCACCGGGTTAGCCTCGGTGCTTCTGGGTGCTGAAGGCACGGCCGTGGCGATGGCACGGCGACTCGCCACTTTCCTCGCGAAGCCCGTCTACGTGTGTTGTGGTCTTGTGTTCGACCGCTTTACCATTCCACTCATTGAGAAGGGGCTTGTTGAAGAAATTAAAAGCAGGCCAGACTGTTTTTAGATTTTATTTATGAATACATTACAGGTTATAAGCACTAAAGCACTCATTTACTGAGAAAAATAAATAACCAACCATCCCAGTTGGGTTATTTATTTTAAATATTGTTTTATATGACTATTATTATATATACTGGCATTGGTTCTAATTTGTTTGTGAAAGAAATGCTCAATTTACATGAGGACAGTATGCATGCAACAAGTTGCAAGGTAAGAAGTAGCTAACTTGAAATTGTATAGAAATCTTTTCTGGACCGTTGTTACTTCATATTTATTGGGCAGTTTACATAAGTACATTATGCTGCTTGTTACTTGCAAACTGTCCTCATATAGCTAAAATGAACTTAATTGATATTAAAATATTATTAAAATATACCTGGCAAATAAATGGTATGAATGGTGAACAATGCCTAATATGAAAGAGCTAAAGTTTGTTAGTCTGGGAGTTTGGATGTAGGAAGCTGTTCATTATCTCTAGTGCTAAGTTAAGTGGCTATGTTTTGTTGAGGTACTGAGGCCTGATGCTAGTAAACTAGAGAAATCTTATGACCAATGCAGCTGCCAAAGGCTAATAAAGCTTAGCTCCGGATGACCAGCCAGCAAAATTTGAGTTCTAGGGATTGGTGGGCCCTGTGATTTACATAATCACTTTTGTACTTTTGGCATTGACAACACATTCATATAATTTCTACACTTGATTATATTATTTGTATTAAAATTAAATTATTTGTATTGTTTGAAAAGGTGTTAAAATAATTACATAACTTTTTATAAGGGATTGTTATAAGCATAAAATCTATTCTGCAATATATATATTTTTTAATTCACTTGTCAAATTTGTTAATCAGCATGGATATAATAAATATTGTTAAAGTTCAGTCAGAAGGGCAAAAAGATCACAACATATTCTTTGGGTTGGTTACTGGAGAACGAGAAGCAAGTGATCCATTCTTCTTTTGTGGTAAGTCCTCTGTTGAAAGTTTGTAATAAAATTATAGGTATGATACCTAGGTCTACCTGTCCATCCTATTTGGTACATCCCAAGCAGGATGGGTGGGTCTGGGTAGACCTGCTTAGCAGCAGACAACACACCAATGGCACTTAGTTGTAGGTCTATACCTTTTGTACAATGTTACAGATATTCATTGGTGAAATTGAGACTGAAATTCTATTTATGTACGTAGGTACCTATCCTATAGCTAATTCATATTGCTGAAGTTAAGAACTAATTACATTCTGTCTTCGTCATAAAATGAAATACTATAGTATCAAGTGTTTCAATACTGATGCCAAAATCAATAAATACCCCATCTTTGATTATTTTAGTAAGTTCCATCGTGTCAGATAGATGGCGCTGGGTGAAAATTGCATTGGCATGATTTCTGCTGACCCTCCGACTCCGAATATTTCATTGGATTTCGTTTCAGAAAGAAGATTATTTGTTGCCTTTTCGGCTACACCACAGAAGACATCGGTACAAGGTACTACGGCTGAACATGAGATCGCTGTGGGGAGGGGGCCCTCACTAAGTGATACTTTCAGTTCAGTTTTCAAATAATTGATGAGTAGGTATCAATCAAGTGATCAAGTTTAGATGAGAAGTCTGTATTTCGACGTAAGTCGTCTCTCATCTCTACAACAACAAGAAAATAGGTATGTTGAACCTATTAGATTATTAGAAGCTTATAAGTAGGTAGGTTCTACAAAGACACCTCATCTAGACCGTGACGTAACGTTATTGGCGAAGTAGCATTATTTGCAAAAGATTGGCTTATTTCTTCGCATAGCTATCCGCCCAGAAGGCTTAGTACGAGTTTTGACAGTATCTACTGATTACATGATCGAAACTCCAAAATTTTACAGCAGCGCCCCTAGCGGTGACGTGCACAGTTACTGGTAAATACCCACCTATATGGACACTTTCCGTTCTCGTATTCATACATAGCTACCAGTTCTCAAACCATACCAGGGGCACAGGTGGCTTAGTATGAGTTCTGAGAGCATCAAAAAATATCTACTAATCTACCTCATTACCTCTATAAATATTGCCTATATCTAGGTAAGTACCTATTACAGAGATGGAGCACAATTACCTACTTAGCGCTCCTTAAAACGTCAGTATACAATACACAGGTAGGGAAGTCTCATGACAGACTTTTTGGCGGGAAACTGAAAAGTCATGGCGTCAGTTATGATTTAATTTCTAAAACTAGTGTGCCTGTTAGTTATAGTGAGTGATATAAGTGGAATATTAACCATTATGGGTTCGGTAAAGTGCATAAGTGTAGGTAATTGAAACAGAGTGACGAAACTTGGCTTTTCAGTATCTCACAAAAAATCCATGAAAAAAAATTCAGTAAAGTAACCATCAATTTACTGATTGAGGGAGGGGGGGTATTTTACTTGGGCCTGTGCATATGCTCAAAAACAGACATAATTTATATTACTTGACACTGGCAAAACACTTATGGTTATGCCAAATTTAAAAAAAAATCTCATGACAGACGCGGTTGCAGAGGGACAGGGGAAATGCTATTACCCCTTACCCCTGCCTCACAAATTAAGTACTTTATTTTGATAAATTTTAATTATATTTCACAAATATTGACTATTTCACACAAATATTGACCCCACTCCCCCTGTAGGCACGAAAAATTCGTAGCCTTGCTGTTAGTTCCGTATATCATTTCTGAATCACCTGTTTATAACCCAGTCCGGACACGAGCGTACCATCATATATGATAGCACAGACAGATCACGTAGATTCACAGTTTGCCTGGCCGGTGTCCTGCGGGGGCACGGAGGCGGCGCCGCGGCGGCGGCGGGCGGAGGACGGCGGGCGGTGCGCTCGGGTGGGCGGCGCGATGGGCGGCGCGCGGCGGCGGCGGCGCGCGCCCGCCCGCGCCGCGCCAGTGATGCGCACCGCGCCGCGCCGGACGTACCGTCGAGTGAGTCGAGCAAGCCACGAGCGCGGCCCGCGAGCGCGAGCCCGACCCGCGCCCCGCGAGTGCTGTGAACCTGTGATACTTGCTAGTGCTGTGCCCCGTGCGCTGTGTGTGTGTGCCCGGCCCCGGCTGGAGCCGCAGGAGCTTGCCCGTCATCCCGCATTCATTCATCAAGTCAAGTCATCAAGGTGAAGCCCGTCGCGTTGCGCTTGCGCACGACCTATGGGATACCGTTTTTCGATGCGTGATAGCGAACTGCACACCTACTGCATGATACCTGCCCCACCCACTACTCTTAACGCAGCTTCAGTTGGGTTGGGATCTACCTTACAGACTATAGAGCGCCATACAAAAATACGAGATAACGTTTCAGTTTTCGGCCGAATATATAAAGTTTTGTTAGCTAGAAGATTGTGAACTAAATAGCTCAAGAACGGGTTGGCTGATTTTTATGATAATTATCTTTTGAATTTGCTTCCGCTCCGATTATAAGAATAACAATTAAATCATGGGAAAAATCACAAAAAAAAATAACGATAATTCATTTTCTCATACATTTGATTGTGAGGCGGTACGAAGTTGGCCGGGACAGCTGGTAACAAATAAATGATGCATGCGGTCCACTTGACAATACTTAGGAACCTAATTGGGTTCCGGTCTATTTGAAGTCTTTTGATTAGAATTCATGAAAACACAGTTTGTTTCATCGTGTTGTTTACTGCTTGGTTACTAATTAAAATGCATTTAAAACCCCAAATTTCTGAGAGGCGCGGCAGGGCATCCGCCAAGTTTAGGAGCAAACAAAGTAAGCTTATTTAACAACCCTTTTCTTGAAGCGATTTGGAATTTTTGGACTCTCTTGACTTCGATCTGGATATGACTAAATGTTTCATATTCTCAGAATTTAGGTACTCGAGGTACCTATAATCACGAGCATAGTGTACCTAATGTAATACCTAACTCTCACCATTATATACCTATACCTATATAGGTACCTATTATTCTTATCAATTTAGAGGTTATTAACACTTAAAGTTAATTCAGTCACCCACTGATCATCAAAACCTTAAGGGTACCTACCTCTCATATATCTGTGGTACCTACTTACTGTGATCATAAAAGCAAAAAGTAAAAAAATAAAAATGGTATCTATATAGGTAGTCTTAGAAGGCTGTAATTTAGAATGCAGCTATTACGGTAGTACTGGACCCCTCTAATTAAATCAATATAATTTATTGTGACACCATAAAGGTAGTAAAAGTGTCAAAATGTTAAAAAGTGTAATGAAGATGTTTTGATCGTGCGTATATGTAAGATAATCTCCTGCATATATTGAAATTGTGTATCGTATATGCAGCTATAATACCTAAATACTATGCTTGCGTTAGTTATTTTATAAAAAAAAAAAACATAAGTAGGTATACCTATGTTTTCATAAAATAATAATACAACAATAGTAATTAGAAGTCAACAAATCAATGAAATTAATTTCATATTAAGTACAACCAAGTTTAAATTCTTTTTGAATAACTGGAGGGTGGCAAATCCTATACGAAAATAATTGTACTTCCACTAAAAATAATTGGCATAAACATAAAAATAAGCTGTTGGCGATTTTAATAACCAAGTCCAACTGCAAAACCGGTATCTACAGAGAGTCTTTATACATGTTATTTGATTTCGTCATACACTAGATCACAACTCTGCACCATGGAAAATAGTTTACAGTACTGTCAAAATAAAAATATATTATCTTACTGGATATGGGTAGATAAACTCATGATCACTGAGCAATGTTTACAAAGACTCAATGGAAAAAGGCCATTAGGGAAAAAAAAAAAAAAAATGTTTACAAACTGTTTTTAAGGGCCATCGCGAATCTTTTCACGCAGAATCTTTCAAACATGCCGCCGGGTTACGAAAATCCTTCATTATTTACAATACCAAGACCATATACTTCGCCGTCGTAGATTATACAGACAAAACACCGAGGAGTATTACCGGTCACGCCTACAGTGTATGGACTTGGAGCAATTCGTGGAGAGATGCATGGGCCAGTGCTACACTGGATCCAGGGATACCGTATTAACTGCAGGCCTATAAAAGTATTGGATGTTGATTGGAAACGGTCCAGCATTAATAACGGATATAGTATTGATTTCTTATATTTACCCGAATACTACACATGGAAATAAAACTTATTTTAAGGATTTTATCTCGTATATTTTCTGTTTTTACGTTCCCGACGTTAGGCTTGTTTACAGCAAACATGGTCACGGGAGGACTGAGGTGTTTGACGTCCTAGTGTCAAAGTTTGAACTGGGGTCTCCACAGATCAATGGGGGGTCGCATATATATTTTTTGTTTGCAGTCTTATCTACGCAGAAAGTGCTCACTGTGTCTTGAGTTTTTGCAATGGTGCGCTTGGTTTTAGATTTAATTATATTAATTACTGGATCTCAAGTCGGTGGTATAGCACCCAGCTATCGGCCCTATTTAAATTAGGATGTTCTTTTTAATTTTAATGGCCTCACGTATCATCCTTTGTCGGAGTCGGTGGTTTTTGCGAAGATCTGTGGTTGATCAAATTCCATATACCTAATGAATGGCGGGTGCGATCCTGTACATGTTCACAGATTACAGACACCGGCGGCGCTCCACGTAGTCTGTCAGAATATAAACGCGATAAAATCCTTAAAAAAATACAACCGAATTGAGAACCTCTTCCTTTTTTTTTAAGTGGGTAATAAGTTTTATTTCAACGGATATAGTACTCTATAACTGTCATTGTCACCGTCGTCAAAATAACAAAAAAACAAGTTGATATAAAATAACGAAAACAAGTTGATATAAGGTTAGATTTTTCATTTCTTCAGGTCACATCCATTTTTTTATTTATAATGTGTATTTATTGAATTTAATATTGCTATTAATTACTTGACACTGGCAAAATACCCGCTAAGTTGCGGGTGAGGCCATTTGCATATCCATTTTATTTCATCGCATTTCATTTCGTAAAAAAGAAGAAGAAGAAGTTGATATAAAATGCTTATTGTATATTTCAAAAGTGCATCGGGACCGCTATAGCAAAAAATACTGCATGTTTTATATGACACAGTAGGTATATATTATTAAACGATATGTTTACTTTTTTTTTATAAGCGTTGCTTTAGACGAGATATTTCGTTTATCTAATACACAACGTGAGTCCTATAGAAAAAAGTAGAAGTGCATTATAAACATCCTATGTGGCGGCTTGCGCGGTAATGTGGGTCATGAGCGGGTATTCATAATAAAATAATAAATAGTTACAGTCAAAACCACAGATCATCTGTGGTCAAAACGGATGTTTTCTGCCTTTTCATTAACACACCGTGTTACACTGCAACTGCAAATTATTTTTATTTTGTCACCTGTAATTACTCAAACGTTTACACACACATTTTTGAGTTCCTATTATTATTTATTTAGCAACGCATTTCAGTACAAATGTCTTCATGCAATGCCAATTTGTCATGTAAAGTCAAGTCAATTATTTTGGTTAAACCGTTTTAACCACCTCGTATTCAATAAATTTGTCATAAATTGTTTCCTCTAGTATACCAACATCTAGTAACCGCATCGTTTTAAAAAATATTTATTTCCTTGGCAATCAAGTAAAGTTACATTTTGTAGTTTTTGAGGTCATCTCACGGCAACATAGGCCCTTGTCTACATTGTATAAATTTATTAGCGATCTGATTGTGTTAAGGTGCCTATAACAAATCGCTAGCAAATATTTAATATCAGTAAACAAACACCCGTATCAACTGTAAACCAGCCAAATTGTTTCCAAAATAGCAATATTTTAATTCGAATGCTCACGCGCTTATAGGTATCCGACTGGGATTACCACCCGTATCTACGATATTTTAGTCCATCGTACTATATATTACAGAAAAATAATACAGTTCTAAAAATACTAGATTTTCGCTAATTCAACGACGTGCTTTTTTATTATGTTGTTAATTTTTAAAATAAATCCTCTTTACTATCAAAAAGGGTGACAAGCTATTCGAGGCGCACGAGGCGAAGGGCAACGACGCAGGTGGACTCGCGACTCGCGAGGATATCAATAGTAGGTATATAAATATATGGTTGCAGCTGGATTTTTCCTCACATAGACCTCAATGTATATGTTAAATTACCAAGCTCAAATAACCTTTTTATAGCTTTCTATTGACATCGTTATTAAGATAGTTTGAGATACTTATTTCGTAATTCAAATATTAATAGAATATAAAGGTTACCGAAACAGTCGAACAGGGGGGGGGGGGGGGGGTTTAAAGTGCTGTTAGTTGCTTCGTAAATACAGGTGCATTGTAAAGCTGTGGTAGGCCGCGCGCCGACTTGTTTAGTTTGCTCGACTTGGCTAGCAACGTATATATACTTGCCTATTGTAGATATATAGGTAACCCAAAACATGAATCCCAATATGATATACTTACCTCCCATAATAATTGTAGGTATTTACAGTCCATTTACCTACAGTTGTTGCATTTATGCGTTCCACAGATATATGAGATGCGTTCAGTCAAATCGGTTGGTGCCGGTTTATTGTTTCAAGTTTCATCATTTTAATACACATCATAGTAGAGGTAACAATATTTAAAAATTCGAAACCGCCATATTTTAACCTACCATAACATTGTTCGGTACCTATGGTGAGTTAGAATAGGTTAGTAGGTACAGTAAGTACATTATTTAAAAAAAAAATTGGAGATGGGTGAATTCTCCCCTATTTATCTGTTTTTGGGAAATATTGTCATTGAAAGAGTTTGGTGTGTGTACGTAGGTACCTGGGTTGCTTACTGAGGTGCACTGCTTGTGTGCGCAGGGCGCGAGCGCTGAGCGCGGCGCGCGCGCGGCGAGCGAGCGGCGCGGGCGCGGCGGCATGGGGCGCGCCCGCCGGCCGGCATGGCGGTGAGCTGCCCCGAGGTGATGTACGGCGCCTACTACCCCTACCTGTACGGGCGCGGGGCCGCGCGCTCCTTCCACCACGCGCCGCATTTCCAGTATGATCGGGTCAGTATATTACGTATTACTCGACCTCATTCCAATCACTCATCCATCATCACTGCACATGCCAGCCATTCACTCCAAACAACTAACAGATAATTTAAAAATTACATTTTTATTTATATTTGCGTTGGTACATATTGTGTCATTATTTTTTTTTGTAATAAAACTGTACATAAACTGTATTGATGTAAATCAGCCGAAACGTCGGAAACGTAAATACAAAATCCGAAAAAAGTAGTTTCATTTAAATACTAGCTGCGCCGGGCGGTGTTACCCGCGATAAAAAGTATGAAAAATTAAAACATCTATCCCACGGGAACCATACATTTTACCGGTATAAAAAGTAGCCTATGTGCTATTCCAGACTATAATCTATCTCTGCGCCAAATTTCATCCAGATCCGTTCAGCCGTTCGGGCGTGAAAGAGTAACAAACATCCATCCATCTATCCATCCAAACTTTCACATTTATAATATTAGTATAGAAGTATAGATATAGTATTCGCGTAAATATAAGCGATCAATATATAAATAAGAAATTGATTAGGTATATAATTGATTGTCATTGTTATCATACAGGTGATTCAGAAAGGGCACATTAACAATATACTCACTTTTGATCCTGCTCTTCTTTAGGGCATTTGTAATCATTACCTACCTATGTGAAAAAAAAACCAAATATAATTTTAAAAAAAATGTTACACCCGTTAATAAAGGCGCTGGCACGGGGGCGCTAGAGCGGCTGCCGGTTCTGCTCGCGGGCACTTGAAAAGGCTAACTTGACTGCCATTAAATCAAAACTCGAGAGGTCCACTCGATTTCCTTGTCAAAATACAATGACCACCTTCCGGCCTCAACATCAAACCCTGAAATTATGTGTGAGCAAAGTACTCTCCAAGACCGATCTAACAAACCCAATCTCGGTGGGTCTATTCCACGCCCACATTGAATAACTTACATTATAGAATACCAACTTTGGACCCCCCCTTAAAGCCTTGAGGGGGGGGGGGGGGGTAAATTGAAAGCAAGTCGTCCAATTATAGTTATTTATGTCTCGCTATATTTTTATCAATTGTGAGTCCTGTGGCATTGTTTAATAGTTTTCGTCCATACAAACATTGGCACCTGTTGTAAGTCAATTACGAATATCCTTACAACGTGGGGTATAATATATTATTTAGCTAGCTACGCCCCGCGATGTAACCCGCGATAAAAAGTATGCCCTTTTCCTCTATGTCCTTTTCTGTAAATCATGTCAATCCTTTGCACTATGAAAAATTAAAACAAATCTATCCCACAGGAACCATACACTTTATCGGTATAAAAAGTGCACATGTGCTATTCCAGACTATAATCTATCTCTGTGCCAAATTTCATCTAGATCCGTTCAACCGTTCTGGCGTGATTGTGTCAACTCAATCACGCCAGAAAGTTTGGATGGATGGATATTTGTTAAAACATCCATCCAGCCAAACTTTCCCATTTATAATATTAGCGGGATTATAGTGGGAAGGTAGAATGTATTTTAAATATATGCTAATTATATAACATTCTACTTCACTCAAAATGTAAACTTTCACGAACAAGATCTATTTCATTCCTACAGGACCCCATTACGAACCCGTAGGGGTCTTCTTTTATGAAAATCGCGATACATGATTTGATTAATACTTAGAATAAAGTGTTTTCGCAAATGTTCAAGCTAATCGACCCAAACAATAAAAAAATCATACAATCTTTAATCCCTTTTTTGAACCCTTCAGGGTGCGATTTTTCCAAAATCCTTTATTAATGTGCGTTTTCAGCCCTCTATACCTAAACACACCTTCCAAATATCACGTCTCTGGTTTCCCGGTTTGTGCGATGTCCGTCATAGACATGACACTAATCCAAATTCAATCTGGCGACCACTTGACGCCATATTGTGAAAAAGATGAAAAATAAAGCCGACGAATTCTGTTAAGTGGGCGGGGTATCATATAATAGGTATTTGAGAATCATCTTTAGGTTTCTCTTAGCATTTTTCATTCAGAATGACCATTTAGGATCTATAAAAATTTCAAGTTTGTTAGCAACCATTTTCACTTACATTTTAGATACCTACCTACTTATAATAAAACTGTGATTAAGTTTTTATAATTTTATCGTGTAATATCTTAACGGGAAAGATAACGATCATAATATAAGCCGATATAATTATAGCTATTTTATTAAAGGTAATCCTAGCTTGCAAAGTGTTAAATAAATAGTAAATTAAACAAATAAAAACCTGCCTGTGTAAAAAATGAACATTAAATAGAAAAAATAAAGAAAAAAACAAGTCCAGTGGTCAATACTTAGTTTAACAGTTGGGACTCATTCAAAACCTAGACCGGCTCAAATTTACCCAATAATGGGACCCGCACTGTAGATTTTTTTATATTTATAATATTACAAAGTATGATAATTACCTATTGAAATAATAGATAGGTAGGTAGGTACCTATCAGCCTATACCCAATAAAATCGATATAGGTGCATTTGTCCTAGTTAGTGGCACATGCGAGTTTTCATATCGGCAAGTCACTTCCATTATTTTGTTTATTATGTGTTATTGCTATTAATTACTTGACATTGGCAAAATACCCACAAATTTGTGGTCGAGGCCATATTCATATTCATTTCATTTCGTAAAGAAATATAAGAATAAATAAAAGAATCATCAAAGTCGGCCGACGCGTTTGGTCTTTTGAGTGCCGCAAAGGAATAAACATATATCATACATATTACATATGATAAACACATAACCCTCCGCAGTTCGGTAATTATACATTCAACATCCCAACACATTCTAAACTAGAAACTTAAAAGTCAGATCACGTCACTTATCACTTAAGAGTCACTTCAAAGTCAGATATTTGGTCATTCTAAATATCTGACTTTGAAGTGACATCTATTCTACAGGTAGTTTACTTTCCTCTATTACATGGTATTAGTAATAGTGTCCCTACTCACTAGTCGAGATTATATAGCAATGAAAGTATTTCTTCGTCTACCTACTATAAATCGACTTAGTCCAGCTATGCAATGCAGCGGTGGAGGCTGCGGTGCGAGCGGGCGGGGCGCGGCGGCGCGGGCGCAGCCGGTCCGACCGGCCCCCATATATCACACGCGCAAAAACCAACCCCAAGCCCCGCTTTTCTCTCCACAGCGAACCTCTTACACTGTGGCTCTGCCTTCACTCCCATTGTTTTACACAATATCGCGATCGATAGATGTTATGCACTTGTTATATTCATTCACAAGGTACCTAGGTAACGTACCCACGTAGGCATGTTAGAAACCAAACGTGCGATTTTTTTTAAATTATTTCTTAGTTCGAATTAGCTGTAATGCAGCTCTCTTTTTGCAGCTAGGAGATTTGAAAGCTAGGTTTAATGGACTTTTTGTTGGAATCCGTCTGACGATTGATAATTGACTAACATATTAATGTTTAGGTTAGGTATCTATATATGATAGGTGAGGACAGTGAAAGTATAGAGCGCGAATCCCTAAGCGCGCTGTGTTGTGCGATAGTTCGGCTGGTTTGCAATTCACCGCACGCGCCGGCATCGCATCGTCCGCCGGCTGCCCTCGCGCCCGCCACGCCCTTGCTCAGTGCAAATGGCCTTCACTCACCTTTTGTTTCTGTTTCCATTTAGTACCTATCTACATATGAACATTTTATTTCTAAATTAGTTTATTTTGGTATAAAAGTTAACATCACCGATTGCGGTGGCAGCACGAAGATAGGTTGAGAAATGAGAAGAATGAGACATTATGTGTATGTCGGTAAAATATTGATATACATGCATGTTGTAATGTCTTACTGGCAATTTATTTAACGCATTTTAAACCGCTGTAATTGTAAAGAGAACCAACGTATCGACGGAGGTGGGTACCATTTTAAATATGTAGGTAGCTAATGCGTTAATATAAATAAAGTCATAAGTTACCAGCACCGGGTTTGGTTTGCAGTTCAACGTGCAGAGCGGCGCGGGCAATGCGGGCAGTGAAGGTTACAGCGGCGGCGGCGGCGCGGCGGCGCTCAGCTCGGGCTCGGCGTCCTCGGGCGCGCAGTCGCCGGGCTCGCCGCCGCACGCGCACCTCGCGCACCACGCGCAGCGCCTGCGCACCAAGGAGGAGGATCTCTCTGCTCACGGACGCGCCAGCGCAGACGGTACGTAGCGGCTACTGTAGCTGCCTTTTATTCATTGCGGATTGTTGTTATAGTAGCCATAGAAAGGAAAGAATAATAGAATGAACTTCGGTCATAATGTGTTCCAAAACCTGTCTGGCATTTTTTTTTAATTTTTACACATTTGACTTCTCTCACTTTGTTTTCTAAGTGCAATAATAGAGAAAAACGGTTTTTTTTCTCGCAGCTCAAGTTACTCTTTTATTGTCTAGCAGCCACCTTTAAATAAATAAATGGCATCAACAAAGCATTTGTGCGTTGGAATTGTTGGTTGAATTAACCTGAAATAAAACTCATGAATAAATAACTAAGCTACTGCTGATAATAACAAAGCTTGTTTGTCAATATACAACCTGTAAAGTTTGTTGTTAAATATGAATAAATGTGACTCAATTAGAAATAAAAAAACTTGAGAGGTGTCAAGTGACACCCCGATGGAACGAAGTTCCTTTATTATATTTTATTATTTATTATGTACAAAAAAACCTGTATACAGTCTACAAAAATAATCTTCGCGACACCACACTGTTCAATGCGAAATAGAAAGACGAAACGAAAATATCTGGCTTGCTTTCTATAAGAGAGAGAGAGAGAGACCGACAGAGAAACATGCGCACGCCGCACGGCTTACAAATAATCATGTTTATAATCGGCCTTTACATAGGAACTGGAGTTGGGTTGAGAAAAAAGGGTCGTACGAGAATTGTTTCATTATCATCCATGAGTCCATTTTATTCGTCGAATTTGAACCCACTGAGTCGAAGTGCACCGGCTCTAAAAGTAATTTTATAGTATAGTTTTCAATATAAAAACCAAAAAAAATTAACATAAATATTATTTATGTTTAGTTTGTAAGTCAGCGATAGATGTCGCTGGCATGTTTTTGAACTACGTATCGTTATGTTTTTGGGTTTTATATAGTAAACTATACTTTCGTTTATAAAAAAGCTTACAATTGGTTGTTACAACTTTTGATCTTAATTTTTCGTCTGAATTTTTTCCGTCTAGCCCCCTTTCGTAACGCGCGATAAGGAACTTCGTTCCAATAAAAAATGCAAGTAGGCGAGCCAAAAAGGTACTTTGCTGGTTTTTTTTTTCGTGTATGTCCATGTCTCAGAGAAAGTAGGTCGTTAGTGCTTGTTGTAGGTGCGATTGTCATGCACAAATAATTTGGGGATTTGTATTTTGTCCTGGTGCATGATGCGAATCGTACAATTGTGTGTGTTGGTGCGGCGCGCAGGCGGCGGCTCCTCGGAGTCGGAGGGCGAGTGCGGCGGCGGCGCGGCGCGCGCGCGCGCGCAGTACGTCAGCGCCAACTGCGTCGTGTTCACGCACTACTCCGGCGACGTCGCCGCCGTCGTCGATGAGCACTTCACGCGGGCGCTCTCCATCGATAAGCCCAAAGGTACTTAACAACAGTTGGACCCCCACCCTCGCGGCTCCACCGAATAAGAAATGACGCAAAAAACTGTGATGATTCTGACCATCTAAAGTATGCTCCTTATGTGTTTATAATGTATTAGATAATATATTTTCTGTTGGGATTGGTTAGTAAAGTTATCCCTGCGATGGTTTTGTTGCATACCTAGTGTTAGTACCTACGTATATCTAGTTCGTAGCACAAGTGCACATTTAGCATGATTCTAAATAAGGAAGGCTTTTAGAGTGTATTCATAAATGTAACCAGTGATCAGTTATATGTTATATCTGAGGCAAATATTTAGACCTGGAATCTGATATGAATAAGCATAGGAGATTTAGGCAAAGTTACGCAAGACCACCAAGCCTCTAACTGAAATATAATAAAGTACCACACACGATACAAGCACGCGGAGTAGTTGCGCTGTGCAAGTTTTTCTTAGCGATCTCGTTTTAATTAGTGTGCGTTATGTATTCTCGTGCCCAGATACTGGGAAGCGCGCGCAAAAACATGTTGCGAGAGTGCTTCGTCGAAGAGCGCCGTGATTGAGTTCGCCTTTGCTCTCGGGAACGACGCGGCCACGGCGCAGTAGGTGCGGCCGCGGCCGGTACTTCCCCGACCAGTAGATAAATCGGCGAAGGACTCTCGGAGTTACCTTAATTAAACCCGGCGTTTAATTACAAACTAGAGCTCTCCCCTCGCTGCACCTCGACGCGAGCCCTGTCCCGCGCCCCGCGCCCCTACCCGCTATTCTCATCTCATTATCCTGCTCCACCTCTTTACTTAGACTCGGTCAACCTCGGCTCGGCTCACTTTATTTGCTTAGCTATTATTATAGGTACTGTACTGCCTTATTATAGAAGAGGACCATAAAGAACTTCCTCAACTGTATTAGAAACGTTGTCTTCCTATGTTAAATGCTTCCTGAATATAAATATATTTTCTTTGCTGCCTTCGTCCGCATAAAACATCTAAGTACGCGTAACTACAGATAGGGATTTTACATAACAAGAAAATCGAGTCCGATTCGATGCACATAATTTGACAGAACAGCAATGACAACGCGTCGATGTGGTGACGCAACGCAAGACCGGTTCGGCGACGCTCGATCGGAAGCACAAGGCAGGACCGGGCGCGTCGCGGCCGCCTGGAGCTGGGACATAGTTACGTGGTCTCGAGATTAGAACGTAAAAACGGAGGCCATTAGGTACTTAAAAGATGGCCGAAAGGAGCCGCGCAACAAAAACGCCTAACGTTGCCATATTCGCCAGCCGCCGATAGCGAGGCTTTGTAAGCGCTGACGCCGCCATACCACCGAGCTTCGCAAAAACCGCGCTCGAGCCGCCGACACATTGTCTTCTAGTTGCACATTTATTGTAATTCTATAATTTCCAAATCTGTCATGTTGATCACGAGACTTGGCCTTATTTAAAAATACTTAGGTATTTTACTTAGTTATATCAAAACAATGGTTCCTACTGTTTTTAGTTAAGTTTACTAATAGTAACTTTTATAGTGCTGTTTGTGTCTTGTATGTACAGATACATAAGTTATTGTTCGGGTATTACTTATTATTTGGAAGGTAACTTTAGTTTTATCTAGTGGCCGAATACGTACATATTTATGTGCACACTCCGGTTTAGGTAGGGTAACCAATTGCTCAGCGACAGAGGCGCAAGGTCGCCTACCTACCTTCCACCGCTCCCACGGTCCGACATTCTCAGAAAAGACAGTCCTTTTATTGCCTTCTAATGGACAGCCATTCGCATCCCTTTACAGTTTCCTTAATCGATTTCTATCTGTCGTCATTTTATAATCGAATAAAAATGGAGTTGAAATATCCACTATGGAACTGAACTTAATCGATTCAAAACTAGGAGTCGGTTCCGATACCCAACAACACTCATACTTCACTTATTTCGAATTGCCTCCGATATTAAATATAGGTAAGTAAAGCGAAACCAGTTTCGAACGTAACCGAGCTTAATGTGAGAGGAATAAACGGAGACATGTCACGCGGGGCCTGTGTCCGGTAGCCGGGGCCGGCGGCGGCGGCGTGTAAATCTCGCGCTAATAGCGATAACAGCGGCGGATAAGCGCTGCACCTGCCGCGCCACGCTCCCGCCCCGCGCGCGCGCCCCGCGCCCCGCGCCCTCCTTATTTAGGCCTACAACATGAGCTACGGCTAATGGATTAAGGCCCTAGCCGAAAGATACGCCAAAACAGTCATCTTTGCAGGCGTTTTCTTTTACCGAGTTTATTAGACATTTATTTTAGGCCTAGAAATATTACATATACTTATGCCTAACCTTTATTGTGAATTTATCTCAAGAAAAGTGTTATTTTTATTTAAGGTGGAAGCTCAGGGTCAGGGCGCGAAATTCAAAATGTCAATGGTTTTTATTTTTTTACGAAAAATTTGGACATCTTTACGATGTAATTTAGTGTTTTGCGATATTAGCATTCTGCATTGGATGTCTCGATGTATTAAGTTTGCTTAAAAAAGTACCTAAAGCGATACAACACCATTAAGTTCGTAAAAGTAGCGGTTTTTACAAACCTTATGGTATTGTATCGGATTAGGTTCTTTTTTAAGCAAACTTAATACATCGAGACATTCAATGCAGAATGCTAATATCGCAAAACACTAAATTACAGCGTAAAGATGTCCAAATTTTTCGTAAAAAAATAAAAACCATTGACATTTTAAATTTCGCGCCCTGACCCCGAGCTTCCCCCTTAATGTAAATAAAACCAAAATGAAGCTTTTCTTGACTTTGAATTCCGGTCGTCTTGGAAATTTTAATTATCATTTTCACCAAAAGTTGGAGAAAGATATATAGACCTAGAGAATTATTTTTGGATTTTGTACAGCAATCGTTTTTCATGTAACAATAAATATTTACGAAATCTTTGAAACTAAGAGATTCGAAGATTTCGGTCCGTGCGCGGGCGATGCGCTTTAAACGTTAGACCCTGAATAAACATTTAAATACTTACAATCATTTAAACACAAACATGTGGTAATTGACTTTTTTTGAGTTAGGTAAACGTACCTTTCAAGTTAACTAGGTAATAAAACTAGTTGCCTATATCACTGGGCAATAAAAGTCAGATTGGTCACAATTTATGGTAATACCTTGACAAGATACCTATTTGTACCTACGTGTCCACAACTTAGTCGAGGACAGGGATTCCCACACTGAGAAAAAAATTAGGTCCCGGTTACCTAATATTTAACCTAATATTGCGTATTTGTCGGACAACGTAGTGCATTAGGTAACAACAACCAAGTGCACTAGTTATTACATAAACTTATGTTGTACCGACTCATTAGGTTATTTTAAACTATTTCTAGTAAGGTAACTATCACCTAATAGTAGGTTAAAGTTACGTAGTGACTAGGTTGTCCGACAAAAACCTAATATTAGGTTCGATACTATAACCTAATAAACATTTAATAACACCTAGTATTTTACGTTAATTTTACCTTAATATACGTTAAACTTGACCAAATAAATTTTGATATATACCTAATAAATGATTTAATTAAACCTAGTCTAGATGATGGTTAGATGTCTGTAACCTTTTCAATGTGTATAAATAACCTAATTTATAGTTTCCGGTAGTGTACTGCGTAGGTATTGGATACCTAATAAGTGCTTTAATATAACCTACTGAGAATTGTCTGCACCTTTTTAGTTGCGTTAGAGTTACCTTATCGATAGGTGTAGGGTACATAGGTAGTAAGGTAGTAACTAAGTATTTACTTATTTATTTATTTATTTATTTATTTATTTATTTGATGGAAGACCAACAGCTAAAAGTAACAATAATAGATACGGGTACAGCATCTGAGAGCCAATTACAGGTCTCCACGTATAGATATAGGGTAACTAGTTGACGTGTGAACTTACATTAAACATTGAAAGATAATCTTAATGGCACTGAACTACGGTAACGTACGGTAAGTAACTTCTGAAAAATAATAAGAAAGTAAAATAACAACAAAACTGCGGTTAAGTCCACTTCCACTTCCTCCACTCCACTTGATTCCACTTGATTATAGCAACATAATTAATAGGTAACGGTAATCAACTGGATACGTTAAAGTACATTAATAATGCCAACATGATAGGTATTATGTACCTAATTAATTTTTTCCACATTTTTTTAAGATAATCCATTAAGTATTTCCCTGCCTTAAAGTCTTCCACTATTTTTAAAATAGATTTATTTTCTCTGAAACAGCAATAGTTGTGTTTAATTGACACAAAATAAAAATAAAATAATAATTTAGGTTGCATTTTTAACTTCAGCCCCTTACTTTTCATGCATCACATTTTCAAATACTTCTCGTGCTTTCTCTAAATCTATTGACATATTTTCCATATTTACATCTTAATCAAATGTTGGATTTTCTTCAGTAGTTGAAGATGCTGTACTTTTGCTAATATTCTGAGATCACATTAAATCAATTAAATATGTATACACCAGCTGTCACAATCTCATCATAAACAAGAAAGCATGCCAACATCAAATTTTTGTTTCTCTATTCGTTTTGTAATTTAGCCCGTACTCTGGTGCTTGGAATCAGCCCTACCAAATCTTCCTCGATAAGGTGTTCTATTGCATTCAATTCAATATTTTCCTCTGTAAACAGCAAATACAAGAACAATGCAGAAACCATGCAATGACAAATAAGTATCCCAAAACCTCAGGCTTTATAATAAAATTTAAATAACCTACAAACAACCAAAATAAAGCCATATAAAGCTAATATTGTTGGAATCCCTAATTTACCTATGCCATATTTTTATTTACGCAGACGTTTGTGACAAACCCAGGAGGTATCTGATGTACCGGGGTTAAATCCTAAGACCCCATCCATACCATCCGATAAGATGACGCGTAATATTTGTTGGAGTTTGCTGCTCTAAAACCACATCAATATTAGCAGATACCAATATAAATTGAACCATATAATCAATACCCAAATCATATTTTAGCATCAATAACCTATCAACATTTACAAAATAGGTAAATCTAACGCAACTAGGGCTAAATGTAATTGGTTGTGAATAGCTTACCAGTAATTTTACAATAATTTCTTCTGGCATTTGCCAATCGTTGAGTAGCACTTCCATGACTTCACTTCACAAACCCAGTACATATTTTCACGAACCCAGTATAATGAAAGCAATAAAAAAGGCGCCACAACAGCACAGCGCGCTGTCGCAGCCGGCCCGACCGAAGCGAACGCAAAAATGACTGTCTGTCTATACAGTGGCTAGTGTTGCTAGCACAATTTTTAAAAGATGGCCAGATCCGCCGTAAAAAACTTATTCTTGTAATTATAACCATATTTTATAATTGAAACATGTCTTTATCGCCAATAATAAATATGGATTATGTCATGTGGCCACTGGAACCAACTTCATCTGTTTTGTTTTCGGGAAGAAAGCTATGTAGTAAGCTTAGCTTAAGCTAATGTTAATGTAGTTGGTTTATACAAAACAATTTATTGGTTATTACAACCTTTTATTAGGTTATAGGAACCGAATGTACAATTTTAATTCCAAATAATTATTTAGGTTAAGTACAATTTAGTCGAAGCTACCTATTATTAGGTGTTTTTAAGCTATGTGTAATCATACTAGGTAGTATTCACTGATAGTGATAGGTAAAATTAAATGTGTATATTAGGTGACGGCCCGTTAACGTAACAGTTAGGTAAAAAAAAAAGGTTTCTTTAACGTAAAATAGGTTAAAATTACGTAATATAGTACGCTACCAAACACTGTAGGTTGTATTTACCCAATCGAAGGTAAAACTATTTACCTACACTAGGTTCAGAAAACCTAAATTAGGTTGTATTCAACTATTTTTTGCATTACCTACATTATTAGGTTTGCATTTACCTATCTTTTTTCTCAGTGCAAAGTGGTCACTATCGATCCCTTGGGGTTGATATCGGTTTCCCAGGGATCGACATAAACGAAAACAGATTTTGGATGTCAACGAGGTCTAAAAATCGACCTCTATTAATTAACACAAGTCCTTATTTGAAACTCAAAATACTGTATAGCTTAATTTGTTATGAGAATGACACGATCATCGCCAAATGACTAATTTAAAGTCATTTGGCGATCGGGGATGAGGTATCAGTTAATTTGGAAAAGGTGTCTCTTACCCAAAATAGTTTGGGAATCCGTGGTCTAGAATAGTTTGCCCGGCGAATGCAAGTAAGCTTATCTCCTGACTCAAGTTAGACAGTGATTATGGTAAAAGTGTGAGTGACGTATGCGATGTGTGTGTGTTGGTGCAGAGAGCGTGCCGATGGTGTCGCGCAACCTGCCCGCGTCGTTTTTCAACGCGGCGGCGGCGGCGGGCGTGGCGGCCGGCGGCGCCTGCGCCGGCGTCGACATCTACGACTACGACCCCTGGCACCAGCACTACTCGGGGTGAGAACAACACAGTCGCACGACTAATATATTAACCAACTGCATGCGTTGAACACTTTGTCGCAACAAATATACCTCAATACTTTGTATCAGTTTACTTTGGTTTCATATAGACGCTTGTAATATGACATACAATGGAGTTGGGTCCAGCGAGATCAGAGCAATCGATATAATCTATACTTCTATACTAATATTATAAATGTGAAAGTTTGGATGGATGGATGGATGGATGGATGTTTGTTCCTCTTTCACGCCCGAACGGCTGAACCGATCTGGATGAAATTTGGCACAGAGTTAGATTATAGTCTGGAATCACACATAGGCTACTTTTTATCCCGGTAAAATGTATGGTTCCCGTGGGATAGATGTTTTAATTTTTCATACTTATCATCGCGGGTAACACCGCCGGGCGCAGCTAGTTTACAATATGTCGAATAGTAGGTATGGGTCGTGGCCTGATCGTGGTGGTCGGAAGATCGGAATTTCATATGTGAATCTCTCGACCAGTCAACAGCAGGGTGATATTCTTAGTTGTTAACTCTTTATTTGTCTGAAAAAATAACTTGCTCGGATGGATTCTAGCAAAAGTTGTCACCAGCGCCTTGAGCTGTGTGTGTGTGTGTGTGTGTAATCGGTGTATCGGTCAGGTACGGGCACGCGGCGCACCGGCACGCGGCGGAGTACCACGCGGCGGCGGCGGCCACGGCGCACCACAACATGGCGGCGGCGGGGTACGGCGGGCTGCTGCTGGGCCGCGGCTCGCTGCACCACCAGTACAAGCCGGTGGAGTGGCCGGCGCAGCACCACGCGCCGCACCACCTCGACCCCGCCGCCTGCTCGCCCTACCCCTACCCCGCGGTGCCCGGTCAGTACACAACACAGTATTTTGTCCTAGGTACTATACTCTAATGACATAGGTACAACGAAACACAAAATGCCTATTGGATAAGGTGAGTCGCCTTTGGTGGGTAATTTTGTTCCAAAAGCATTCTCTCAAAATATTTTATACCTACCTTGATAGTACGTTTTTGTTTTAAATGAACGTCTGCTTAACATTTCGGGTGCGGTGCCCCACCCACAAGCGCTGTCCAAAAATTCTATATTCTGTGATTTAAATTATTTCCCGAGCCTGAATTTCGGACATGCGCGGCGCTGATTGAGTGCGCGGGTAGCGCGGGGCCCCGGCCGCGGCCGCGCTCGCGTGGGCGGATATCAAAGGCATTTCTATAATTTCGTCGTCGTACAAACGATCAAACACCGCGATAAATAAGCGCACATACTTTAAAGACAAATGCTTTCCTAGAGCGTGCGTGTATTTTTCATTTTCAAAGAGATTCCAGGCGTGTTGGCCGCAGATATTTTAATTGTGATGATTTAAGCGCTTCATCCGAGTGACAAAACAAAGCATTCCAGCTTTACGTGCTTCCCCGTCGCGCGCTCGCTCGCCCGCCGCGGCCGGGCGCGCTCGTTGCCGAGCGAGGCCTTTGATACACGCTGGTACCTATAGGCGGTCTCCGTGACACAACTGGGTTACACACGCACGGGTAGTAGATATGGCTTTTCCCGACATCAGTACCTATACGAAATAGTAAAGGCGGCATCAATCACTATGCATTATATCAAAATGCAGGGCGCTGCATTCCGCAGCGCGCGCTCGCTCGCTTCCCGAGTTCGTTTCGTGTCTCGAGAAAAACCGTCGCGTGATTGGTAATCGCACGCGGGCCGGAATTTAGATGCACTTCTAAGGATAGACCGTAATTGCCGCGTCGCGAACGAGAAGCGATTATAAACGACGGTTGATGCAGTAAAAACGCTGGACGATGGCGGCGAGTTGAAAGAGCCGCCGGTGTCGGCGGTGCGCGGCGCTGGGCGGCGCGGGGCGGCGCGGGGCGGCGCGGGCGGTGCGGGCGGCGCGGGGCGGGCGGCGCGCCCTAATGACGACGATTAAAATTAATTTGCGCGGTGCGGGGGCCGCCGCCGCCGCTCGCAAATTAAATTCTTGACTCTAGATCACCCCGCGCCCCACCCCGCCCCGCGCCCGCTCCCGCCGATGTGCAGCGGACCCCATTTTGTCTTAGTGATTGCGCCATCCACTTGATTGATAACATTTTCTCTGCGACGCTATACAGGGTGGAACAGAAAGGGGAAATCATATTTTAGGTAGGTACATATGTAAGTAAGCTATCGGACTTGTAATTGCTTAGTGAAGAAGGACTTTAGTAGTCAATTTCTAAGTTAATATATACATGACTCGACGAGGTGCGGCTTGACAATACCATATACGTAAATCCACGATCCTGGCCCCGTGCAGGTTGGCGAATAAATACCTGAATAGTAGGTGATTATTTCGCGCAAAGAACTAGTATCATAATACCTACGAGTTCATACCTATAATATGTATGACCAAAAGGTTTATAAAAAAAACGCATTTTTAAAACCTCCTGTGGAGCTGAAAAGTTTTATAGTACCAATATTAGGAAAATAGATACTCACCTAAGTGGAGGGTGTCGCCTCGTGTCGCAGGCCGCGGGGTGTGTAGCTATACCTACGTACTTACTGTGGGTATATTGTGTTATGGTTACGGGTTGCGGGCTAGTGTCGGCGACGTGCAGCGAGTGCGTGGGGTGTGTGTGGCGGGGGGCGGGGGGCGGGTGGAGCGCGTCACATCAAAAGGCGGTGGTGCGAGCTGTCCCTCCGGGCCGGGCCGGGGCGAGGCGAGGCGAGGCAGGCAGCCCGCGAGGGCAGTGTTGGGCCGCGGGTAGACGTTGGTTTATTGAAAAACGCCGTCACGCGTCCCCTTGTGTCACCTAGCAGCAGCCGTATTCAACCAAACAACATTATTACTGCTCATCATCCTACAATCGTTGATGTTGGATGCCATTCTAATAATATACGTACGGTACCTAAGTACGTAAAATAAAATAGCCCACCACGTCTGTAATCCCCACAGATCATTGTGGTAATCCCCAAAGGGGTACGCCGAGCTCCACTGCAATGCAGTCACATTTCGCCGACGGAATTTGGTCCCAATGTAATAGTGGGCGGGCCTATTGCCATTATACGGGGCAATTTCTTCTTCAATAGGAATAGGAATAAGGCCGTAGTCAAGAACGCTGCTGGCTCAGAACGGTTTGGTGAACTTCACACGGCTTTTGACAGACGTGCAGGTTTCCTCACGATGTTTGCCTTCACCGTACAACAAGTGGTAATCATTATTAAAAATGAGATAAGTAGGTATAGGTAGGTAATGGTCCGCCGACATAGATTATTAGCTAGGTAAAAGTAGACAAGTTAAACCTTTGTGGATGACTCATGGCTTTATCTGATAAATTGTCGTTATAATGAAAATGGGCCTAGTAAGTAGTCGGCTCGCTCGCAGTGACCGTCAGCCCGGTCAAGCGTGGAGTCGCGCAGCGGGGGGCGGGGGGCGGAGGGCCGGGGCACGGGAGCGTGGCCAATGGCGACGCGTTGACCGCTGCCCCGCGCCGCCCGCCCCACGCCTCCCACGCCCGCCCCCGCCCCACCGCCGGACACTATATCACCCACCAGCCCCATGTCAATTAACGATCCGCGCCCTGCGCCGCACACACGCACACACACACGCTGTAATGATACGCAAAACACAAACAGTCTAATGAGTAAATATATTTATATTTCGTAGGACACTAAAGTTGGGAAGCAAGAAGGCACTAACTGTAGGCAGAGGCCTACTAGGGTTGCCACCTTTTTTGGAAATAAAAAATAGTGTTTTAAAAATTACTCTCATTAACTGTTATTTTAACACATTTTGACGGAATACCTAGTTATATATTATTTTTTGACTTTGTTTAAAGACAAAACGATAAATATAAATAATTGGGGAAGGTATAATAATTATTCTAGAATTTCTGTGTTGGACCGGGCTATTGACCAAGATTGAGTCCGTAGTTGACCATCATATATTCGTACAGGATCGACAGAAAATGGCATTGGTTTAATTTAAAATGTATTGAGTTCTATTATGATTTTTTGTTCCTTCTTTTTTTTATTTATATCTTTTATTCAGATTTACCTGCTATTAAACAATGTGATATTGAACGATGTCTTACGTGGTTTATCATGGCTTATGTGGAGATTAAATTATTTTAAGTTATCTATATTAAAATTAAATCTTTCTCACAAACTGTAGACGTAAAAGGTTTAACAAACTGTATACGTATGGTGCAAAAAAAAATATCCAAGATAATTGTTTTGACATCACTAATAATGACAAAAAATAACCAGTAATTATCGGGTGGCAACCCTACCTACTACAGTCGAAAAAACATATCAAACTCGTGAATATAGACTATTTCCATAAACCTATTAACTAGCTTCGGACTTACCCAATTAGGTAGACTAAAAATAATAATTCAGTGGTGTCGACTCCCTCGTCAAAACTAGACTAAAATTAGTAGGTGTGTGTGGGCTTTTAAACGACACTGGTTAGTGTCATATCATAATAGAGTTCTAGCAAGATAAGATACACCGAACTACCAAAATTATGAATATTACTTTATGACTTGAATGAAGCTCATACTTTGCATCAAAAGTCGCGGTCATCTGTCGCGCGCTGCGTCAGCGCGGGCCGGTCACGACCGCCGCGCGATAGCATCGCTCGCCGCCCGCCGTCTCGCCCGCGCCGCACTCGATGCGCCCATCATTTATAACAATCAGCCGCGCCGCGATGCCCGCCATCTGGATCCATCCAACCTTAGATCATCGCTCTGCATAATGTAGATCAGAACAATGATAACATCTCTCGCAGCACTGGCGCGGCACGGTGGACTCGTCACCGCTGGATCTAATTTATATGTGATGGAAAGACTAGTGCAACTCAAAAGTGTTGTTGCATTCTGGACCCTAGTTTTAGGGAATACCACGTACCAAATGTTTTTTGTTATCTTTTATCGACGTTATGGTTTTATCTGCCTATATGTAAGAGCTCACAGGTTTTAGACACATATTAATGTGATTGATATGTTCCTAATGTGTGCGTGACACACACAGCATACTCTAAGATGTTAAAGCATGCGCCTCACTGAGTATAGAATTTGTAACCCTAGCTATATATCGTGCACTGTGTTTGAGTGTCGTTGCTTGTTATGTGCAGGTCTGGAGGCGCAGGTGCAGGACACGTCCAAGGATCTGTACTGGTTCTGAGAGCGCGCGGGAGTCGGTGCCGGCGGCAGGGACGCTGTACCAGTGTAGTGTAGTGTTTACATAGTCCACAGTGCCGCGACACACTCAACCACGTCTGGAACGTAACAACTATCGGTTGACAGTGCACAGGAACGCGCCGTCGCGTCGCCGCGCCGTGATGCCATGAAACAGATCAGCTTACGTGCTCAATACTTCTATATCCTATAGGTACCAATTACTTGGAAAACTTCGCCTGCGGATAATGTGTATGTACTATCTACCACATGTAACTCATATGTAGATCTAGACGGATGTTGAATGGACAAAATTGCTGTTAATAACTGGCTAGTACCTATAATAAAGACACTTTTAAGGCACATCATGATATGAGGTCAGGGGCCGCCGCTCAGTTGTTCTCTGGCATGGACGTAGGGGTTGCGTTGCTGAATAAATATGTAACAGCGTGCGGCAGCCGGCGCTGGCGGAATAAAATATAAGCAGGTGGTCGCCAGGGTCAGGGGTTCCCACTACGCACCACCAACGCAAACATTTAGTTTTTTTGTCGCAAACGTAGAATACGTAGATACCTAGTACCTATGCAGCATATCTAATAGTCGGTACCTACCCACATCACATCACACATAAGTTATAAGGGGGGGGGGGGGGGGGGCAGGTTTGGATTCGGGAAAACAGTGAGATTCGTGAGGAATCGCCTTGACTGTAAATAACAGCACATGGGCCATGGCACCGGGCGGCGGCGCCGGCGCGGGCGGCACGCGATGCTTTCTCGTAAAATAGATCGTAATGTATCTAACTAGCCAGTAAAGTTAGCTGTAAACACACGTGTAAATAGTTAGATAGGCGCTTAGATATATATTAAATAATGTAACACTGCGACAGGCATTGTAGATAATGCGTATAGAGTACATAAGTGAATGCCTAGATAATTGCATGCCTCGACGGTACAGATAGTGCTTACGAGTATAATAAGTCGGGTCACACGCCACTAATACTGTATATAAAATGTATTAAATTATATAATAAATACGAAATTGTGCTCGCTTGTAAGTTTGACTAATTGAGAAACATCCAAAAACATTCAACGGATTTTAATGATATTTGGTACAGACGGGGGCTAAACTATGGATAATATATCGTATAGATACTCATTATCATGTAATATACCTATCTACATTATTATACCTGTTATATTATAATTTCTGTTATCGAAGAGTTTTTAATAATGTTAATAGCAATCACCCACAGTGAGAGATGAGAAGTTGCGGCGATAGGTGCATGTATAGTACCGCCACGTGTCCGCATCCATAAATGTAGGAATATCTAATTGATATGTAATTAGCGAGCGACCATCAAGTTATGTAAACACCTTCTAGGAGGTCTGTACAAATATATAATCTATCAGCCACAATCAACTATACTTTGACAGGGAAGGTATATGCTTATATCTCTCTAGCAAAGTGACTGCGCCGTGCGACCGGAATTTGTTTGTAACGTAGAATTATTCCACCTATCATGTATTTGGGTAGATGTTATATGGATAAATAAACACAGAAATGTGTGTGCAAGAGAGAGGTAGCTTGCGGTATGTCTCGCCTTTGATAAGTGGAGATATTGTGTTGTGGACCCGACTCGCGACGCGCACTCAGCTCTGCATAGGTACCACGCCCGACCGAGCGGGAACCCGCGTGCGCAATTCGGTTTATTAGTGATATGATAGCTAATGAATGCCACTCGGTTGTAAAGATACTCGTTGGCCTGTGCAATACGCGTACTGGCGGCGCGGCGGCGCGGCGGCGCGGCCCGAGCCGCGCGCGGGCTGTGTGCGCAGCGCGCGTTCCATCACTGCTCACCAGTCATTATGTTGCGTTGGAGTTCCAATCATTAATACTTACCTATACGAGTATGTTTCCTGGTAAAGTGCGAGTCGGAACCTGTCGGTGTGCCGACGCGACTCTAAGTATCGTCTACATGTTAATAGATAAATGAACTTTAAAAATATAAATTCCATTATCTACTGTGATTGTTTCAGACGGCTTGTTTTATTTCTTAATATCACCGTAATTAATTAACCCTATACCGATCTTTAAAAGAATGACATAAAACCGCCAACTATATTTTATTGCGGTCCTTCTCATGGTCGTACCGCATAAGTAAGACAATTACTTTGCTAGTTCAGTTTAGTTCAATGTAGAGTATACAACAAAATTGGCGACATTATGACTAAACTCAATTTCACGCGCTTTAAATTGCTGCGTCTTGTATAACCTGCTCTACGACCTGATGAGCGACAATACATTAATTCTATTACATCAAGTAGGGAGCTATAGTTGTGTGCCATCACATTATCAAAGTATAAATAATGCTCCCTTTGGTATCTGTTGTGTGGTGCCGGGGTGTGGGAGAGTGATGGGGTATGTGAAAAATTCCATTTCGACATTCCAAGTAGGGGAAGGTGGATATTTTTTTTAAAACTTCACATCTGCTTCCGTAGGTAAGTACATACAAAAAGTATTTCCTGTGAAAGTTCATTAAGGCTGGGCGGGCGAACATGGCGGACGAGCTTGCGACGCGGACGGGGCGGCACGGGCGCGGCGGAGACCGATATTTAGGTGGGTAGGTAAACGTTAGAGGTAGTTGCAGCCAATACAACCAATTAATTAATCTAAGTACCTACATCAAAATATGATAGCCAGGGCTTATATATAATGCCTTGTCTAATATTTTTGATATACCACAATATTTGAAATAACACTAATTTTAAGGATTTTATCGAGTTTATTTTATGTTTTACGTGCCCAACGTTCCGGCTACCTCACAGCTACCGATCCCGTGACCATGGTAGCTGTAGCATAAAATAAACGCGACAAAATGCTTGAAATTTTTTTTATTTGATCTTGGACTTTAATTCCGCGCCCGGGGGATTGTATGGTACAAGAATTCATATACAATATGCCTATCACTATTGGACTACGATTGGAAAAAATATAAATATAAGTAATATTGTTTGAAATTTTTGAAGAGTTATGGAGTTTAAACAGGTACAGATAGTTTAAGTAGGTAGGTATATGAAGTGGGTTGGTGTAGTGCTGAAGTAGAGGATTCTATGCTCGTGTAGCGTAAGAATATCAAGCTTCACGAGCTTACATTATGCTTAACTCATCTGGCACTGACACGAACATGTAGGATAGGTACCTATGGAAGACTTTGAGAAGAAATTCGCCATCACCAGCGTGTACAGCCGCGGAGGTTCCGGCTGTAAGGTTTATTTACCCGTGACGTCACGCAATTTACGACGGATTGACAATTTTACCCTCCTCCTTTACTATACATCAAGGCTAGCCGTCAATATTAGGTAGGTACCTACCTACAAGTCGGCTTTGTACTAGGTTAGCTATATGTAGAGCGTCGTTTCTTTCTAAAGCCGATGTGTATTTTCTATTTGTACCGACTATTAGCAGGGGAGAGCGGGACGGGTTCCACCAAATTTTGTATTTTGGTGTATATTTCCGAACAAAATAATATTTTACTCATGGGTTTTTATTCATATCATACCATAGTTATTAAGCTATTATTATAACTTCAAACAACATCATTACAACAGGTACTTTCAGAATAGTAGACATTTTTGTACAAATAGTCAAATGTTACCCCGTATGTGGGGTAAGTATTATATACCTATTGCGATATATTGTACGAGTTGTTTTAGATTACTAGAAATCCATTTCTTAACGGGTCTAAGGGATGTCAAAAGTTGGTATTCTAATATTTCAGTGAGGGCGTGGAGTAGACCCATCGAGTTTGGGTTCGATTGATTGGGATTTTTGTGTACTTTATTTATCCAGGTGACCAGGGTCTGATGATGCAGTCGAAGGGGTGTCATTGTAATGCGATGAGGGAATCCAGTAGAAACATCGAGTTCGGGTGTGTCTGATCGGTCTTAAGACATAGACAACGTCCAGCCCAAACTACTGGACGTATAGAGGCTTGATATTTAGAGGGTGCGGATATAGTAAGCTGAAAACCCACACTAAGAATGGATTATGAAACCCCGTAACCATTGGGGGTCGAGCTCAGAGCAAAATTGGTGGTTGCGCGGGCGGAGCCGCGGGAACTAGCCAGTATGAGGTAATACTGCCGGCTATATATGCGGGTGATGCATGTGGCGCGCGGCTGGCGCGGCGACAGGCGCGGCGCACTGCGACTCGTCACCACATATCAATACCGGTATTCGTGTCGGCGGACTGTCTTATCTGTCAACTGTAATAAAAGTTTAACGATCTCGACACGTAGTCCGCGCTGCGCCCGCGCCTATGCGCGCGCGCGCTCGTCGCTACATCGCATCGCTCGCATTCCTCGCTTTATTGTACGAGTGTGTGGCATTCCTGTATAACATTCACTTACCGCTGACACGAATCGCACGCGCGCCGCCGCGATAACCGCAGCTCAAAGCGAATAATTATCGTCACACTTACACCGGCGACCATTAGATACGAGCTCGGCGAGCGTTATCAGCACTGTCAGTAGCGGCGCTGCTCCGTTCGGTCGGTCCGATTGCTTGGAGCCTTAAGCCAAGGAATATATTGCTATGCAATATTCAGGAGAATACTAATGCTACTGATCTATTCGCAGGTGAAACTTATTCCTCATCGTTATTTTACTTCCTCGAATCTTTGTAAAAAATCTAGATAGCAATCGTTCCCTAACCAAACAATAACTCTACCTACCTAATCCTGAATCCAATGTAGGTATGTTTATTATTTCCGAGTAGCACTACAAAATTATAAGGTATTTCCATCCTAATAATTTATAGGTTTGTAACGTAGTTTCTGAGAATAAAGCGATTGAATAACGGAGTGGTCGGTCGGCGCGCGAGCAGTCGCTCTCCTATCTCGGAAGTGTTTCTAAAACGAAGTTATAGTGCGCGCGAGGAGCTATTATTTTCGAAACGCGACGCCCGTAAAACCACAGTTAATCAATCCGGGATTTGAGTGCGATTGTAGCCGCGGTGGCGGGAATCACGATTAAAATAAACAATGGAAGCAGGGGAGCGGGGCGGGGCGGGGCCGCGCACCGAAATAGCGCCATTAGCCGCGGATGGTGTTTGTAAACACGCGACACATTACGCCGCTGAAATAGACGAGCATTGTCACCGGCAGCAGCGGCCGGCCAGCGGCGCGCGACACCCCATCACACAAATAACGCGGCGCGCGGTCCTCACGCGTTACGAGCATTCCACGGTTCCACAGCGAAAGCTCACCTAACTAAACACCGCGCACTGAAATAAAACGCCGCTCCTTGAAATTTGTCGTGACGCTTAATTTATGCTAATGGATCGTTAATGGCATCATAAATATTATAATTAGTATCGGTTACGGCGCGAGGACTCAATCCCGGGATCGGCGGCCATTATTCAAACGTTAAAACTAACGGAAGCCCGCGGAGCGCGTCCGAATCGTCCGCGATCAATCAGGGCGGCTCCCGCGGGCGGGTTCGCTCTCCCGGGAATACTAATCTGTTAATTGACTCGCGACACTCGCAAGCTTACCGGTGCAGCGTCGTGTCTAAGCGCGTGACGACGAGCCGCGGCAGACGAGGGATGCCCCCGGGGGGCGCGCTAAGTGTATGCGACAGACACCGCGGTCTGCCGGTATTAAGTAATAAATGAGAAGGCCATCGGAGAATACAGATCGGTCTGAAAACAATTATGCGACGAGGGCAGCTCAGTGGCTGAAGACATCAGTGCGAGCCGACCCCAGCTTGTAGATTGAGTTTCAATGAAGCGAATTAGCATCCTGTCGTTCAGTTAGTATGAAGGTATATAGCAAATGAATAATAGATGCGACGGTGCGAGGCTTCTGTGAAATAAATTATGAGTTTTGGCATGTTTTGGGAATATATTGCTAAATAATGAGAAGCCGCAGCCGGCGGAACAAAGCGCGGCGCGCAAAAACTGGCGTCACCGCCGCCGCTGCCGCCGCCGCGCCGCCACGATACTTACACGAAAATCCTTGCTGATCATTTGCAGGCATAGTTACTTCCAGCTACACGAGCATAGGTAACACCTATGTTAGAGCACATAATGAATGAATGAATGAATTTATTCTAAATAAAGGCAAAGGCAAAGGTGTTTGTGTTTCATGTCTATAGGTGGGTACTTCAGTGGTACCTATTAGTCACAATTATAATTATATTTAATAAATTATAATAAATAAAATAAATTATAATTAATACATAATTTTATACAGAATGACACAGAAAGGACTAAATCACGAACCTGGACTTTTTAGCGCATTTGAAATAACTTTGTGAGGTCAGAATTTGCTGGCACGTCTTACTTCTCATGTCTACCCTACCTAAAAGAGTTGGAATACGCAAACCACACAAACAGATTTTCTATAGATACTCATATAGGTACATTACAAAGCATTTTGTAAGTATTTCATTGGACATATTGATATGGTTACATGTAATATTGGGCATGGCACGAAGGCTGACTAGTTTGTTGCAAATAAAACAAGGCTAGTCAGTGCGGAATTCGGTGTCGTCCGTGGGAACGGGACTGAACTAACGTGTTGACACCTCCGGCCTTCGACACATTGTCCCCCGGGCCCGCGCTCGCTTCCCGGGAACATTCGCTGTTAGGATATTAGCAAAAACTGTGATATAGTTTGAGTCATGCTTTCTGTACCAACGGTATACGGCGATCATTATAATGATACGTGGGGCACAGTCTCAGTGAAAAATAGCCAACCGCCATAGCCAGTCTCTGGTTACGTTTAGAAGGAATACGCAACATTTATAGTATCCCATTTTCAAAAATGATTACCTACCTATCAGTTCTTGTACGGTGAAGCAAACATCGAGAGGAAAGGAAGGCGTATATAGTTATAATCCCTCGCCCGGATGAGGAGTGTTCTCGGTATAAGACAATAGGCTCATCCCAAGACAATTGACTTAGAATTTTTGGAAGTTACTGAATAATAAAGGTAAATAAACGAGAAATATTAGTCGCCTATTCTTAGAATAGTAGGTATCGACATCGTGGCAGCGATTAACGGACGGCGGGCGCGGCGGCGCCGTGATGAGTCAGTTAATCCACTACATAGGTATAATATTATCGATATGCTGTGGATCATATATGTATAGTCAGTACCGCCACAATTACGCATGGTTTACTGATATCGTCAATATGGCTATTTGTAAGTTCATTTCCGCGTCTAATCATATAAGGATAGTTATAATGAAAGCAGTTCATTACGGTCGGTGGCAGCCGGAACCGGCATCCATCACGTAGTGATACGGCGTGCGGCGAGGGCTGCGCCGGTGCATGTGCGCTTCGCTGATGTTTACGGTTTGTTTGTTCGTCGCCGCGCCACCCCCGACACACATTACGCACTTTTTTTCGCCGATCACGCGTAAAAACTTCACCAAAATCTCGTGTTACAGAGCCGACCGTCGGCACCGGGATCACGCAGACGCGGCGACGTTAATTGGCTGAGATGTTTGTTTAATTAATTTATTGAGGGACTCCCATTAGCTAATTATTAGTCGGCTGTAACGGCGCATATTACGGCTGATATGCCAGTAAACTATGCAAGTGACTCCATTCAGCTATTCTTAATTGAAGTAGGTAACTTTCATCACCACGCATTCCAGCTGTCATACTTACTAGGTAGCTACTCAGAGTAGGTGGACAACGCTCGTATAAACAGTGTGACACCAATATGAAGTACGAAACTTTCAGGAACTAGACTCTACAGCACCTATACATTGCAGATCTCAGTGATAGCTGTTTTCAAAGCATATTGGGGCAGTGGGACGCTGAATGTGCTTCGGGACGTGGAGGAAGTGCGAGCTCATTAGCGGGCTGGCTGGTCCGCGCCGCACATGTGGCGGCCGCCGGCTCCGCCTGCCGCCGCCCGCGCCGCGTCATTAGCGCGACACGTCGTAATTAAACTAATAAGAGCGGGTGTGTGTGTCGACTGCGCTGATGGCACTCAATGACATTTCGTGCAATCGCACTATACGCCTAAATAGCTGTGAAGTGCACAAAAACGCTCGAACAATGTTCAGTACCTGGTGTGAGTGGCGCGGATCAACGAATACCTGTCACTTAATGATATCCAGTTATTTACGGCTTCACGGATCGGTATTTATAACTTTGCTCAGAGTTTAATTCACAGGATGTCCTGTACAGTCCACACTATTTTTATCAAGTTATATATTAGATCTGCTGTGAGTCGACTCTCCTCATGCACCGACCTACCTGCTGCTTGCGTTGTGTATTATAGTAGCTTTCGTTATACTTATATACAACAGGAATGACATTATTATAGCCCTTTAATTAGGTAGAGGTCATTGCAATATTATACTAAAGTTGGCATTATAGTTCATTAATTTTCAAGTTTAACTTTTCGTGTGAATACACTGTGCGCGCACATGCTGTAGCATCACTCTAGGGTTGGCACATGCATAGTACTCTCAGAGTATGAGTTGTGTATACGAAACCAAAGTGTAAATTTACAAGCATTTCCTAAAAACCAGTGTAAAGTCCATTGTTGACGATTACTTCTAAAAGGATACATCTACCACATAAGTACTGAAACTCAAATCTTCGTCAGATCAAAGTCAACTGTGCAGCAATAATACCTACCTACTCTACTTAAAGCTTGAAAGGTGCGCTCGATAAAGTTTGTTAAATTGTATTAAACATTCTTGGTGCCATTCCGGTTCTTAAAACGTCACGTCACACTCAACTAAAAGTTTAATTAATTCCAGAAGTTGAATCCAAAAAAGTGTCAGCTCTGTATTGTGTTGACATTAGCACCTGAGTGTTGGTTATTGCTGCGAGCAATTAAAATGTGCGGCGGCCGCGAGTACCGCGACACTGGGCAAGTGTCGGCGAGCGGGCGGCGCGGGCGCGGCGGCTGCAGCGATGCCAGCCCGCGGCCGACGTGCGTTATCGGAATAATTGTCACGCTGATAATATATCTGTGTCGCGCGAGGTGTCGCGCGATGCTATCGCCGAGCGAGACATCGCGGAATTAACTCGTCGCTCCTGCCCTAGGGACGAGGCGTTCCCGTTCCCAGGGATGTGGATCCGGACTCATAATATACTCTTGGGACTCATAATAAGCATGCTAGACGTATATCAAATTAAATAATTGAGATTGTATTAGGTCGTAGGCGAAGGTCGGGCCTCTTGTTTCATTACAGTTGGTTTATTGGATGAGTGTTTAATTAAATTTATGTTAAATTTTGTCTGTGAATTGAAACCCCGATGTTATTAGAAATGACTAAAAAGTCTATTGAGATGGCTTGAATAAATTTGGATACATTAATATTTAACCAAAGACATAATATCCGGGCGGATAAGTGTCCACATTGGACACGCATCCACGGCGCTCGCGCAGCCCGGCGCGGCGCGGCTCGGGGCCCGGGGCTCGGGGTCGGCTGCGACAACGCGACTAAAACGATGCTCTCTTTGTGTTGCTATCGCAACATCGGCTTTGTCTCGCGGCTGCTTATTTATGCGCGGCCCGAGGAGCGTCCGCCCGCCACACGTAATTGCATCAGAATATAATACTCAGCTACTATCTGTGTAATATTGGCGTGACCATCGTCACTCTACGTAGAGTTAAATACTTAGAGTTGGTTACATAAAAAGTATTCTGATTCTCAAAATAGGGGAAGAATTTGGTTTTGTGGGTAAAGTAGTAGATATATTAGTTATAGCTGCAGCAGAAAAGAAGGCTCCTGTAGGTCCCACAAGTAGGTACTTCTATAGCATACCTAAGTGAATTTCTTTCTATTCTCGTGGAAACCGAAGGTCAACCCAATATTTCGTGTTAGTGATACTGCCATCTCGATGTTTTGCTTGATCAGGATATTGATGAATGATATTACAAAACCCTTGGCCTGCGCTCGTAATCTATTGTAGCTACTTACGAGAAAATATACCCACTTAAAACTGATGACCGGGACCTGATTAGCGCAGTTGATAGTGACCCTAGGCTGCTTTCTTTGTCGAGGGTCCCGGGTACCAATTCTGGTTGGGACATACATTGTGTGATGAGCACGAATGTTTGTACACTAGCCATAGATGTTAAATATTTATATATAAGTATTATATACTGAGGTCGCCGTCAGCTCATTGTACGGTACCCATAATATCTCATGGTCAACAATTCAATTCTTCGACCGTGCCGCAGATTATCTGATAGAGACTATATTACCTGCCTATAAGTATAGACTGTATTTACTGGTACAGCTAAGAAGGTGGTACATTATGTGGGTGTAAATACCGAGATGCATCTCGTGCAGTCGGGTGCCGTGGGCGGGGCAGGGAGGCTGCGCCGCGCTGCAACAACACACGAACATGTTCTTGTTATTTAACTGTTGTGCGAGGAGGGACCTAACTACGACAACTGGTATATAACCAACTTGCTATACTACTGTAACTATAGCAGTGTCTGGGACTTCGTGCGCGTGGACTTTTGCTTCGCAGCGATTCCAGGGAAATCTTTAATTTCCCCATATAAAAAATATCTAAGATGTTAATCCTGGTTTAGTTATAGATAGTCAAAAATATACATGTCAGGATATCTTGGGTGGACGTTAGAATAGTTTAGAAAAAATTGAAGAATTCCCTGGGATAGGTAAAAAATACTAAAGACGCCGCGTAGGAAGTCGCAGGCATAGCTTAGAAAATAAATTAGTTTGACAAACACACCAACTGTGTGGTTCCATACTAAACAGTCTGCATGCAGGGGATCTTGAGAGCACCATACAATCAACCGCAGATGATATCCCAGTTTAGCGGTAACGGGAACATCTTCCAGGCAGCCGGCGGGGACGCCTGGGGCTGGCCGCTATGCTCTGACGGATACTGTGGGGGTCTTGATCATCTATTAGGCGGCGTGGTCAATATATTTCTTGTAGCGAGGTTTCAAGAGGTCGCTACACAAGTACCACTCGCACCAAAGAAAATTACGAAAAGTTATTTGTCATATCTTCCAACGGGAATCGAACACGCATTTGGTCTTGTCGCGGCCGGCGTGTTAGACGTGCTGGTGCAGTGAGCCGGCCTACGCAAAAACCACTAGATCAGGACCCTAAGTCTGCTAACACAATCGATTCATAATCGAACAGCAATCGCATAGTAACTGTCACTTTTGACTTATATCCCCTACAATATCTGTCAAAAGTGACAGTTACTATACGGTTGCTGTTTGATTATGATTCGATTGTGTTAGCACACTTGGGGCCCGGGCGCGGTCGGTTGATTAATGTTGCAGATATAAGTATGATCCATATTTCAACATGGCGATTGAACCTAATCTGTGAGGGCGATGCGGGGTGGAGAGCGGGAGATCGGGACGCGCCATAATGTGGGGTACTTAGCTGATAGAGTTCCTGTTTATTATGAGGTTGATAATAATGTTGATGTAGGTTCATACCGACATCAATATTATTATCTATCATTAGTTAGAGGCAAATCGTGCCCATATCAGTAACACAATCCACAACACAATCCAAATCAGTAAGACAATAACAGATAGTATTATCTCTGTTACGTATACCTACTACTATCCATACATCACTTTATCGTGAAATAACATGCCAGAAAACATACCTAAATATGTATATAATACCCTTAAAGTACTCCATGGAATGCCACTCACTGGAAACGTTTTACAAAGACATATTCCAGAATCAAATTCATTCAAGCAATTTGATATAAAACATCGGCAGCGATACGAGAAATGTAATTTTCACGGTTAATGAAACTCTGTACCGAAGAGCCCGTCCTTCCCACCGAGCGAATTCTCCCCCCCTTCCCTTCGTCTCCCCCCGCCTGGCTCGTCACTTGATTTCGCGAATAAATTGATCACTCGCTTCGGTGGCGTCAGCGTTGCTCCCGCTCAACGCATATCTCCCCAGCCCCGCTACGGCTTGCTTATTCTATGAGCACGCGCTACGTACTGACGTAATCAATATTCCGATGAGTCGGTACTTAGTATATTTGCATTACATAACTAACAACCTTTCACTTACAATTACAAGCCACAAGTAAATCAGATTCATTCCGTGTCTCTGAACGAAACTTCGGTTGGTTTCGAGATCCGTTGGATATTCGATGGGGCTGATCACCGAGACCTTTAACATTTCAGGATAGTTTTACTGCCGATGCAATAACCCACAAATCAGGTTTAAACGAGTGTGTGTAGGCACGCTATAAATATATATTTATGTCCAACTGAACACGAATTATTTACTTTGAGGCAAATTGTAAAGTGTCTCGTAACATTCTTGTCATCTATTTTCTGCTCAGCAAGACATCATTGTAGCACGTGGTGCGCGCGCGCAGCTCCGCGATCGCATCGGCGGTGTAACAGCGCCTGTGGGATTACGGAATACGTTAATTCCTGAGTAGCAACGTAAACAATCGAGGGTCCTTGTTTATTTTTCCAATTCCTTGCGCCGCCTATAGTCGACGAGTTAACTAATGGCTTCAAATGGCCGGGTAATCCTCGCGCCGTGTACATGGGATACTGGCTGAGATTAGTGTGGCCACTTCTAACGGGTGTACAGGATTGTTAATTTCGATTAGCAACTACTTAAAATCACTTGAGTATTCATTCTACTCTTGTGCCAACAGAGTGTACACCACTCAGCTAGCCTATGAGCCATTCAGACATTATTTCAGATTCAGATTCTATAATAGTATACTTAGCCGTTTACGCTCCTTAGGTACATATAATATTTTGATAAAGTCAGTAGTCTATTTTCGTAGTACATATATATGTTCAATTGAATGGAACCTTCGAAAAGGCTATATTGATTTAGATGTACCAATAATATATATTGGTAAGGAGTTACAGTTTTTATTTAATTGTATTAATATTATTGTCAATATTAGCGTCAAAGATTTATAGGTACTTGGTGAACCTTGTGAAAGTAATCGGGTATCGGGGGACCAGACAGCGTCGTGTCGACGGCTCGCAGCAGCAGATGTCATCGAGCAGGCCATGTTTATAGGCAGAGGATTACCGCTAAGCCGGGCCGCGCCCGCGCCCGCGCCGGGTCGCGCCCCTCCACACTCGCATTAACGATAAGCTACCACTTGTTTATGTGCTTCCTGCAACTTCTGGAGTTCTTGTACTTGCGGATCGTATAGTCATTCGTTATGCTATGGATACTATGTTAGACATTGTTTTATGATTGTACCAAAGAAAGCAAATTTATTTCTACCACATTGTATTTGACGAGAAATACGCGAGGCGATTGAAACTGGTTTGCAAACCGAATTTTGCAAATAAATTTCAATATTGTTACGAATGTTTAAATGATTTCTTAAATGTTTACTACTAATTAGTCGATAGAAATAGGTATACGAGATGATTGAAACCGAGTTACATAATAGACCCGCTGAAGCTATTTTCGAT
Source organism: Pheosia tremula (assembly GCA_905333125.1). Lineage (NCBI taxonomy): Eukaryota > Metazoa > Arthropoda > Insecta > Lepidoptera > Notodontidae > Pheosia > Pheosia tremula. Next base: position 11,623,083 of record HG995402.1, on the reverse strand, counting down.
AAAATTTTATGAAAAAAACAAAGGAAAATTGTATATGCAAATTAACTGTCCTTCGGCTTTACATAATGTCGTGCGCAGCGCAACAACTCTGCGGTCACAATCGATATTTCAGCGTGATGCAACAAACATAATAAAACAAATTTATGCCATAAATCTGTCAGTCGCGGCAGGCGATTGATCGCGGCCCGAGCGCGCTAACTGATCGCGATATAGTGAGGCCATCAGTGACGCACGTGACAGTGCTGCCAGAAACAGATCCAATGTGAGTTATATCGCGTATTGAACAAATCGCATTGTTCCTTTATTAATTTGATGCCTATTGCTTCATCGGTCGATATATTGATTGCGCAGTGCGGGCTTGTCGTCACATCGTCGCGACTCTATGTAATTGAAATGGCCCATTACTGCCGCCGCCGCATTATGCAGCTGGACAATTTCTGGTCAAATACAAATACGTAGAGTTAAAATCGCCACGAAAAGAAGAACATTATTTAGCTTTAGGTCTCGTTGATCATATTATGCAACTGTGAGCTAAACAGCGGAACCAGCTTTACTTAGAGCTTAAGACTTACCTGACACCACTATTTTGCAACAATACTTTTCAGTGCAAATGTCGGCAATTACTGCACGCTCTTCCACGCATTCATATGATCTTATGGATGTCCGTCACACAATTGATACATTTTTCATATACGCCTCGCATCGTATTGCACCCAATATCTACTTAGTTTGCTGGCGCATTGTGTCGCGGGCGCGGCGATGTGAGAGCGTAGACTGTAAACATTGACAGTCGCGACAAACGGCCGTGATTTACGGCGCGCGGTGTCGCGGCGCGCATTAGCCGCGCGACGTAAATGCGCTACTAAAAATACACCGCGCGACATTTACCTTTGTGTTTTAATCCGGGACTAAATCGAGCGGTGTGCGAGCGACCGCCTACAAATAACGCGCGATAAATCGCCGCAAGAATGCCACTTTTGTTGCGTTGCGTTGTCGCCCTAATCTCGCGAGACCCATACACACTTTACTATCCGCAGCGCTGCACTACCTGGCTACCTCTCTAACAATCACTACGAACTTCATTACGACCAACTGCCGATCAGTTTGGGTTGAACGCTTGCCATTCGGTTTAGTGGAATTTTATTAGACATTACTTTGTTTTAACGTCTCGGCTCGTCGTGTAGAGTTCGCTCAACGTTTTGTTGTAGCGGCTGCGGCGCGCATCGCGCGGGGATACGTCGCATACCCACGGGACAGCGCGTGTGAACCCGTCTAATGAGTTTACATTTTAACAAACTGACTCATAAACCTCGACTTTGAGAGCGTAATAGCATCAGAGGAGGCTGCGCTCAGGGATAGCGCAGTGTGTTCGGAATTTCAACGATGCGATCACGAACCGCGTCCCAATCGATGGTTGACGGTGGAATAATCTATTACAGTGGGTATCATTATATTGTTCGATCGATCTGATAGCCGTGGTTTGGATGCTATAACTTCCGTACGCTAGAAATACTTCCTCGGTGATAAGGTGTTCTGGCTGGGCCGGGCGGGCCGGCCGCCGATACATCTCGCCGCTGACATGTTTACGAGCTGCCCGCCCGCCCGTCTCCCCCCGCCCCTGGCCCACCTCCCCCGCGCCCCGATGCTTCTTATTGCATTGCGCGAGCGCCATAAGCTCACAAATAAATTAATTTAAATGGAGGAAACGTCGTTCGTGCGACACAAAGTAGCCGTCGCATGTGCGGCACCGCACCGTGTACCCGCGCCGCGCCGCACCGCTCCGCGCCGGCACCAGCCGTGCGCCGCTGATATGTTTATTGTATTATAACTGCTCGACACGCACTCCAACTCAAAGCTGCGCACTGCGGATTTATTGTGGCTAATAATCGCGCGTGTAAATCTCGCGGTTGCCGGCCGACGGAGATGCGCTTTGTAGTGCCCTGTTTGCAGATTATCGGGGGATTTAGTCCGTGTAATGCATGCGCACTCGTGTCTGTTCGTGTGTTTAAACAACACGACATTGAACAATCCACTTGTGCTATCGTACACAATCTGCGCTACAACTGCTTAATATCAACCTATGTCATTTCAGTTATCGCTGTTCCATAAAAATTATCTAGCGCTACATAGCCCCGACTCTATCTACAGGTATCTGATGTAAGTAAAGCGAAGTAGCGATATTTTAGGCATACAAATAAGGGACAATAACCTACCTACTAATCAGAAATTACCTTTGAATTACTTGCGGATCATCAAAAATATTGTAAATAACCCGTTTGGAATCTTATTTATATGGAGAAGAGGGGCTGACAGGATAGGTACTCCATGATTGCCTATACGCTCTCAAAAAGATGTTTAGAATTGTATTGTGTAGATGGATATACTTACGTAGTGTAAAGTATATGGGAGAAGAATGATATGTATACAAGATTCAACTTAATCCTTATTTGGCCCATCATTCCAAGTCTAGGTAGAGTTACCATTCATTCAGAACAGTTACATAATTGGAAGTAAAACATTATTTTAATAACATCAATACTTGGTCTTCGTATCTTATGAGCTGTGTGACAGGTGAAAAATGCCTTGTTAGTAATGCAGTTTAGCAGGCAACGCGTACGCAGATATGCGGTAGCTGCGTTGATACATATTGCAAGCAGACGGAAACACGCGTCCGCTGTCTTCTGTATTAAGTAATATGCACGATCAATCCACGTGTCGTCATTGCATTCAAACAGTGCTTAGCGCGGCGCACCAGTGCTGTATGGTTAATTGTTGAGTGCGCGTCGGGCGCAGCACGTGCGCGGGTGTCGCGCGATAAATCTCGCGGTGGCGCGCGCGCATAAATCGCTCCCCCTCGTGTCGCGTCCCGCCTTATAAATATAAACTATTTGAAGCATTGTTACCTCGCTCCGCGTCTTCATAAACGCGTTATGAATGAGCGCAGTCAGTTTGTTCGTTGCAGTCCATCACCGCTGCCACACCACGCGCCCACCCATCCTCGCCGCGCAGCCGGTAGGTCTCGGTACCACTGTATAAGCACTCTGTGCCAACTGCCGATATTCTGCATTATATAACACGACAGTAAAGTAACGCGAAAGGACGAAAAGCGCGACTGTCGTAACATTAAAAGAAATATCGATATGTTGGTACTTATAATGGTTATGAATATTGAACATGGGAATGCTTAAAGATAAATCGTTCAGGTATGCTAAGAAATATCCCTCTAAAATTCCAATAGGTATAATGGTTTTTTTTCTCGACATCGACATCTACTACTACGAGTACGACGACTAAAGAGACTACGACTTCTACATAGGTAGGTACCTACGTGGCTACGTTACAATTTGAATTTGCATTTATGAAAATTAACAAGTTGAGACAGCCAACAAAACTGTATGCCTAGCGTTCATAGCATAACTAAATTAAAACTTATAAAGACTTGGCCCGAAAAATAAAAAAACCTTAAGTCCACGCCCAAGTCAAGGATACTGCTAGTTGATAGAAAATATGTAGGTAAATGTTGCTATTGATTTTGTAAAATAACTTTAGGTAGGTAATGGACTACGAAACATAAACGCAGATTGATTGCGATCAAAAATATCTGGTGCTTGTCTACAGATTAATTAACACATTTCAGGTGTAGTGACACATCAAACACAAAATATAATTCACACAATCAAACGAATATACTTTACCGTAATAACTTTCTCGTGTTAGTTATCCTCAGTTATCATTAATTAATGGAAGAAGTGCTCAGACACGTGTGTGTGCGTGCGGAGGGAAGAGTTATGACAGTAAATAATGAAGGCAGTTAAAAAGATGTCAAACAAAGTGTTGGCGGGAAGTGGGAAGCGGGGACAGGGACGAGGGGAACGGGAACATCTCGTAACTCATTTTGCCTTTGAATTATAATGTCTCAGTGGGTACCCACACAGGGGAGATAATATAGCTATACCCAGAGTACTTGGATATAATTGCAGCCTTAGATTAGTAATAGAGATAGTTTTCGTTTTCCTACTTATTAACTTACAAGTTAGAGATAGAAGTTGACTCACGCTCGAGTCATAATATTATCATTATACGAGTCCTAGATCACAGAAACAGGCCGCGTAGGGACGTGTAGTACATGTACATACCTATCATACTAAATACTAAAAGTTAAACACAGAATAACACAGGAGTGTATAAGATCGTTACTAATAGTTTAGCTAGATAATTGAAAGAAGTTTGTTTGACCGTTTGACAGCATCCTCCACATCAGGGATTCCCAAAGTAGTCGATATCGACCCCTTGCGGTCGCTATCAGTTTCGCAGGGGACGACATTAATGAAAATTGATTTTGGGGGTCGACGAGGTCTAAAAATCAACCCCTATTAATTAACACAAGTTGTATTTGAAACTTTCAAAATACTGTATAAGTTGTGTTACGTGTACCAACTTGTTATAAGGATGGCTAATATTTTAGTAGGACGTATCAGTGTTGTACTTTTAAAAAACTCAACAAGTCGATAAGCGTGCATAAGTTCGTAAAAGATGAAATTATTATTTTGTATAACTTGGAAAAAAAAACTAGAGATAGGATTTTTAAAGTAATTTGGCTATGGCTATGGCTGGGTCTGAGGTATATCAGTTCAGTTTGGAAAAGGGGTCTCTTGTACAAAGTAGTTTGGGAATCCTTGGACATACTTAAAGCGATCAGAATTACCTAAAATATTTTAATTTATGTAAAGCATTACAGTGAATCGTCAAAAATTATAAAAAGAAATATAAATAAATATGTTTAAAATGTTTAAAATACTGAGAAAGGGATCTAGATGCACTAGTTCCTAGCTAGAGCAGACCGATAGTAGAGTCTGGTGTCTGGTGGAGGGTTCGGCGGTGGGCTGCGGTTCCCGCTCCGCTGCGCGCGACGCCCCAATACTATCGCTCTGTTGTTAATACACCCTGCCACCGCGGACGTAACCAATGCAACTCAACTGATTCCAATTAACAACTATCGGCCAAGTGCGTTGCCTACCACGCATATTGTTCCCGTAATCACCACCCCGATTCTATAGCTCCAAATGTTTAGAGCCATGGCTTACAGATAGTTCTAGGAATTGTAAGTATTTCGTATACGCACTTATCAGAAGACGAATGATGGTTAACGGTAAACGTATCAATATAGTCAGGTCGTTAGTTCAATACATTATTTGAGCTGAGCGGCGCGGCGCGGCGGTGTGGAGCCAGCCTAGCGCAGGTATTTCAGCGTGGAGCATTAATTAACGCTCACAATACATTTTCATAATGAGTTCGAATAATGAATGGGCAGGTCATTAAAATTAAATAGGCAAGTCAAAATTACTAAATTAGAATTGAATAAACAGATGGTCCGAGCAGATAAGTATATTTGACGTGGTTGGCACATTCCTACCTATGTACGCATGTAACTAATGACGATGTGAGGGCTTGCATGTATTGCGCATAAAGTTTTGGTATGACAGTAGGCAGTTATAATTAGATTGGTACCTATCCCCACCAAATTAAGTAACGAAATAATATTAAATTTAAATACGTAGGTATATGAGTAGGTACCCAATAATATTATGTGGCGGTACATTGATAACTGTAGGTGGGTACCTACCCGGCTTCGGCTACGAGGCGAAGCGCCGGACTGGCTACTAATGAAATCGAGGCAATTTCAATGGTGGTACCACTTTGGAGAAGAATGTTTGCTACTTACCTACACATAGGCGATCTTGAAACATTTATAATGATTGAAACCACAAAATTGTGAATGCAACACGACGATGCGAGTAGCGGGGGACCCCATATTTCAGCAGATGACGTATTTCGGCTGACGGATATATGGATGGAGGGTGGAACCGTATAGTTGGAGTGTTCGTCGAGCAATATTTTTATTTTGTTTTTGTTATTAGTAACCCATTTAAAACATAACCGCATTGTGCAACCACATCGTGGTGATACATCCATCGGAAATTTTATTTTGTACCGAGAAGTAAAAATGGCAAAGAGTTAATTTATTTCTATATTATACAGTACCTACTTAGTACGTCAGAGAAATAAAAGTTGTGAAAACTGAACTAAGTATACCTTAGTCGTCGAGGATGTGAAACAAAAACCATTGTTTACAATCTTTATAATGAGCAGGTGTGATCATAACGGTAGTCGCTATGACAATACGAATAAAAGGTTTTTTTATTCCAAATGGATCATTTGCCATCTTCATAGGTATCGCGCACGCGTCCCTGCAGACGCGATGGAGCGGCTAACGAGTGCACGATGGAGGCGAGTGGATGCAAATGGTGCACTAATTGCGCTGATCTGCATATCGCGACTCGTTTTTGCAATCGCCCGCATCCGCGTGCACGCGCGCCGCGTCGCGCCGACCTGCCGCTGCGGGGATGTGGGGCCTACGCATACCTCATTAACTATTGTCAACTAAATATCGGCGCGGGGTGACGTCATCAGAGAGGCAGCTCGCAGCCGGTGCTTTACCCTATCTCTAGGAACGGCTCATCGCCTCAAAACATTTAAAAATAATGTCCGAGTCGCGGGGTGTTACCCACTCGCGAGTTCACTTATTGATTTCTTATATTTACGCGAATACTACACACTGAAATAAAACTAATTTAAGGATTTTATCGCGTTTATATTATGATTTTATGTATGAACACTTGCAAGTATAAATCATATATTAAAATTTTGAACGTTTCTGTAGTTTTCCAACTGTAAGTAGTTGCCAGAACTTGTTTTATTACCGACATTATTGGATGAAACAATTATATCCTATCTACCTAACGAGTAATGTTTTGTTTTTAAAAACAACGGGTTCAATGCCCGGCTAGAGAAATATTAAAAAAATCGATTGATGCATTTTCAGTTTTCATCAAAATCGGCCTCGAGACAGCTCTAAGCATTTTCCGCCATTTCCTATATAGTTTGAGATTCCGGCCACCCGCGCCCAGTTCAACAAGTCACCCTACATGTACTTACGAGTTACGGGTATGCTGGGTAAAATTATAGGATACTTTTTATTTCGGTTAAATAAATGCTAGAAACGAGAATGGACGGGAACAAAGTCGCAGAATTGTTGTTATGGGTTCATAACATGCTACGATCTCGTAGAGGTCTACGGTGCTACGGCGTAGTAGTTTTCGTGATTGACGGCAGTTATACGTAGCGCGTTATCTGCCATCGAGCAGCTGATTTGCATGTCTCTTCATCGCACGCCCACACCTGCACTGCGGCGTGTCGGTGAAGGGGAACGCGCGTGTGTGCGCGCCGGAGGGCGGGCGCCGAACGACCACGCCCATCGCCAACAGGCAACACGGGCGCGCACAGTACTTGCCGCACTGTGTACACACAGACCACACCGCTACATATCGGGCTGATGCTGACTAGACCGAGTACGTGGCTTTTAGGGTTCCCTAGCTACCTGAAAACAAAGAAACGAAATGTTTATAAGCCACTCGCCTATTTGTCTGCTTGTGACGTGCCTGGCCATATTTACGGAACCTAACGTAGAATAAATTAGCATAGTATTGGATCTGCATGATCGTTTACATACAAGTTTTAAAAATAATGCGAGTTGAACTACTCTAGGAATAAAAACATAATATATTCACTGCGGTTGATCAAACAATCAACGGCAATTTGAATTGACTGGAGCTCAGTATAGGTAATATTACATATAATTTAACTTTTTATTATGTTTTCGGATTAAGTAGGCGGAATATAATAACGTCAGCAAATTTACAACCTATTAGCATGGTGCTCATGTTTTGTTATCCTGCTATTGAGACATAGAGAGAAATAAGTAATTACTTAAATTACTTTTTTTTAGTCTATTGGCTTAGTAGGTATAATTGCTACTTTGACGCTCTTTAAGTCAAATAAGGTATAAATACGTACAAGTTGTCTGGTAAGTGGAAAATTGTTGTGTAATTGTAAGGTTGTAGGTTGTTCGGACTTCGGTCAAGCGCGGGACCCCGCCGCCTTAGCCTTCAGCAAAATGAGTAAATGAAAAAATAAAATATTTATTTCGTACTATTAAAATTATTAATAGGAGTAATTGTGACCCCCACTAGGCCTGGCCTGTATCTCGAGGGTCCATATCAGTGTTGGTTTGACAAAAAAAATGCAAATGAGTTGAAGAGAATGAATATCATCTTAAAAAATTAAATAAACATGAGGATTACAAAGATTTGTGTCAAAATGTTGTAATAAAGAAGTAGAATGTGTGTGTGTGTGTGTTTATAGTGATATATTTAATATTCATCTGGTTGGTTATAGTTATAGTATATTATAGTCATTAATATTACGTAAGTAGGTACCTACTTCATTAATTGTGAAATTATTTTCATAATGTTTTCTGTCCCCCTGTAAGATAGTGGTAATAAGTGGGTCTTTAATTTTCTTTTTAAAGTGTATAAATAGACTTTATAATGTCAAAATTTCTTAGTTTGTTGTTTTATACAAAAGGGCATAAAACGGTAAAAAAATGTTGTGCAAATCCAGAGTTACCCATGAAGGGTAGAACCCTGAATTTTCGTTTTTAAGTAGCTGTTGGTAAGTGTCAGTGTGTGATCTTTTCAAGTTGAAAGATGAATATTTTTCAAATATCAATTTGCCGTACTGACTGGGGACAAGCACAATAACACCCAGATCTTACGGCAGGTGCAATTTCAAGAATACAATTTTCGATATTAAGCAGTGAGTCGAGTGGCCGCTCAGACCACTAGCTAACTTTATTAATATCGAGAATAAATTATGTTTGTGATGGATGATAATCTTCTGTATGTAAAACATTATTTAGATACATAGCATCGACAACACTTTATAAATCAAGATATACTGTAGGTATACTGTAAGTTACAAAATCAGTCGTAGCTATATAGATTTATTATCAAGGCATTTAACATCTATCAACATGTGCTACTATACAAATCTTATATTATAGTTTTTCTAATTTTGTGTTCAATAATTTCGTGTTATATACGACGCAGCTGGATTTTAAAATTCAGTATTTTACTAAACGGCTAGGCGCTTTAAAAATGCCTCAGTTATGTATATCGGCTGGGTAACATTTAGGCGGATAGTAATACGGCTGGCCATATAGTAATTGTGGTTTGCGTTCTACATTGCGGTGGTTGGCGTGCGCCGTTTTGTGCGCGTTTTGAAATTCAGCCGATTTGCATCCTAATTATTTACAGGTTTGCGAGCTCGGAATTTCAGGGCTCCACGACTTGACTGGGATGGGAGCCATTTCACTATATTAGTTAAGAAATATGTTAGGAATAGTCTCATAGTTTCGAAAAATTAAGAATTAAAGATCAAAAACTATTTACATCTCAATATTTTTACAAAGCGCCTAAAGCTTGGCAGTCATTTTGTTGAATGTATTGATTCAACATTCCGCCTGAGCGATCACTAACCGTGTTACATAACTGAGACGTTTTGTAATGCGCTTAGCCCTTTAAAAAAACGGATTCTATAATCTAGCTGCGACATATAGATAGGATTTAGTGGGTCCATGCAAGTTGTGGGTGAAGCATGTTTCTAGGAACAAGCCGCGGCTCCGCATTCTAGGAACCGAGGTTCAAATCCGAAGCACATTCCTGTGCCTAGCGCAACGTTGTGTAATATCAATATATCGGTGTTCCGGTCTATCTAGAAAACTTGCAGCTGACTTGGGCTCACAGACTTTAAATATTAATAATACGGATATGTAATGAAGGCCGTTTTGCGAGTTTCCTATAGGTCCATATCCATTCCTTATAACTATTATAAAAACTTTGGTCTATAGAATGAAATTCCTAACCCTGGCTGACTGACAGAAAACCGGTGGACCTAGAGATCTGAAATTTGGGGGATATATATCTTGAGTACCTTAGAGGAGGGATTTTTGGAATGTCAACCTTAAAGGGAGCCAAAGTTTAAATTAAGATTTTTTATAAGTCACGATCGAGCACATAGCATCTATACATATAAATAAAACTAGCTGTTGCTCGCGATTTCGTCCGCGTGGTATTTAACAAAGACAACCGTTGACAACAGCCTGCTCGCCCATTCTGAGCCCGCGGGACGCATTGCAGGTTGCTATCAAACTTAATCAGGCGCTGCGCTGCAACTGCGCTGGTTTTAATTTTTTTTCGTGGATCCTATGTTTTTTTCTAAAATAAAAGTAGCCTAAGTTACTCCTTGTTATATAAGCTATCTGCCAGTGAAAGTCCCGTCAAAATCGGTCCAGCCATTTCAGAGATTAGCCGGAACAAACAGACAGACAGACAGACAGACAGACAGACAGACAGACAGACAGACAGACAGACAGACAGACAGACAGACGGACAGACAGACAAATATTGTAAAAAATGTTGTTTCGGTATAGGTAACGTGTATACATCCAAATGCAATAAGTAAAAAGCTGTTATTTTAATATTACAAACAGACACTCCAATCTATACATATAAAAAAAAACCACATTTTTTAAAATTTTTGTCTGTCTGTCTGTCTGTCCGTCCATCTGTCTGTCTGTCTGTCTGTCTGTCTGTTTGTTCCGGCTAATCTCTGAAATGGCTGGACCGATTTTGACGGGACTTTCACTGGCAGATAGCTGATGTAACAAGGAGTAACTTAGGCTACTTTTATTTAGAAAAAAAAATAGGATCTCACGAAAAAAAAATAAAACCTATGTTGCAGCGCAGCGCCTGATTAAGTTTGATAGCAATAACCTGCAATGCGTCCCGCGGGCTCAGAATTGGGGAGCAGGCTGTTGTCAACGGTTGTCTTTGTTAAATACCACGCGGACGAAGTCGCGGGCAACAGCTAGTAATAACTAAAAGTTGAATGCTGTTAATTACTAAGCGCATCACGTGAAAACGGCTGGACCAAATTGTATATGTTTTAAATTTTCGTAATAGACCGAATAAGGTTTTTAGGGAAATAATAATTTTAAAGTTGTATTATTAAGGAAAATAGGAACCGGACTACGTCTATTGGGTCAAATGTTATAAAAACAAAACTATCGAATTGAAAAAGTTAGATAGGTACTTGTCCTCAATGTCAATAACCTGCAGGGATTTTGTAATGTATTCGAAAATACTACTTGATGAACTCTATCATGTTCTCTTCTTGGTTCTACAGTTTTGAAAAAAAAAAAACTATATTTATACAACTTTTTTGTAATGTACTGAATGTCATTACAACCTTACAATCTCAGACAGACTATTCATGTAACATTTCAGCAAACGGAGCTCTACATCTTCATTCTGGAGTAACAGGAACAGGGTAGTCAAGTAATAATGAAATATACAAGTACGCTGGCTGGTTGTCGTCCAAAATCAATAAGCTACGGGTCGGCGACACAAATGTGCCGCAAACGTGTGACGTGTGACTAATATGTCTGCGCGACAGCGACGCGGGTGCACTCCGAGGCCTTCTTCTACGAGAGACGAATGTAAGGCATCTATTTCATGGATGGGTATATCGGTTAACAGATTCTAAATTTGGCAACAATTGGCAACTCTTTGATATATATCAAATCAACTGAATGCCATTCTTCCCAAATTTAGAGAGAAAAGACAATAAGCCGACCCACAAGTGTCTCCTTTAACTAGAGCTCCGCTCTACATTGCTAATGGAGGCGATTGTATACGTTGTTAATAGAGACGCGGCACCTTATAGTTTCAATGGATCAAAGCTTTATGGTGCCGTAATGGTGGAGCAAGGACCTGGATTTTCAACCAACATGGAGAAGATCCAAACGTCAAAATTTTTGTAATTGAATATTTTAAATTATTTTTATAGTACGATTGAAAATATAAATTTGCAATACCAACCTCTACGTAAATTCTGACCTCCATACACTCGAGTGTGGATCATTTATAGGTACTAATAGGTGGACGACGATAAAAACTAAATAGTGAATGTCACCCTCACCATATAATACCACAATGATGTACCATGGCAGACATAGATCCACTATTGTCTTGAACAGTCTTTGAGAATGAGGAAGCTTTACTAATTAGATATAGGATACATGCTTTACTCTATGGAATTATGAGAACGAGGAAACTAAGTGGTAGTAATCATTGTTAGCTATGGAATGTATAATTACAATCACTAATTATCTAGTTGCTCAGGCATTGCAGTAAGCGGCCTCAGATATGCATAGTTGCATAATTCTTATTCGAAAGGAAGTTCGGGTGAAGGACTATTCGTTGAGATATGTTGCTGTATGTGCATCGGGTGGTGGTCATAAATCTCGTTGCCCTCTCGAGATTAGGCGGCTCGAGGAGGCGGGTTCGGGCTGCCTGTGCCGCGGGAGGGCGGGGGCGCGGGGCAGGGAGGGGCATCTAATTGCACGCGCCGGAGTTTTTGCGGCGGCCGCGCTTCAATCTGTATGCGGGCTGCGGCGGTTTCCTCGAAAGCAATTACCGCAGCCACGGCAGCCATCTTGAATCCACCGGTATACTCCATCGGCCGGCGTGACTGGGCTATGCTGGGAACAATTATCAGCTATTAACAACTGACATGAACTGCCGCGGCCCAATCAGACACGCGGCAGAGGCGGGCGGGCGGGCGGAGCCATGGCTAGGAAGCCGAGTGGATCTAAAGCTGATGATACCAGGGAAATGAGGATTAGAACTACTCAGGTGGCATTAGGGCTCAGGCTGTTGCTCTTGGATTTTGACCTAAGGTATAAGGCCCTTATTGGTACAACATGTGTATAATGGATGTTGTCAGAAATAATATAAAGATGCGCAGGTATCAGTACCACTGGATGGCTGGCGCATGACAGTATCCGCAGTGTCCAGCGTTCCCGGTGCCCCAACAAATCAATTTTTATTACGTCGTCGGCAACTAATGAATTCAAACGACGAGCTCCTTGTATATTTTCGTTAACGTCCTGCGGCCGCCGCCGCAACCCCGGCCTCGTCGACATCAGACGACCCGCTGCCTAATTAGTTTAGACTTCTTATTAAGTGGACAATTCGATAACGTTTAATGGCTTCGAGCAGCCGCCGATAAAGGGACGTTTGGTTTTACGAGGTGCGCGGATGGTCGGTACTCCGTGCCCCTGCACCGAGCCGAATGCGACTTTATACCATTGTCATAGTGGTTTGACGGTGTGTATGGAATATAGTAATGGTGTGTAGGCATGGACATTAAAGACTGGAGTTGAATGTCTCAGATAAGATAGAGGACGGTGCGGGGCCGCACGGCAGCCGCGCGAACCGCCGCGATACACATCGGATCACTACATGCCACTGGCCTATTATCTAATAGGAGCAATGTATCTGACTGTAAGTTGCCCTATAGAGCAACTAGAACAAGATAAACTAACTACTAACATATAGTATAATTGAGTAAAATGGGAAGATAACCAAAACCACGGAATTTAGGTAGTTTTACAGCAACAGCAATTTGGGATTCATTTGTGCAATCTATTTTGTGTTGCATTGTTTGCACCGCATTGTTTATCCAGCTTGTCGTTGTAACACACACCTACACTGAGAAAAAAGATAGGTAAATGCAAACCTAATAATGTAGGTAATGCAAAAAATAGTTGAATACAACCTAATTTAGGTTTTCTGAACCTAGTGTAGGTAAATAGTTTTACCTTCGATTGGGTAAATACAACCTACAGTGTTTGGTAGCGTACTATATTACGTAATTTTAACCTATTTTACGTTAAAGAAACCTTTTTTTTACCTAACTGTTACGTTAACGGGCCGTCACCTAATATACACATTTAATTTTACCTATCACTATCAGTGAATACTACCTAGTATGATTACACATAGCTTAAAAACACCTAATAATAGGTAGCTTCGACTAAATTGTACTTAACCTAAATAATTATTTGGAATTAAAATTGTACATTCGGTTCCTATAACCTAATAAAAGGTTGTAATAACCAATAAATTGTTTTGTATAAACCAACTACATTAACATTTTCATAAAGTTATCGCAACTGATTGCAGTTGTCTCTAATTAACCTTGGCAGTAGGTTAAATAAGCCATTTTAAAGGTTTTCGTAATGAAAACCTGTGGTACTAGGTAAATATGCAAAACAAAAGTCTGTTGAAATAACACAATCCTGTTATAATATATTTGTTATAAGGTTTTAAGATATAAAACCTAATAATACCTAGTTATGCACAAGTTAAGTAAAACCTACTCATAGGTAAAATATATAAGATATACATTTAAGGATTAAATGGAGATGGTGCGGCTCATTAGGACCACGCCATGGCTTTATTTATACCTACTTACTCTGTGGCAAGAGCATAGCAAAAATCACATTTATACATTATATGCACAGTCACAGATTATCAAGTAGGTACATAATTTGGAGAGCACATATTTTTTATGCTATGTTTTTCTTTTGGTATGTATTTACCATGCTAATTTATTTAGACGGCCAATCTCGTTACACAAAATTTGACGCCAGTTTTTTGGCTATTACCCGAATTGTGTGTTGCCACATCTCTATTAAATTTACCTCTATATACAAAATTTTGTGACACTAAATAAATGATGATGGATAGGGCGCCACAATGGAATAGACTCTATGCTATCTTTTTTTATTATTGAAATACTTAACTTATACATATTTTTTTGCTTTAAAAGTATTACATAAACCATGATTGATCTGTAGTGCATAAGTCATTTTTTGTTATAGCTTTCTTCCCGAAAACAAAACAGATGTAGTTGGTTCCAGTGGCCACATGACATAATCCATATTTATTATTGGTGATAAAGACATGTTTCATTTATAAAATATGGTTATAATTACAAGAATAAGTTTTTTACGGCGGATCTGGCCATCTTTTAAAAATTGTGCTAGCAACACTGGCCACTGTATAGACAGACAGTCATTTTTGCGTTCGCTTCGGTCGGGCCGGCTGCGACAGCGCGCTGTGCTGTTGTGGCGCCTTTTTTATTGCTTTCATTATACTGGGTTCGTGAAAATATGTACTGGGTTTGTGAAGTGAAGTCATGGAAGTGCTACTCAACGATTGGCAAATGCCAGAAGAAATTATTGTAAAATTACTGGTAAGCTATTCACAACCAATTACATTTAGCCCTAGTTGCGTTAGATTTACCTATTTTGTAAATGTTGATAGGTTATTGATGGTAAAATATGATTTGGGTATTGATTATATGGTTCAATTTATATTGGTATCTGCTAATATTGATGTGGTTTTAGAGCAGCAAACTCCAACAAATATTACGCGTCATCTTATCGGATGGTATGGATGGGGTCTTAGGATTTAACCCCGGTACTATCAGATACCTCCTGGGTTTGTCACAAACCTCTGCGTAAATAAAAATATGGCATAGGTAAATTAGGGATTCCAACAATATTAGCTTTATATGGCTTTATTTTGGTTTTTTGTAGGTTATTTAAATTTTATTATAAAGCCTGAGGTTTTGGGATACTTATTTGTCATTGCATGGTTTCTGCATTGTTCTTGTATTTGCTGTTTACAGAGGAAAATATTGAATTGAATGCAATAGAACACCTTATCGAGGAAGATTTGGTAGCGCTGATTCCAAGCACCAGAGTACGGGCTAAATTACAAAACGAATAGAGAAATAAAAATTTGATGTTGGCATGCTTTCTTGTTTATGATGAGATTGTGACAGCTGGTGTATACATATTTAATTGATTTAATGTGATTTCAGAATATTAGCAAAAGTACAGCATCTTCAACTACTGAAGAAAATCCGACATTTGATTAAGATGTAAATATGGAAAATATGTCAATAGATTTAGAGAAAGCACGAGAAGTATTTGAAAATGTGATGCATGAAAAGTAAGGGGCTGAAGTTAAAAATGCAACCTAAATTATTATTTTATTTTTATTTTGTGTCAATTAAACACAACTATTGCTGTTTCAGAGAAAATAAATCTATTTTAAAAATAGTGGAAGACTTTAAGGCAGGGAAATACTTAATGGATTATCTTAAAAAAATGTGAAAAAATTAATTACGTACATAATACCTATCATGTTGGCATTATTAATGTACTTTAACGTATCCAGTTGATTACCGTTACCTATTAATTATTTTGCTATAATCAAGTAAATACTTAGTTACTACCTACTACCTATGTACCCTACACCTATCGATAAGGTAACTCTAACGCAACTAAAAAGGTGCAGACAATTCTCAGTAGGTTATATTAAAGCACTTATTAGGTATCCAATACCTACGCAATACACTACCGGAAACTATAAATTAGGTTATTTATACACATTGAAAAGGTTACAGACATCTAACCATCATCTAGACTAGGTTTAATTAAATCATTTATTAGGTATATATCAAAATTTATTTGGTCAAGTTTAACGTATATTAAGGTAAAATTAACGTAAAATACTAGGTGTTATTAAATGTTTATTAGGTTATAGTATCGAACCTAATATTAGGTTTTTGTCGGACAACCTAGTCACTACGTAACTTTAACCTACTATTAGGTGATAGTTACCTTACTAGAAATAGTTTAAAATAACCTAATAAGTCGGTACAACATAAGTTTATGTAATAACTAGTGCACTTGGTTGTTGTTACCTAATGCACTACGTTGTCCGACAAATACGCAATATTAGGTTAAATATTAGGTAACCGGGACCTAATTTTTTTCTCAGTGTACATCTTAAATGGCTGTTTAATACGATAGTAGTTAAGAATATATATATCGGTATATAATTTTGGTCGATTCACAGGCCGCGGGAAGCTCAATAAATTAGCGCTAATTAGGCGCGTGATATATGCCCTGCGAGCACGCGGCGCCCCGCACCCCGTGGCGCTGCACTCAATACTACTTTAAATGCTTCTCTCATGGGCACCTTATTTATTGCTCCATGAATGTTACACTGCTAATCGCCATCAGCTATTCCTTTACACAAATGCTGTGTTTACAGAGTTACGAGATTTTTGGTAAAGATTGGGGTCCTATAGGTACCTATATCTAAATGTTTTGAAATTCTTAGTTGATACATCTATACTAATATTATAAATGTGAAAGTTTGGATGGATGGATAGATGGATGGATGGATGGATGGATGTTTGTTACTCTTTCACGCCCGTACGGCTGAACGAATCTGAAAGAAATTTGGCACAGAGATAGATTATAGTCTGGAATAGCACATAGGCTTTATCCCGGTAAAATGTATGGTTCCCGTGGGATAGATGTTTTAATTTCTCATAATTTTTATCGCGGGTAACACCGCCGGGCGCAGCTAGTTACCAATAAATATTAAGATAAGGTGGATGCGTGTCTCTCTGAAAACGGTAATCCTAGATGAATTTGGTAATTTTTACGTTGTAGAGCTGATGATGAAACTCCGTGCGCAGGCGGGGCAGCGGTCAAAAAGTAGTGATGAATAATATTCATATATTTCTATCATTAAAATATATGGATGCAAAGAATACAACAGTTAATGTGATACGTCCGAGCGGCTACCGCCGACATATGACACGTTGATTGTTTCCGTGCACACCGCAGCCCGGAATGCGCCGAGGAAACCTTCGCCCGCGCCGAGACATTCACCTTTATGTATATGTACATAAGGGCTGCAGTGCGGGTGAAGGAGTGATATGTTTATTAGCGCGCCGGGAGCCGGCAGATGTCGCGCCCGCCACGATAACACTTTTCCATATCTGGCATATCTGAATAGATAAGTAGCCATCTAATTTTATTGGTACGGTCTTGTAAACATTTCGGCGGTTTCCGGGAACCGCTGCTGGTATAGCTTGGGAGGCTATTGAATGCGGTCATTAGGTAGCCGGTGCGGTACGTGAATTGGTTCAACGAACGAATTCCAATAATAATGAGATACTGATCTAATTTTAGAGTTAAACAATAGTTACTTCTAAGACAGCCTATCATAAATATTTGAATGTTCCTAGGAACAATTTTAAGTAAATCCATCTTTACTTATATAATATTTGACTGTGCCCTCGCGATCATGAGCTTTTATTTCTCCTCCTTTTCGTATTTCAGGTAAAATTTGTCGTCTTGACTTTTCCTGCTGTCTGAAAAAGATATTTTAATGTTACTGTCTACGGGTTGTGAACGTTAATTTTGTAAAAATTACGAGAAAGTATCTGAGGACATTTGATAATGATCGTACAATCGTCTGAATTGGATAAGGTTTGAACAATCTTGTTTTTATGTTTTGGGCGATCAAAAATTATCAAAAGTGCTACTTGCAGAGCCTTATTAACATTGGAGTTAACGTTTAACTCATGTAAATAAGGATGTAGGTAATTCGACAATCACAAAAAGGTTTGGAATGCTGCGAGGGCTATTTAAAACCTCTTAAAATACAAACGAATAATAAACGTTTATCGTGGCACCGATCATCGGGCGGCGGCGGGACGCGAGTATTTATCGATACCGAATGGAAGAATTATTCTGTTTTCATCGAAAGCCAACGAAATGTGAGCTCGATAGTTTCCCGGGTGCCGCGGTAGGCTGCGAGGCTTTTATAATATTCGGAAGTAAATTATGTCTCTATCGGTATCGTCCATCGTCGGTCGGGCGTGCGTTCGTCTACAATTTATGTGGGTGCGTGCGCGCCGGCGGGGTCGTGAGATCCCGGGCGGGGCGGGGGCGGGGGTGGGTCGGTGGCGGCGCCCCGGGAGCCAGCCTCGATAAATAATGACGTTTAATAATTGATTAATCGCGGTGCTCCCGTCGCCGGCGATAGTATCGCCACATTCCGGGCCGCGCACCGCTATAAACGATCAGCCGCTAATTAATTTAAATGAGTGGGAGACCGCCTGGCGATGCACAAAAACTGCGGGTCGGGTCACCGGCGCGGGCGCAGCGCCGAGCGCGCAGCGGCGCTATCGCGACATCGCGGTCGCGGCATCGCCGACCCAAATTATACCTTTGATTTAGATGATATCAAGAAGCGATCTGTCCGCCCCAGCGCCGATGCGGCCCTCTCGTACACGCCGACTCATTGCTCCCCGTCCGAGCAAGTTGACCGAAAGAAGAATAAGTAGGAAAGTACTACCACATATGTAGATAAATCCCTGTCTCTACAATGTGCTGCGGCTAAGGAGTCGAAAACGTGAACTACTATGTAGGTCGAAAATAACAAACATCAACATAGGTATGTACCTATGTAGACAAGGGTTAGATATAAGCTATCACCATGCTATAAGTTTAACCAAATCCGTCCAGTACATTGCCCATGCAACAGGAACAGACAGTCGTGCAAAAAATCCAAAATTGGCGCATCCGACTTCCGTATCAAAAATATGTACCTACCCTGCGACCTTTCTTCCAACAATATTCAATGAACCAACATGTCTAAGTAACAGCCTTAATATTAGCAATCATGTATCAAGATAATGAGTGAGTCGTATACGGGGTACCAGCTATAGGCAATACATGAGATTTGAGCGGAGAGTTGAAAACAACAGAAAAACAGACCCCTCCATTGATTTACAACAGCGATGCGTGGCGATAGTGCGCGGCTGGCGTCGAATCCGCTCCGCTCGCTAACGATGCCACTTATAGCGTTGTGCTATTCCCACACATCACACACATTAGCTCCTATATTTGAGACCGACGATGCTTGGCGTACGGCAGGGCTTGCGATGCACTGCCCGGTCCGGGTTTAAGACTTTTGCTAATACAATTAGGAAATATAGTTCTGCCATAAAAATGCTAAAGTCTTAAAATGACATCAACGCAAACCAACTACATACACAATTAAAACTGGGTTTCAGGCAAGGTATTTTTTATTGTGCTCAATCGATTCAAAGACAGATATGTTTATTATGTAGAGACGTATCTCAGAGGAGGACATCTATCAGTGCATAGTTGACGTGCTTTTAGAATACAATAAAGAATTTCATGATGTTTATAGATCGTTTAAATATTTGTCTGATGCATAATTAGTGGTTTGGCGCTGGCCCGCGCGGCCGGTCATTATCTGTGCACCTCGCCGGCAGCAAATGCGCTGCTGAGCGATCCGGTGATCAGCGCTAATGACCGCTAATTGATTGTGCGAGAATCGTTTTCGTCATTGCAAATTCACGCTGCCCTGTTGACGAGACTGGTGTAAGTCTGCGTAATACTACGAATTCTTATTAATATACATACATTGTCTGAAAATAGAACTCGGTTACGATGATACTGATGATTGGCTTGGTTGGCCAATATGTCTGTCAATCACTGCGTGTTTTAGAATTTTTACAGTTGTGGAATTAAAATAAATACAACAGCGGCGTTCGAATAAACTATTTTCATCGGAAAATAATATAAAACATTATAAGTGATCAATATAACTACTTCTCGTCAAGATTTGCATCATGACTCGTACTTCTAAGCGAACAGATGTATCAGACAGGTCTTGCAAATACAATAGTAAGGAATGTTCTTTCTAAATGGCGTAGAGCACAGTAACTGTTCATAAATACTTGTCTAGAAAGCTTCATTAGGTATTATTTAGTCGTCATTCATTTGGCCCGGTGTCGCGGCGGAGGTGGTTGCCGATACATCATGCGCAGGAGTCAGCATGTGGGCACGACGACGCGCGGCGGGGGGCGGCGCGCGGCGCGGGGGGGAGCCGCGCACCCATCCATTACCGGGGACTGTTTAATATGCTTCACCACTAGCAACTACTAGCTAGCTGTGAGCTGCGACAATGTCTAATCGTGCCATTGGAAATTTTACACCCAAACGCATGATAAGAATATGGTTTGACAAGTTTTTGAAAACCGTCAAGAATCTGCTCTTTGACTTGAAAGAGGTATCTACCTAAACATGAATTTATAATACGCGGTCGAGCAGGTGACCACAGTGCATTATCCATCGTGACATTCAATCAATTTCATTTTCTCATCATCAGTCAGTTTCTAATGCGAAAAGTAGGTATGAATTTTAACAATTATTTGACATAATTAGTATAACTAGTTTTGACACACATATAGCACCGAGGCTGTTGATGTTTTCTCGTCATCAAGCGAAAGGAGCATGTCCAATTGTTCCTTTCGACATCACACAATGATTACAAGCTGCCATTGTGAAACTGAACCATTGTTGAAAGAACGAAGAAGTATTCTCTCGCCGCAGCGACTCACACACGCGCGTGCTACGTGTACAGGGGTGTGCGTCGGGTCCGGCGTCCACTTGATCAGGGACGTATTTTTTGCGCGACTTGTGTGTATCGTGTCTTTGATGCGGCGTCTTTGTGCGATCGCCGGCCGGCGCGGCGCGCGGGGCCGCTCGCCGCTCGCCGCAACCTCACTTAATTAATACGAGTGGACCCAACTCAGGAGCAAACAAATTTGCCTGCCCTCGCACAACCCTGCTCGCCCCCTCCCCGCGCCGCGCCGCGCCGCCCCGCGCACCCGGCCCGTGAGACCACTCCGAGACATTTAATTAAATTTATCGAGCTTATCTCTCGACATCTCACAGAACTCGATGGGAATCGAATGCGAAAGCTTAACCGCTAACATATTTAAAATTGTGGCTTTCTGTGAGAACTTACCGGCGCGTCGGTCGCGGGGCTCGAGCACTCACTGTAACACGCGAGATGAATTCGAGCCGGAATAAAGCGGTAGTGAGGCGGGACAGGTGAACAATTGAGCAAATTGCCGCAAAAACGTCGCGGACATCAGCGCTGCCGCTGCTCCAAATCGGCATTGTCTCACCGTGCCCCCCGCACCCACCCGCTGCCACGCCGCCGCTGGCCGCCGACCATTGCAACACAGATGTCCCCTGGCTACTTGCACTTTTTCTTCTGTTGGGATCTTCGACGGATAAGTCGTGCCGGATAATATTTGTCATTGCTCTGCGATTTTATAATGCTGTCTTTGCATTGTGTTTCGGTTCATTAGCGTCGTTTCGGTAGAGTCACTCTCGAGCCGTCTCTGGTTCTGAATTGATCGTTTGTTTACAGATTCGACGGCCGGTGGCTGCGGTCCCGTCCGGCGTGATTAAGCAATCCGCTATTTTTTAATACTTCGTGTTTGTTGTCATTGTCCAATCATTATTTATGAGTGCGAGTGACAAATGATCGGTTGTCGTGGAGTGCCGTGGCAGTGGGCGCGGGGTGCAGGGCGCGGGGTGCGGGGCGCGGGAGGGGTACCTACGGTTGGCTTCCTCGCGAAGATTGATGTGGATGTGGTCGATACAGATCTCGGTGGTTTTTGTGGAGGTCGGTGGGAGCGGGCGCGCGCCCGCGCCGGTGCGACGGCGGCGCGCCGCGGGGCGCCCGCGCTCGCCCGGCATTCGTCTTCCACTGTCACCACGTCCAGAAGACGTCACTGAACGAAACCATCTAAATGACATCTGCCCATGCAATACCTAACTAGTTAGACAGTAGGCGTGCCCTCGACCGAGACTGGACCGAGACTATGCATTCACGCAAGCACAAGCTCTAGTCTTGTTAAAGCTAATGAAGTGCACATTTTACCAGTAACGTGCTTGCATCAGGTTTATTCTAATCAAATAATTATTAATGAGAAGACCTTCAAGGTCTAAACTGTATATAAAAAGACGTATAGAAAACCATTGTTCCTCCACACAATGCACCAATACAAATAGTTACCTACTACACCTTTAGTCGAAGAGATAATATAGGCGGAGTACCGTGAGCAACATATCGAAGCACATAAAACTAAGCCAATCTATGTAGTACACGCGGATTGCGTCCTAACGTCCACGCGAATTCGCTTAGGTAGTGGCTTCGTAACGAAAACTGATTTTTTTTTATTACATTATAGGCAAGTATTTGATCTCGATCTCACCTGATGGTAAGTGACGATGAGATCTACGATGGAGCATACTTGCCTAGGTAGGAAGGCGGCAGTAGATATAGAGACGCTACATTCACTAGGCACATGCAGCGCAACTGATCTGACCCGTCATCCATGAATGGCAACACCGAACATCATGCCGGAACACGGCTAGGCCGCTTGGCGACATGGCTTTGTTCAGTGGGTGGTGACTAGCCACGGCCGAAGCCTACCACCAGTAGAGTTGTCACCTGGTTGGCACCACCCAGGGTCACGTGTAGGGTATCTCGAGGATACCTAATTCTCCTACGGACGAAGGTGACTCGACCCCAATATGATACCATGCATTCAACTTATATTGCAATCCCCAGAGTTGGAATTTTCCGTCGATCTTTTTTTGAATTTCACGCTTTTTTCAGTTCTTTTTAAATTTATTTTTACATGAAATCTTAATAGATGTCCGTCTGTACCATAATTACAAATGTAGTCTATAAACTGCAATGTAACGTAAAACTCGATACGCTTGAGCGCGCTCGTCGCTTGAACGCGTCGGGTATCGCGTGGAGCCTATGTTGTGATCGCGTTGTTAACGATACATTTTTAACCCATGTCTTTTGACTTAAATGATTTCTATAATTATATTATAGGCATTAACTTTTACCCAAAGTTTTTGTTATCATGCCTCTAACACCCTGTATAGGTATATTATATCTTCGTCTGAGTACTACACATATATATCCTTATGGTACCTATAGATCACAATATAATGGTTAATTAAGCTTTTTCAAAAGTACTTACGATATTATTGCTTTTTTGCTCGGTAACGCAAAGCAACTCTAGGTAGAGCTAATAAGATAAGCGTGAGACTAATTTATGTTTGCAGCAAGGTGCCGTTTACTATTCTTAACTATGTCAGGTTTTCACGATAACATTCTAATTCTATATTGATTTCTTATATTTACACGAATACTACACATTGAAATAAAACAAATTTTAAGGATTTTATCGCGTTTATTTTATTTTTTTACGTTTCCGACATTACCGCTGCTTTACGCCTAACACCTCAGTCCTCCCGTGGCCTCGGTTGCTGTAAAGCAGCCAAAACGTCGGCAACTTAAAAACATAAAATAAACGCGATAAAATACTTAAAATTTGTTTTATTTCAATTCCAATCATATCAATAAGCTCATTATAGGAATTCAAAGAATATGTCAATAATAAGTTCAATTGATAAATTCATTCATCACTTACTGGGGGCCGCCGACATATGATGATTGTAATAAAATTTAATTATGTCTTTAGCAAGAGGCAGGCGGATCCACAATAAATCATATGTTGAATTAATAAGTGGTGAAGTGGCACCGATCCGGCGGCGCGGGCGGGGTGCGGCGGGGTGCGGCGGGGGGTGGCAGGGGGTGGCGGGGTGCGGGGCGCGTGGGGACCGACCCTCCGAGCTTTATTTCACGAGCACCAGCTTTTATTTGCCTTACAATTACACTGGTGATCACGTGTCCTAACCCTTAACATTTTATTGGATATTGAGAAAATAAATAGCAGATAATCGTGCAAGCATTTAATAAACCTTCGGGGGTAACCATAAAAGATGAATATAAAAATATTATCTTCAGTTTAGGAATGGGTATTTCCGTTTTTCTGACGTTTATTTCTACAACCTGCCTCAAATGAAAAGAGTTCAACGAACTCGACACGTGAGGTGTGCTAAAACATTGCCTCCAAGGAAGTAATTAATTGAGATTCTTTCGTAAGTCAGCATATAGTCAAGAATACTAAATAAATGAAACAAAATTGTTGCCTAGGACGATTCAACTTAGTAATCATAAAAATAGGGACGTCCTGCAAAATACGTCATAAAGCATGGCTACAGCAGCGGCAAGTATTGTTTATGGGCATGTGTAGTGGGTTTTTTGCTTATTACGGAGTCTGTTTATGGGATAACACGCGGAGCGTTGATCCACTGACGCATAACGATCTACCAGCTATTGACTCAACGATCGCGATAAGTGCATACATTGCACATTACCTGTGATAACTTTGTTTACTTGATGCTAAGTTTAGACGTCGGCGGCTTGTGATCACAAGACCACCTAATTATAACAATAACACGTCATAAGATAGTCTATTGTTGATGATGCTACTACGACTATTGACGTGAACTTAGTTTGTGGCGTAACCTT
The DNA here is from genome assembly GCA_905333125.1 of Pheosia tremula. Taxonomy (NCBI): domain Eukaryota; kingdom Metazoa; phylum Arthropoda; class Insecta; order Lepidoptera; family Notodontidae; genus Pheosia; species Pheosia tremula. The sequence goes on along the minus strand of HG995402.1, from coordinate 11,598,112 downwards.
TATAACAAAAAAATAAACCTTATTTATTATGATATATGTTTTGTTTTAGTCAAAGGATTGCGCGCATAACAATACGCACTTATACCTTGTGTTTTATATTTGTTCTTCTATTAGCACCGCGGCCGATCGTCACGGGTCACCCTCCCCCTGCCGACGGGTCCGGGCCGACTGCGAACCCCGACCCTCGCACTCCGCAGCCACTCGCCGACGATTAGATAACTCGCGCGTGCACAATGTAGATTCATTACACTCGCAGTCACGGAGACGTTCTCTTTTTATTATGAGCGCGACAACAGCTATAATATGACCAAAAATATTAGACCTAAACACAGAGTTATACGTTTACTTATACGTTTGCCGTAGTCATCAAAAAATTTCATTACCTACCTTATCTCTATGAGGTTGCTAAATTTGTTTAATGAAATCAAAAGACGAATACCTCCTCCTGTAATGTGTTATGAATGAATCAATTATGTGCGATTCTTTGCCTCGAATCTTCCACCAACTTCTGGGGCATTGTTGTCAGAAAGTCCCCTCGGTGACGCGGCGTGACGCTCCCGATAATGTCCTCAAGACGCTTTTCATTAGGACAATCGGGCCGCGCTCCATTTCACGCCGATGACTCCGCGCCGCGCCGCGCACCAGACACGTTCCATTTATGAACACTGAAGGAACTTGTGCCTAAGCGATATCAATCCGTAAGGAGCACGGTGTGACGCAGTGTCCGTGGTGTAGGGTATTGGAGACGCTGGGGTGTGGTGTGGCGTAGCGACTCATGACACTGCTCATTATGTAATAATGTCGCATAGATGATGCTCAATTACCCGCTAAGGAGGTAGATTTTCTTTAAATTTGTGCTGATAATTTTATTTTATTTTGCAGACCGATAAAGAGAAAAAATACATCGATATGTCGGCTGTCACTAGTGCAAATGCTCTATCTGTCTTGTTCCGGAACTTAACGGCATTACCTATAATATCTTAGGTAGGCATAAACGTGTAGGTACCCAAGGCACGTACTTACCTAGGTAGACAAAGAAATATCGTATTAAATACTATACGAACCATATTCGCACGTGGGCAATTAACAGTGTCATTCTACTTCCCGCATAGTCACTAGATATTTTTTTTACAGTAAACAAGTGAAGCACGATGCCTTCCACGTGACACTGCATCTCGAATGGATTAGACGAGTGGACGCGGCAACAATGGCACCAGCTACGCGTGTCCTGAAAAGATTAATGCCGTGCCATTTGACAAATAGTGGAGACAGGGCGAGGGCGCGGGGTGAGCCGTGAGCGCTCCGCGACAATATTAATTCGGTTTTATGACATGCGAAATTACTCTCAATAAATTGTGCATTGAGAGATACCGGCGAGGGTCGCACGTGCCCGCTGTTATTAAACTTTTCATTACCCGACGTACCCTGTCTCTGACCCTTGCACTTGTTCCACAATGAATTAGGGATGTCCCGGCCCCGGATCCGACCGTTCATAATGCGGACTAATACGAACCCTTGCTACCTGCTTTGTTCGAGATAGGTAGTAGGTACTTTAACATGTGAATGTAGATATTACACCTACAATTTATCTACACACTAATAGGTATATCTAAGAACTTAGAAATAAACTGCAACCGAAAAGCTAACACAAAGCCGCCGGACCTAATGTAGTGCATCTTTAAAAGGATCTTACTTAGCATTTACATTCTGCTTTACCAATTCTAAATTGAATTTGTAATGTGCAATAAAAAATTGAGCAAACAAACCTTCAACCCTACCGTGTAGGGGCCCAGCGAGTGAGCGCGGCTCCTAATTCGCTATACACAACATTATTTGATTTTTAATTCGAATGTGGAATGCGCTTATTGACTCACTGGAGTGCTCGCTCATCTCACCACCCTTGCATGGCACCCTCCGAGCCTCGATAGTATTGCACCTGCTAACCTGATAATGTGGACCTTCATAACATTATAAGTAGATTAGCTATTTCAAAGTTAAAGTCAAACAAACAATTTATCTTGTAATATATCATGCCTTACGCTTTTAAATAAAACTAATTTTACGGATTCTATCGCGTTTATTTTTTGTTTTTTACGTTCCCGACGTTTCGGCTGCTTTACAGCAACCATGGTCACGGGAGGACTCAGGTGGTTGACGTCCTGGTGTCATAGTTTGGCCAAACTAAAAGATCAATTAAAACCCGGGTAAAAGAACATATAGCTGATGTGAAACACCGGCGCTCCACGAAGTCTGCAATCTGTGAACACGTACAAGATCGCACCCGTCATTATATCAGATTTGATAAGCCACAGATCCTCGCAAAAGAACACCGATTCCGACCCAGGATGATACGCGAGGCCATTGAAATTAAAAACATCCTAATTTCAATAGGGAAGATGGCTGGGTGCTACCATCGACTTGGGAACCAGTAATTAATATTATTAAATCCAAGACCAAGCGTACAATTGCAAGACCTCAAGACACTGTGAGCACTTTCTGCGTAGATCGGACCACAAGCAACAATCAAATATGAGGGTACCCCGTTTAAAACTATGACACCAGGACGTCAACAACCTCAATCCTCCCGTGACCATGGTTGCTGTAAAGCAGCCGAAACGTCGGGAACGTAAAAAACAAAAAATAAACGCGATAGAATCCGTAAAATTAGTTTTATTTAAATGTGTAGTATTCGCGTAAATATAAGAAATCAATATGCCTTACGCTCTTTAATTTCTACAGCCAGATCGTATTCGAAACACGACCTCAATAATTGAGAGGATACCGCTAAATTCCAGAGTAGATAGCTTGCCTTTATTATAGTACTAGCTGCCCACCGCGGTGTTACCTGCGATTAAAAAGTATGAAAATTAAAACAAATCTATCCCACGGGAACCATTCATTTTACCGGTATAAAAAGTAGCCTATGTGCTATTCCAGATTATAATCTATCTCTGTGCCAAATTTCATCCAGATTCCTTCAGCCGTTCTGGCGTAATTGAGTAACATACATCCATCCATCCATCCAAACCTTCACATTTATAATATTAGTGGGATTTTGTTAAAATCACAAATTTCATATTACAAAAAGCTTAAGTTTATTTTTAGATCCAGAGTTTGTTAAGCATGTTGAATAATTGTTATTTACTTAGGTAGGTACTTTTTGTCATTGAACCAAGTAAATGAAATGCCTAACTGTAAATGTGCTGTATCTATTTATAAAATCTATGAGATAAGTATATCTATATAGAAGTACTTGTGTGGAGTAGACACAATAATTAATATAATATAAACTTGGTGAGCATCTACATCACAATATGCAGCGGAGTAGAAGGTATTCTGTGCAGCCAAGCAGCGACTCGACATTTGTGGGACTGGCGCGGGCGTCGCGCGCCGGAGCGCGGAGGGGCGCGCGAGGGTCGCAGCGCTACATCCGCGCGTGTAATATCGCCTTTTATTAGTTTTTCCGCGGCGACAGCCATCCGCATATTTGCTTTGATGAGGCGCCGCCCCGGCCCTCTCAATATGTAGACAATCGCGGCCCTTTGTCCTCGCCCATCCTCCCGCTCCGGCCCCCTCTTGACTCTTATTATATTCTTTACGAATAAAACTACAAACGCGACGATACCGAACGATCGCGCGATGCCGACGTCGCAGTCGACGGAATGTCGGAGATGGCATCCGACGAACGCTCTCAATTAACGTTGTTATTCGGCCGTTTGGCAAATTTCTAATTGAAACGGTGAATATTTGAGTCGGCTAGTGTGTGACGTGTCACGCGAGCCGCGGGGATGCATGCGCCTCAGCGGCATTGTTGGCGCGGGGCCAGCTCACGCGGCGCGCGATGCGAGGGGCCGGCGATACTTGCATCTGCATCAACTGCGACGTGGTCCAATCCCAAAAACTACTATTTGTAGTGTGCGCATATACAAAATACATGATTTGACATCGACAAAAGTTGCTAACAAACAGCATCAGTTCGTGTTGCGGATTGCGCCGCGTGGGAACCGTCGTCGCATTACAAATGGTCTTCAGTGCGAGCGGCGGCGGAGTGTGGAGCAGCAGCCGCTTGTTTCCGAGAACGCGGCTGTCCGCACCGATATCTGCGAGATCGTTAGTCACTCGTCCGTCCCTTCGCTATAAAACCTACAAAACAAACCTAGTGTTGAATTCCATCGAGCGAGCGCGTCCTCCGAGCCGGAGACGCGACCGGCGTGGTGCTCGCGTGTTGTAGCTATTGAGAGGGCGCGCCGCAGTTCCTCGAAAGGCATAAAATACTAGTGTTTCGATAGCAGTTAGCATCAGGCAGTCAGCCCATAAATCTATTGCAAAATGGAATCACAGTTCGTTGCCCCGCTTGGCAGACTTTGTTCTATCTAGTTTATCGGGGACATTAACTCATTTCTATATCTTATTTGGAAGTCGTTCCGGGAAGGTAAGGGTATATAAATTAGGCGAGCTCGTACGTTGGGCCTATCAGATGGAGTTCTATAAATAATAGGCGATGCGTTATTGTGAGCGAAGTGCGCAGTTCATCAATATGTCAGGCGATGCGCGTAAGCACGTCCCGCGGCCGCGAGCGAATGCGCCGGCTCAGCGAGCGCGCTCCGCGGCCACTTAGTTAATCATATGCAAGTAATACGCACAACAAATATCGTCCCTCAGCGTTACAGCAACATGTGCGGACGATAGTTCACTCTATTGAGTGACATTGGTTTTAAAACGATACCATTCCAAAAAAATGCACTGCTTTTCATGATATTTGCATAAATTTTAGTGTAATTTTCTATATAGGTAGCTTGATGTGAGCAGATTTTACCTGCAGCACATCTAATAATCAATATTTTTACTGTTATGAAAAGTGTACACCATTGGATACTCAATTTGTTTCGACCATTTAAGTCTTTATGATCAGGGGATGGGTGATTTGCTTCTAAATAACATGCGTCGTTGTGAGCGGGTTCAATCAGGGAGGGATGACACGGCCGCTGCACGCTGGCATGCGCCGCGTAGGAAATGTACCAACACAACAATGATCCGCGCAAGCCGCGCGCTAGAATCCCGAGCGCGCGCGTTTGAAGTCGTCTGTCCGTGTGTCGTGTCCATTGAGCACCAGGGTAATTATAGCGGCGCAACCGCCGCCGCCGCCCGCGCCGCCGCCGATTGATTTACGAGTCGCGCGTAATTTATGCACGTTTAATTAAAGTACTATAGCAGCCGGAAGAATCGCCGTTCTTCGCCGCCGATACCCATCAGATCATTCTTTTCAGATTGATGACTCACTCCGGCAAGGAGGCGAACCTCGCGCCGCCGTTTGAGTTTTATTCGCTCACAATATGAGCGACAATTGCAATATAAATATTGAGCGGACGGAAGGCTGTCGCATCTATATGCGGCTCGGTGACGCATAACATTAACCATACGTATGTCGCAACCGATATGCGGGCCCGCGCCGCATAGAGTGCTCCTTACTAGGCGACGGTGAGGAGAGCCAGTAAGTCATAACCACATGTTCGCTGCCCATGTAAGCCGCGCCGTTCGCATAAACACCATATATGAGTGTCATTAGTTAGGGTAATCGCCGGCCGCCGAGCAGCTACCGATATCTTATTGACATGCCTGGAGGTCGAGGGCCGCACGGCATGGAAAGTATTCAGTAATTCTCTTCAATTTCTAATCATTAGCTAACATTATCAATTCTATCTATACCTATATACCTATTTACGGTCATAAAAATTGCGTTGCATTGCATTCCGAAACGAATATGAATTTTAATTTGCGTTGTTCGTTGAAATTATCTTCGTGCAAAAACAGTCCGAAGAGGAAAATTGAACTCTTATTTAGGTTCGTTTCGCGGCGCTCCGGGAAATTGTTCGATAACTGTGAAAAATGGAGGCCGCGCCGCTAACAGCGCAAATTGAGTGAAGTAACCTCGAACCTGCTCTAGCTCGCGGTAATACAGCGGGAGGGGATATGAAATGCCACGTCAATGAGTGAAACGATACCTGCTATTATACATTTACCGCGCTACGCATATTTTGCCACAGACTGATCGCTTATAAAGCGTTCTGCTGCGTCGACTGGCTGTATCGTGGACATTGTGGATCGAGTGTGTTTGTTCTGTGGCGTGGAAGCTCAGCGGTATTATATTCTGTACATGTGGCGAGGGGTGATGCGGGGACGGCGGGGGCGCGGGGTGTGGGCGGCGGCTTTGAGCGGCGGCTGTGAAATTGATCCGTGCATACTTCATAATCATTGGCGAGAGACGGGAACTCACGCTAACTGCGGGACGTCGTCAATGCCGCACTCTTTATACCTAGCTTACCAACATAAACGCAAACATATCTAAGTAAGGTGTACATACAGGTACTTTATATCAAACTAAGTAGTTTTGTTATGTTAGTATTGGACAGACAGAATATCCATTACATGTATATTAGCTATAGATAGCCTATCAACTGATTTTGGCCATAAAATTACACACGTGATATGTATGCTCGTATAGGTACCTCTACAACTTGCGTGTACTGGGGTTTAGCTGTCACAACATATTTGGCACAGTTGGCTGCCGTGTATATTGTCAACTTGCCGAAGTTGACAATATTGACAGGGGCTTGAGTGGTGGTGGTGAGTGGCGGCTTGACATTAAGCGGTAGATATGTATACCTGCATGTATTCATGGGGGACGCGCAAAAACTGGACGCTGGCGGAAAGCGCCGCGCGACTCGCGCCCCTCCACTACCGCCAGCTAGTACAATATTAAACAAGCAGTAGGTATAATACATTCAAACAAGAGTTAGCCACGACAAGAGTTATTTGCTTTCCGGACTAGAAAATAAGTAAATTTTTCTCAAAGAATGATATGATTTCCTATGAGGTCCGTATCGTCATAGGAAATAATACCCTGAAAAGTGAATAACTCCTCATTTCCGTAGCTAGTTTTTGGAAGAAGTTTTTGTCTTTATTTTCGCTTCTAGTTAGGTAGGTACACTACACACACCAAGGTACCAGATACATTGTGCATTTAGTTATCATGCTAATAATTCTACATTGATATCAGTTGTCGTGGCCAAATCATAACCGACTAGAGCAGTTGTGTGGATGATCTGATAAGCGCGCGGGGCAGCTGTCGGCGCGCATTGTATGCAAATCGCGAATGCGCCGGCGGACGAGCGCGCAGGTTGGCGCAAAAACTCGCGCGTCAACAGCTTGCCGACGGCTAGCGTTATCTGCACGACGATTAGTGGCGAACGAGTTTTATATACCTCTACCATCTCATTATAAACACACAAAGACAAAGTAGACTGTTACAAATATTTTATTCAGCACGAAGTTGTAGCCGTAATATGGAGAATATATCTTTTTGTTTTGGGTCATTCTCGAGTAAGAGATGCTCCCGTGATTTTCGTGGTAGATATTATTTTTATTTTGTATAATTTACACAAGGTTTATAAAAGCTAGGTATATTGTACCTTTATTAAATGCTTTTATGTGACCTTGATGTAAATTATCTAACACAAAAAAATACCACGTAAATCACGGGAGAATCTGTTTTGCGAGAATGTCCCTTTCCTGTAATTGTATAGTTAGCTTAATTGCTCATGTCTCGATTGATTAGGTGTTAATAAATAAATTATATTTTTTAGGACGGAAGCTTTCATCTTCTGAGCTAAATGCACCTACTTTAGAGTACCCAATATTAAATTAACTGATCAACAATAAAAAAAAGTTAAAGCGTTAATTCGTAATCATTATATTACGTATCTCTCAATAAATTATCAGAGATAGAGCGTTATTACGAGCAAATTAGAACTACCAAAAACGTTTAAGTTTAATGGATTTAATATAAGTAGTATATTAATAGTACGTAGTGTTCATCTCGTAAATATCGGTGACATTTTTATTGGCGCAGTAAGTAACGCTATTAGCGCTGGACGGATCGCGCGGCTTATTTACCGAGTCACCTGTCGCTCCATATCGCCGGCCATCACTCGGATTGAGGCCAGCGCTCACTGCACGGGCTGAGCCGCGTGCTGCGCAGTTGTATCTAAATCAATAGGCACGGGCGCCAAGTGTCAGGGAGGATGTCAAAAACGATTGATTTATATACTGAGGCAGCATCAAAAATTTAACCGAGCTGAGACAATTTGGCGTTGCACTTGTAATACCTACTCGTATGATCCACCCCAGATTTAAACTTGACGTCCATAAATGGAGGCCATTTTGCGTGCCAATTCATACATGCGTAGGTAGGTACCTACGTATAGGTATAGTTAGATAGTTGACCCTTAGAGCTGCCGGGTGAGGTACCTCGCCGCTGAAAGCATATTACGTAGCAAGTTCACGTCGTTTGAAACGCGATAGAGAAGGGTAAAAAGACGCGTTACTTCCGCAGCCAGTTGCGTGGTATGCGCGATGTCGGCAGTGGCAGCGCGGCGCGCCGCCGCCGCCGGCGCCGGCATGCGCGGCTCTACGCGCCAAACTTGTTGGTATTCACGAGTTTTGATGTGTGCGCTATGTGGGCAGATATAAACGTTGACGGCTCGTGTCATACAATATGTATATACGTCTCTCGTGCGATCAATCGTCGCGAAGCCTGCCGTGTAAATATCACTAATCCCCACGGAAAAAGCTGTTAAGCGGACAAATAAAAAATGTAAACTAAACATTTTAGTAAATCGCACTAATTTAAAAAACCGAAATGCTTAGCATTCGCGTGTCGTTTGAGTATTTAAAAACATTATTACAACAAAAATGTTTCGCATTTTTTCATTGAATCCATCCGTATAATCCTTTTTCCGTGAAAACCTATAATTGTTTTAATATGTAATTTAGTAATGAGTAGTATTTGTAACCGTAATACAACTAGGTACGTATCAAGCTTGGATACAAGCACTCAAGTCCCCGAAAACTGTCCTATCGTCACCGGCGTCCGGCTGACGCGCGGCAGGTGCGCGATATTCAATGGACATTGTATAAATATCGCAAGGATTCTCGTATTATCCTGGGCGGGTGGTGACACGCTGGCTGCGGTGGCGGGCGCGGGGGGGGCCATTTAAAAACAATAGAGTTCCGGTTCCGGCGCGGGCAGACCACGCGGCGCCTGCGCCCGCGCCGCCGCCGCAGCTGACCGCCACGTCATCGATACATTACGCATGAGCACGCCTAATAATATGCCGTACCTGTAGAATACCCCGCGACAGACCCGGCAGCGTAGCAACCGGTTGTCGGACATCAGCGCGGGCTCCGGTATTGCACCGGTCTGGGTATAAACAATCAGGGTATAAAAAATCTGGGTCAATTATGAATAGTTATATATTCTCTATGAATTCGATTATATGTCGTGAGCTAATCCAAATGACTATAATTGAGAAGTTAGGTGATTTGTTTTATAAGCATACTAGTTGGCCCGACAGACACTGTTCTGTCCAAATCTCATAGAAAAAAGCACATTCAGTTTTCCCGAGTACCTCTGTTTCTAGTTGTCTGTTGTTAAAGTAAGTACTTTTTTGACCAGCGACCAAGCCTACATAGCCGTTTTTACATTGTTCTCACATACACATAACAATTGTACTGCTAAAAAATCTGCATAGGAACGATTTTTCGAAATATTTGGTGAACAAGTGTTTACAAATCTCATCATGGATAAAAAAACTTAAATTTCAAAAAAAAGTTTAACGTATAAAATCCGTCCTCTTGCACAACCAGTAGAGGGCCTCGTAAAATTGTTCTTGACCACATCAAATTTAGACATTCACCAGACTATCATTGCTTTGCTCGTACAATAAGGGATCCCTAGGTAACCATGATGGTTTTTCAGGAAAGAATAAACATTTCTATATAAACGTTTCATAACTTAATTAAGTAGGACCTTTAAGAACTGCCTATTAGAACTCGCACGGCTTGCCCTTCAATTATATTTATAATGGACCCGATTGCACAGATAAAGGTACTTACATTCGACATATAGCCATAGGCGTAATACACACGTGGAACAAACCTAATTGTAAACGTCAAAGTAACGGCGGCACATTGGTAGCGCGGGGAGCGCGAAGTTCGCTAATGGAGCACGGGATTAACTCGCAGTGCGGAGAATGCGCATGTTAATTACACACACGCTTTGCTCGCGTTTTTAATTTACCTAGTATTACCTATACTCTATAGTTATGTATGTATCCTCGCCCGAGACTCGACGGCTCGCAGTAAAAGTGGGGAACTTTCTTATTAACGTGAGGCGAAAACTTCTTATGAGTTTAAAGTGTTAACGTAACGTCATCTTATATATGTGTTACACTCGAGCTAAATGATGGGGGAAACAAATGGAGAGTTGCTTTATCTATAACTAAGTATGCCTACGCGTACAGATTAATTTACGAAAATATCTGGATACAGGTCGTGAATTTATTTAGAGATTCTAGAAGACGATGTAAACATGTGTATCATGTATATAGTTGCGTATATCGTAAACCAATATTCTAATTGTTCAATTTTTTGCTTCTCCTAATTGATTAAGGTCAAACGATAGTCAGAAGTTACGACTATACAATCTAATTAGTGTGTTCTTCAGGCGACCTCAAAATGCTTCGCGTCAACAATGCCCGAAGCAAATTATGAGGCAATGTTTTATTTTAGAGCTATGATTAATTTCATGTTACATCGGCTCATTAACATTTTTGATAACATTCCTTCGGTCGCCGCGGAAAATGTGATTCCCTCCGGTGTGCGACGGCCGTACGTTACGTACCGGAGTATTTCACCTATGAGCAATTACGGCTTATTAAAATTGTTGCCAATGCTATCTTAATCGAGCCTTACAAAACATAATTATTATTGTAACGAGACCGTTCCTTTTGCAGCCAAACGAAGGTTGCCATGGCCACCTGTAATGTACGCATTTCAGGATAAATTATTTCTGTACAGTTTTTGATGCTGACGAAAATGAACAGCATGACTTATTTTTTGTCATTGTCAACCTATTTTATTTACTTCCCGGAATAGGGAGCTGAGAAAATAAAGATATCGTTTTTAACTACTATAGGTACTATGTAAATATGTAGTTACCTACTGTAAAGAACTACCTACAATCGCCAACCTAGCTGTCTGGTATCCCCGCCGCAGCGCAGAGCGTTCCCGCGATTTCTCTGCGGGCGGCCTCGATCCGGCGGCGGTGCCGCTTCTTCACACAGAACTATCTTAACAACGGCGTATTGTTCCGGCGGCGGCAATCAAACTCCTTATTGTTTCACGAAGGGAAAACATGCCTGCATGCAAACGATCATGTTGTTCCGACAATCTTTTTGCAATGTTCTGAATTCCATTTTTTTTGTTGGGGTCGAGTCACCTTCGTCCGTAGGAGAATTAAGTACCCTCGAGATACCCTACACGTGACCCCGGGTGGTGCCAACCAGGTGACAACTCTACTGGTGGTAGGCTTCGGCCGTGGCTAGTCACCACCCACTGAACAAAGCCATGTCGCCAAGCGGCCTAGCCGTGTTCCGGCATGATGTTCGGTGTTGCCATTCATGGATGGCGGGTCAGATCAGTTGCGCTGCATGTGCCTAGTGAATGTAGCGTCTCTATCTACTGCCGCCTTCCTACCTAGGCAAGTATGCTCCATCGTAGATCTCATCGTCACTTACCATCAGGTGAGATCGAGATCAAATACTTGCCTATAATGTAATAAAAAAATAAAAAAAAATTATAAATATATTTGAATTCTAAGGTCTGCACCTTACTCATCTATCTAACTAGTTTGCAATAGATGGATTGGCCTTAAGGTATAGTGAGGGGACTGCGATCAATGTAATTTAATAACTGCATTCAAATATGAAAGAAATTCATTTTCATAATGAGCATTTGAAAATCAATTGATCATACCTAACATAATCGACGAAACATACTTAATATGATCGCCAGCCGAGCAGCCAACTGTGCCTACTTACTCTCCCTAAGCAGATCTTTTAAATAGGTGGAAAACACATAACACACCAGTAATCAAATGACAATTATTTTATTTGAATGCTGCACTCGTTCCTGCTTGAGGGTGTGCAGTCGGTCTAAGAGCCAAAGTTTCACTGGCCGCGCGCCGGAGCCTGAACGCGCTTTGTTCTCTCTCCCTAATTACTTAATGCCTTGTAAATCAGCACAAACATCCCAAATATTATACACGTAATGGCGGTTAATTAATTTAATTTCGTTCGGAGCAATAAAATTATGTTAATTGCGTATTTGGACACGCCAGACTATGAGCTATTCGCATACTCCACTAATTACCCGCATTCGTCAGCTCTATTTTGATATTCACGGTTTGTCACTTCTGGTGTAAGCAGTTACGTTACGTAATTGTATTATCTATTTACTCCACGTTAAGATAAGGGCGATCAATTGCCACAATTTTTCGTGTAATAAAACGTAATTGTAGAGATACATTATTTTAGTGGCCTAATTAGAATGTTGGCAAGCAGTTACCTCCTAAGATTATCTATTTGAAATGCAAAGCAGATAGGTACTACTTGTGATTGTAGTTAGGCGTGGTCTCAATCAGGTCTCAATTATTTTTAGAGCTTTGTTACCGCTTTACATCATCAAATGTTGCGCTATACAGGTCTATTAAAATGATGTTCTGTAACAAAACTATAAATCCTAAAAAAAATACCGTTTTATCGATTTACTCATACTATGGGTAGTATTAAGTATTGATACTTAAGGAAAATCTAAATTTAAAAAAATAAATAAATATATGTAGAAACATTTTCATATCATATAACTTATAGCTGTCCTGTATACTTGATCATAATAATCGGCACACGACTTTGTTTTGTGTATAAAGGTAGAGACCAATTAAACTCGACTCGCCTACATAACCTTCTCTCTTTCCTTTTTTCAAAATCGTATGTCCTACAGTTGTCATTGTCTACATATATAATACATCTCTACAATTTGGTGGAGCATTGCAACGATATGGTGCGCGTCTTTGTCGGCGTGAATTCCGCGACGCGCGCGCAGCCCGATCGCGGTCTTTAGGGGGAGCGAAGCAGGGGGGGAGGGGGGTGGCGCGGCGTGTGATCACGCCGCAGGACACGCCCCGCGGGTCTTCCTCCGCTGCCTACCCCGCAGCCTCCGCTCCTACATTGTGTCGCTCGCTTCCGAGAACAATGACCCGCTAATGATCGTTCCGATAACTCATTTAGACGTAAGACGGCCGGTGAAAGTCGCTGAGATAACTCGCCTCTATTAATGCTGCTTCGTTAGATAAAAACATTGTCCTCATGCGAGACCCGACAGCCACTAATTGTTTAGATAAGATATACCTACGTACGATGGATCTAACATTCGAAATGGGCTGAGCGTAGAGATTTAATCGGACTCAAAGATTGTGTTCAATAAAGATAAACACATAGGTACTCGTACTTATGGCTTTTACACCTACTTATTCGGTGCAAGCTTTTTATGTACCTTTTTACAGTTAAAGTTGCACGACACAAATTAATTAAGAATAAGTAATTAAACCGACGTAATAAAAATTCCTAGGTACACATTTTTGACACGATAATATTCTCTTTGTGTCGGACTTTGATTGTATAGTTTTACGGAACACTACAGCTAGAGCCGTCTCTATTTTCTCACTGCCTTCGAAACTCTCGCATTAAAATATTTCAAATATAATCGGTTGGGTCATATCAGTGTGGGTTTTCTTGGTCTCGTTGTCGGCGCAATTATTTCACTATTATTTGTGGCGGCTACTCGACACCTACCTACGCTCATAATTTACTCCATTTGTCGCTCATAAAAAATATCAACGAACACGGTTGAGGCAGACAGATAGTGAAGCGCCTCGGACGGATAGATGGTATTGCCAGATGCCGCCGGAGGTTGGGGGAAAATAAATAAAGGCAAGTACGTCTTAAAAAGGCTAATTTGTTGTTTTTATTCTCATTTTCTGTATTCTTATGTTTCTGTACGCTTTTTATTATACACTTTCGTGTTCCTGCTCAACGTCTAACTGCACGTTTTATAAGAGGATATTCTGGCCCAGTGCAAGAAATATCCAATTCATTCAATACGGTCATACATGAATGTATAGAAACCACGAGCATTGCTTTGGCGTGTGAGTAAAAGCTTAGGAAGTAAGAGTTAAATCTACCAGTTCTACTCACACACTTATCACGATTCTTTAAATCCGAGAGAAGGGACAGCTTTAGTGAAAACTTTCGGTGGTTACTTACCTAAGCTAAAATGCATCTAAAAGGAGGAAACGCAATATTAATGCCATGCTGGCATCCCTAAGCAATACTAGACAGCCGTGGCGCGCTAGTGGGGTCGGCCGGCCTCATATGTTATCACCGCGCGGAAGATAAGCCGCGAGGCCGGAGCGCGCGCAGGCGGCAATGTTGCCTTCTCGTCTTACTGCCACATTTTATGATGAAGGCTGCCACTTAATTAATATTTATGCGTTCGCCGACGACGAGTTTGATTCATCGCCGTCGACTCACTATCTACACGCATTAGGTCACAAAGAATGCTACAGAGTTATAGCGGCACTAAAATTGCGTACAAATGGAAGGCGTAGGCATAACAAATGTTACAGGAAAGGAATTGCGTAGGTAGCCCCTTACGGTCGTTTTACAGCGCTTTGCTTTTCCACGCTGTTTTATGATACTGTGTCCATAGCATGAGTTTTGAAAATATTGAAATACCGGTCGATCGAAGGATTCAATGTGTCGTGAAGGTCATTCATAAGGCTTCGTGACGATCATTACAAGGTTTCACAACGCTCACTATAAGGCGTCACGACGGTATTTAGCATCACGACGCTCACTACACGGCGTCGCGACGCTTATTATGAGACGCGACCGCAGCGTTCACTTATTACGAGGTGTCCCGATGCCTGATCGTGTGCGCAGTGTTAGTATTATTAAATAAATACTAGGTATAGGTTTAAGTTGAATGTTAAGTATTTGGGACTTTAATGTTCATTATTTACATGATTAAACGATCTTAAACAATTGAAATTCAGTCAATATTTGGCATATCAATCGAATATTCATGTGAAACTATGCCGAATAACGAATAGGGTGGATGCTTCAAAAGACGGCACCTTAAGGGTTTTGTCAAGATTAAAAACTCGTAGAAGTCCCATACAGATACATTTAAGTATGATGTTTTTCTTTCGTATTAGGTATGTTATACTCTTGTCTTTTAAATAAATTATAAAAGTCAGATTATTTTATGAACAAGTATTTTTTTTATTATTCAAATGAACAGTACGAATTTACCTATGCTCGGCACATATGTCCCTAGTCTCGGCCCGCTCTTTAAATATTAATAAAAAATGTCTTATTCTGAAGTCAGCGACACAGGCGACAAATTTACTATAGGACCTATAATCGAGGTACTTAATACAGAAATAGGTATGTACTTAAGAAACATAATAAACAATAAACTATTTTTTTTAAGGAAAACATGAAAATTATGGCCTTAACTATGCTAGCGAATTATTTTAACTATATCGTGGGTAAATAATCTTCAGAGCATGTTTCATTATTAAACGGCTATTCTCAGAGGGTTTCTCTCATTCTCTATTTTTGGGGTCGAGTCACCTTCGTACGTAGGAGAATTAAATTCCCTCGAGATACCCTACACGTGACCCTGGGTGGTGCCAACTAGGTGACAACTCTACTGGTGGTAGGCTTCGGCTGTGGTTAGTCACCACCCACTGAACAAAGCCATGTCGCCAAGCGGCCTAGCCGTGTTCCGGCATGATGTTAGGTGTTGCCATTCATGGATGGCGGGTCAGATCAGTTGCGCTGCATGTGCCTAGTGAATGTAGCGTCTCGATCTACTGCCGCCTTCCTACCCAGGCGAGTATGCTCCATCGTAGATCTCATCATCACTTACCATCAGGTGAGATCGAGATTAAATCCTTGCCTATAATGTAATAAAAAAAAAGTCTGTTTTAATATTATTTAAACTAGCTTAGTACGCACATTCAGACAGCATTTTATGTTTATAAAACCAGTATATCCAATTAAGCTGACCTGAAGTATAAATCATAGTAGTTTAAAGTTCTCACCCCCTGCTGACCAAAAGTACCTACCTATAATTCTTACTTCTGATTTTCCTTAGTGCGGCACCCCTGTTTTTTCTTCAATTATACAAAAATACGTGTATAGTACCTTAATTATTATAGTACGCAACCCTTTGCTTACCAATTGACTCTTGGAAATTAGCAATTTTATAAAAGATTCGGTGATCTACGCACTGCGCTCGTTCAAACAACAACTTCCAGACAGCGGTGCAGAGGAGTGTTCTCATTATTTTAAAACTATTTACGCAATCGATGCATGCTTAAAAAAATATACACAGGTAGGTATACCTAAGCATCACAAAAACGCAACTATATCGACAGAAATTAAACAGTGCCTAATTAAGGGTGGGGACCGGATGTAGGAGCATCCACCCTAATTACCGAATATTCGGCGTAGGTATCCCTAATACTCGTAGGTACAGAAAATATCACAAATTAATGTAGCTATGATGCAACTGCATTATATGGGGATGATATTGCAAATTATACCTACCTACCTTCATACGAAGGCCATTGCTAATTCTACGTAGAAATCATAATGAGCATTCATTAATCAACTAATGATTGTGCGTGGGGCTACCGAAACGATAAGGTACTATCGAGCGCAGGTCGACCTCCCCAGCTGCCTGTGTCTCACCGCGCCGCAGCTTGCTGGCTCGGGCAGCGGCGCAGCGCAGTGCATCGTCGACGTCACGAGTCGCAGCCGGGCGGCCGCGGCAGGTAGTCTGCTGCTCCTCGACTAATTACGAGTGTTGCCGGCCACCCACCGCGCCCGCACTAGATTCCACGCCCGCCGCGTTTTTTACGCCCTAATTAAGCTAATTTATCGAGACAACGACAGAAATTATCGGTAGGGCCCGCCGCCGGTTTACTGGCCGCTTTATGAAAGGTATTAAATTGTTGAGTTTAGAGGGCTACCGCGCTACACGGCCCCGCTTTGATGGCCCAATAAATATACAAAAGATCACATCAGATAACGGGTGAATGGAGCCGCCGCCGATACCGCCGCTCTTAATGAAAGCCACGCCGAGGAATTCCTGGGACAAAGCCTTAAAATGCTAATAACACGATCGCAACACGCCGCCGCCGCCCGCCCGCCCGTCCACAATGTGTCGCTCGCGATAACGAAGGTGCCAATCCCGCAGGTGGACAGATTATATGAGTATTTATGGTAGATAACAGAAACATTTCTTTCTGAATGAGAGTTTAATTGCTCGCATGTGGGTTTAATTACACACATTGTAGTTCTTGAAATATCTCGCTAGTAGAACTACAGATAACGTAGTAGCTACACAAACCGTATTTTACATGCATAATAACATAAATAATCTAAAGTAGTAGGTATTTTAGGTTTAGAACACTATGCAGCCACTGATTACGCACATTGTCTTTGTGCTGCCAAGCCAAGCCAGTGTGATGAAGAACAACATTCCTCTCCTCTTGACGAGTGGTATGTGGTTGGTACCTATCTATCTACTTCTTCTACTTTTTATTTACTTTGATCAATATCAAGCGAGGCGGCCGCGGCTGCTGGCAGTGCCGCGCGGCAGGACCGATTTGCTCAACAAAGCTCCTCTTACGCGCGCCTTACGTACACTCAATGATGTAGCCGAAAGAATTGATATATTTAGCTGTTCTCTGAATGAATTCGGGAGAATAACTTTATACTTATTGTGTTATGTTATGCATAATTAGAGACCACACTGTTGTATTGGGTTATACTGTAAGGACAGTTGTGTTTGTTGTAAATAAATAAATAAATCAATCAATCAAAAAGAAAAAAATATTGATGTAGAGAAAATTACAAGAGAATTACGAATGTCACAGCCGGAGGACTTAAAAAAAACCAAATTGTTATAAAGGAATTTAATAAGATTTTATATTAAAATTACAAGTTCTTAAACTACTTATGATTAGACTCGGCCGATGCTAGAACCGAAGTGTCGTATTAATAATTAATTAAACCTAAGTAACATGAGCGATGGCGATCGGCGTGGGATCCTAAGTCAGCAATTACCTAAGTAGGTAAATTTCCATACACGAGGCGCCGACTCAGCATGCCCTGGTTGCGAAGTCCACGAATGACGCAAATCATATCATTACACCTATCAGCGGTTTTGGTTTAAGCAGGGCGTGTAACACCTCTCCCCTTAGATCAGCAACTATTTGAGTGCGTTGAGCGAAAATATTGCTGAAGACCTATCTTTAGGTTTTTCAGGAGTGGCATAGATCTCATCTGTGGGCGGCTTCTTCACTTTTGGTGTTCGTCGTCGAGATAAATGATGTAAGACGGCAGCAATGATGGCTATTAGCATTCCAGATAGCATGACATAAAAGGGTATAGTCGTATGATACAGCGACTCGTCATATCGAATGTGGTCCATCTCTGGTGGATGCTGGTGCAAGATTTGGCTCTCCACGTTGTGCAGACTTTTCAGGTTTATGGAGTTTAACTTGATGTGTTGGACGACGGCGGAATCGTTGAATGTGTAGTTATGTATCTCAGCTATCTTGAGAGGCTGGCCTGTTATTTGGTCATCTTCGTTGATGATTGTTACTTCGTCAGTGCGCAGGGAACATTTTTTCGGGATCGTAGCGAGATAACTTCCGTGTAGCGAGGTGAATTCTCGACGTTCGCAATTCAGCTCCGTTTTCGTCGGCTTTGAGAAGATTAGTGTATAGTGCTGGTCATCTAGCTGTTCCAGTGCTTGTCCGGTGAGTAAGATTTTAGTCGGCTGGCAGGTGTTGTCCACAGCTTGGCTGAAGATGAGGTTTTGTATGCAGTCCGGATGTTCTCTCGGGCGATTGTTCGGTGTTACTTCACAGATATGTTGCTGGTTAAACTTCGGGCATTCAGCCTCCATGTACATGAAAGCTTTCCCATTGGTTGCTATATAAGGATAAGGCGGGATGATGGTTTGCAAGGATTTGTTGGGTACAATTGCTAACCTATATAGTTGAAATATATCAGGAGAGATAACCGGAATTTTAAAAATGAAAACTATTCTTTTTCCTGTGAAATAATAACCTGGTTTAATTATTTTATAGTACTCTCTTATATCGGATTCTAAAATATGATCATGTCCATATAAAGATTTAAGCCTATCGATCATGTCTCTTAAAATATTAAAACCTATCATACTATGATGTGCGCTTGACGCACGTACAAATGCTAAACTATCTTCTATCTTATTTAATCTTAAATATAAATCTTCAGCGTTTTCGCTGATTATGGATAATATCTGAGCGAACTTAATAAACTTCGAAAGATAAAGTTTTCTATCCATAAATAATTGAATGGTATCGTTAATTCTAACCTGATTTTCGACAATTTGATTTAATAAACTATCGTGCTGAATCATCCATTCTTTATTAAGACTCATATGTTTGCTCAACTCAGATGACATCTTATTTTCATTATTTTCTAAGACTTTAATCGCGGAGTCGTATTTTAATGCATCTGCATAATCTAAGTTACCGGTAATACTTTTTATAATAGACCCTAGTCCGTCAACAAGGCTTCTTTTACGGCGGTTGGGCTCAAGGCTGTTAATCTGATCTCTTATTTTAATTAGTTTGTTCGAAAGGTAATTGGTATGTAACTCGTATAAAACTATCGTATTATTATCCAGTACAGATTCGAATGATTTTAATTGGGATTCTATGGAGTCTAGTCTGTCTTCAATGTCGGTAAGTTCAAGGTACTGTATGAAAGTATGGTAATGTGTTATAAGTCTCGTTTGTCCAAGATGAAATGGTAGTAGTCCGGGTCCATTGTCTAGATTCTCAAGTCTTATCTCGTGCGCTTTTGTCAGGAGGAGGATCGTCTTCAGGATTATTCTGTAACAATTTAGGTATACGTTTAAGACGATTTTTGGCTATGGGGCCTTTCTTTTTAGATGTGTAGATATGAATAGGTAAATCGGCTAAAACTGTATCTTGCGTATAGCGCGGTGCGGTTTTCTGCCTACTGGCTATCGGGTTCTTAACGAAGATCTGTTGATCTGGCTGATACGCTATTTCCGATTCTCTAGTTTTGTTGCGATTATCAATTAAGTTGGTTCGATTTGTAAGCGATGACTCGTTAATTAAATCATAGACAGATTTCATCTGGTCTTTATGATTTATAATGTATTGTTGCATAAGATGCTCGGTCAGGTCAATGTCAAGTGGGTCTCTAGGATCGAAATGTCCTCTTATTATGTCGTGAGGTCGGCACTTTGTGAAACTGTGCACTGAGCTATTGTAACCTAATACGGCGTACGGCATTAATTTTATTATTGGTTCATCTTTTTGTTTCAGTTTCAAAATTCGTAAGTGTTCTAACAGGGTGGAGTGGAATCTTTCAATCATACCGTTATCGTTAGGAGAGTGAGGTAAGGTTTTATGATGAATAACTTTGTGTAATCTCATGAATTCGGAAAATAGTTGGTTGGTAAATTCCGTGCCTTTGTCGGTGATGACTGTTAGAGGAAGACCATGATGAGTACAATAGTTTAAAAGAGCTTGGACTATGCTGATTGCGGTACCATCTCTTAGGTGATAAGCCTGTCCGTATTTAGAGAATGCGTCCATGCAAGTTAGGTACTTTTCGTTTTGGACTGTGAACAGATCTAAGTGAACTATCTCGAGAGGTTTGGTCGCGGGTGGAACAATGTTAAATTGGGGTCTAATTGGGTTTCTATCGTATTTCGATTGTCCGCATATTGTGCATTCGTTAATATATTTAGTAATTTCGTCTTTCATTTTAGGCCAAAAGTATCTGCGCGATAAGGCTAGATAACACTCGTTTATACCTCTATGGTTAGTTTTGCCTTCGTGATAGTGTTTAATAATTTCTTGCTGTCTTAAATACTCTTTAACGTCTTCTAATTCAGTTTTAGTTAAAACGAGATTCATGGATGAATTCTTAAAATGAGACTGGATAATTGGAATGATCGAATACATACCTATAGGGGGAGTGATTTTGATAGCAGTTTTGACTTTGGGGTTGACGAATTCTTTAATGGCATTGATAACATCTTGTTCTATATTAGATTCAGAAATTTGGACAAAAGTACGTGTGTGCGTGTCGAATACTTTGGTGGCGGTCGATTTACGTTTAAAATCTCCTACTATCGTTAGACATAATTGTCGGTGAAATTTATTTAAAGGTTCATCTGTTATCGGGATCTCAAGGATGGGATTTTCGTTACTTGTGTGAGCAGTGGCGGTAGTAGAGCCGTTAGGTTGTGAGGGAGGTTTCTCAGATGGGTTAGCGATCATCGAATCGGTTTCTTCGTTATTAATCTCGATTCGGGATAGCGCGTCTGCGTTCGTGTTACACTTGCCTTTTTTGTAGACAATAGCGTAATCGTATTCGCTAAGCTTAAGTCGCCATCGAGTCAAACGAGAGTTTGGCTCTTTGATGTTCATGATCCACTGTAGGGGTTTATGGTCAGTGAATATTTTAAACTTTCGACCGAAAAGGTAAGGCCTAAAATATTTGGTGGCCCAAACTATAGCTAAGAGTTCCTTTTCGATCGTGCTATAATTAATTTCGCTATCATTAAGGGTTCTAGATGCGTAACAAACGGGTTTGTCAGATCCAATAGGGCCCTGTGAGAGTACGGCACCTATTGCCAAATTTGAAGCATCTGTGGTTAGGATAAATTCTTTTGTGAAGTCGGGGAACTGCAGTATGGGATCGTTTGTTAGCAAAGATTTACATTTTTCGAAACACTCAGTGTATTCTGAATTCAGGACAATTTTATTGTGTTTTTTCAGGCACTTAGTCATGGGCTTGGTTATCCGTGCGAAGTCGGGAATAAATTTTCTATAGTATCCGAGAAGTCCTAGGAATTGTTTTATTTCCTTTACAGTTTTGGGAATAGGGTAATTTTTGATAGCCGAAATTTTTTCGGGGTTTGGTTTTACTCCTTCGCTGCTAATGATATGACCTAAATACGCTGTTTCTAATTTAAGGAATTCGGACTTGTCCATCTGGATCTTGAAATTTGATTCACGTAATCTACTAAATACTTTTTCTAAGTTAACCATCATTTCTTGAAGAGAAGTGCTGAAAACAATAATGTCGTCGAGATAGACGAGACAGATCTCGTTCTGGAGACCTCTGAGCACGTTATCCATAACACGTTGGAACGTGGATGGAGAATTCTTTAGGCCCATAGGCATACGCAAAAATTCGTAATGCCCATGCTCAACATTGAACGCTGTTTTATGAATATCGTTGGGATTCATCTCTACCTGGTAGAATCCTGAAAAAAGATCTAAAGTACAAAAGTACTGGCATCTACCGAGCTTATCTAGAACGTCTGAGATGTTGGGGATGGGGTATTTATCATCCACAGTCTTTTCGTTCAATTTCCTATAATCGACTACGATTCTCCATTTTTGTTTGCCGGATGAGTCTGACTTTTTTGGGACTACCCATATGGGCGAACTCCAAGCGGAGTCGGAAGGTCGTATGATACCTTGGTCTAACATTTTAGTCATTTGGTCTCTAACTTCCTGTCTGTGTATATAGGGGTATCGATAGCTTTTGGTGTATGTGGGAATTTCGTCGGTTGTCCTAATGTGATGTTTGATTTTATTAGTGAAGCTAAGAGGTTCATTATCGAGATAAAATACGTCAGCATATTTACTGCATAGCATTTCTAAATTAGCTCGCTCTTCGGGATTTAAATGATCTGTACGTAAGCGCGATAATACTTCGCGTACACGCTCCGGGTTATGTTCGGTGCGCGTGCACTCCGTATTAAATAACTGCACCTGCACTGGGTGGTTGAGTTGATCGAATGAAATAGTTATATCGCGATTTGTCGGGTTTTCTATTTCGATAATACCTGTCTGATCTGTGACCTTGGTAATGCATTCATGAATTATGCAATTACACATGATCTGCGCTTCAACGTGAACGTCTCCGTCGGGATTAAAAATTGGGGCATTAATTAATTTAGATGTGTTTGCCGGAATAATTTCTTGTGCGTTAATCTTTCTGCATTGATAAAATTTCATAGGTATGTGCGCGTTCTCAGTGATCAAAAAATTATGTTTCAAATCGATTTGGCAATTATCTAAAATATCTAGGCCTAACAATCCATCGAAATGATTATGAAATTTATAAACGAAGAATTTGACATATCTCTTATCGTTAAATTCGGCAAAATTCGGTATAGTAATAGAATGATCATGTATGCTAGTTACTCGAGAATTAGTTACTTCGAAGGGGTCTAAATTCAAACATACGTGTGGGAAAAAATTTTGGATGGCTTCGGGACTGATAAAAGATTGATTAGCGCCGGTATCTACTAGTAGTTTAAGCGGAGGGTCCGATACCTGAATATAGCGGAGCTCTCTTTTAGCTTGTAAGTTAAGCTCTATTCTGGTTCTGTTTTGGGACTGTCCTTGGGAAAATCCGATTCACAAGGTTCGGGGTGAGAGGGTTCTAATGTATTGCAGATAGGTTGATATTGTCTGTCACCGTTATAGTCATATGCATAGTCGTTTACTCTGTCACTATAGTCATAATTATTATAGTCGTTATAGTCTGAAGGTACGTCATAGTAGGGTTCTGGATAGTAATACGCATCGTTGTATTCGTTAGTCTCGTTGAGATTCATTTCTCGAGATTTAAAATAATTAGTAGGTGGCGGGTTTCCTGCTTTTCGCCAATCGTGCCCTGACATGGTCGGTGGTAATTGTTTCGCGACGTAGTGACTAACGCCACTCATATCTTTGGGACCGGTAAATTGGGCTGCATCGTTACGGGGTGGTAACCTAAACGTGTTACTACGGGTATTATAATTAGGCGGGGGTGCGCGAAACATTTGCTGCGTACGAGTTTGCATATTAGGTCGCGGTGGAGGCTGATTAAAACGGAATGCTGGTTTCCAATAAGGTTGTTGCGCGGGCAACTGCGCGGGTATCTGCCAACTCGGACCTGGCTGTGAGAAATTAAATTTAGGTGGCATCTGAGTCATACCTGGAGCTTTATAAATTTGGAAGCTGGATGGCTGCGCAGGCGGCGGTCGCCTTTCTGCTACAGATTCATTGCGTTGCTGTAGGTACATCACGTTTAATTCGTCTTGTACAAATTCCAGAGCCTTTTCTATAGTTTCGGGTCTCATGCACCGAATTCGGGACCCGAGAGGTTCTTTAAGACCTCGGACATAAGCTTGCATAGTTAATTTTTTATATAGGGTACGTTTCGCTATGATAGTAGTAGCGACGTCCTCGTGCAACGTAATGAAAGTCATTACGGTGCTAAAAAGGGTCTGACATTTGTCATAAAATTCCTGAGGGGTGCTACTTCCTTGACTTAGCCTATTTATGTCATTGTACAAGGCGGCCTCGTCCCTCTGGTCGGAGAAATTATTAATTAAAGAGTTGCGAATACCTAACCAATTTTCGGGTATGCCGTTCGAATTAATCGTCCTCGCGGCGGAACCGGTAATCTTATTAAGTATACTATTAATTACACATAAATTCGATAATTCATGACCTGGACCTTCTTTCATATACTGAATTACTACCTGATCACAAATTCCGATAAATCTGGTGAGTACATTAGGGTTACCATCAAATTCCGGTACCACGCGCATAGCCTTATAAATTGTATCTGGGTCTATCGCCATGGTTGGGTTACAAAATAGTCTAACTATACCTAAATCTTCTAATTCTAAATCTCTATATTCGTCTAACTTATTAAACCTACGTTCCTGTCGATATGAGACAGGGGTCCCCTGGGTTTTCCTAGGATGGAAAATTTTGACGGGAAAAAGGAAGCAACTCTTGAGAAAGATTCAAGGTACTTACAAATATTTCATATCTGGTTTCTTCTTGTATTGACTGTTAAATACGCCCTCGGCTGCGGCCCGTAGATTCAGGATACTCGAAGATGCACTTGAGAATGCAGCCAGCGACTATGCGGAGTCAGCAGAACAACGAATTTGGAAGTTCTAACCGCCGCGCACTGACTCGAATATCCTACCGACTGCGCCAATTACGAATGTCACAGCCGGAGGACTTAAAAAAAACCAAATTGTTATAAAGGAATTTAATAAGATTTTATATTAAAATTACAAGTTCTTAAACTACTTATGATTAGACTCGGCCGATGCTAGAACCGAAGTGTCGTATTAATAATTAATTAAACCTAAGTAACATGAGCGATGGCGATCGGCGTGGGATCCTAAGTCAGCAATTACCTAAGTAGGTAAATTTCCATACACGAGGCGCCGACTCAGCATGCCCTGGTTGCGAAGTCCACGAATGACGCAAATCATATCATTACACCTATCAGCGGTTTTGGTTTAAGCAGGGCGTGTAACAAGAGTAACTGCCGTGTAACTGGTACCAGTTACGGCATCTATCGATTATATTTTGTACTATTTACCCATTTTGTACTAAGTACAATATATTTAAATGTATATTTAATTTCTACTGTATTATGTTACAATGTTAATGATGTTCTTTGATTTTGAATTACAACGAAATGTAGATATCGTATGCTAGGTTGGAATGTCAAAGGCACCGTTCACACCGTCAATCTGGATCACGATTGTCGCGCCTTCTACACAAATCGGAATTCCAATATTCCAAGTTACGGTTTACAGAATAATATACGTAACAAAAAAAAACAATATGAGCTTGAGATGATAAATCGAACATCTCCCTATAAATCATTGTGCTTCGCTATAGTTTACGAATCTTGTACATTTTACGCATGGTTGGACTCGTACAAATCTTAAACTTTACCAAGATATTGTCTCCTTATAATCTCATATTCAAGGCTTCTGAATTACCTATAGCTAATGATGAACTAGGGCTTAACTAGTAGTTCTCAATCGGTGAAATTCTGCCCTGCTTTCCTCTTCCCTACTTACTTAGTTTGCCTAGTTTGCCGCGTCTCATGGCATCTACCCACAACTTATTTATCACACTGTTATACTACAAGCACGCCATCGTCTTGCTTACATCGCTCCCAACATGGCACCTCCCAGCTGCACCGAATCTCTTTAGCTCGTCATGATTTTACTTTGACCAGTATGCAGCGCCGCCGCTAGATAGCGCTTTATTAAACCTTATACATGAAATTTACAGTATCTCAGTCTAGGAAAGCTTTTACACTATTAGATAAAATTTTCGCATGGCCAAGTAAGAAATGATTTTTATAACAATTTTACTTTATGCTAGTTTACAAATAAACATTGAATGGAACTGTACCTTACCAAATATTAAAACTAGCATCAGTGATGGGGACAGAGGATAATTATGTGTAATCCTTTCTTTTACATGCGTGCGTCTGGTTGTGAGCAAGTGATCTCGGTCTCAGAGTTCGAACTGCCAAGCTACCCCACATCTATGATTAATCCATTCATAATCTGAGGGTATGGATGGGCTCACAATTCATGCGACCGTCAACCGCCTTCTGCCTGCTGATATCTGTAATCCGTATGATACTTGTAATAAAACTGATAGTGTGAACGGCACCAATCTTTTAAAATTTGTCACTCACTTTTTTTTGACCGGCGCTGTCGTTTTGGATAATTCTGCCAATGTATGATCGTATAAGGTACTTTCTTTCTTCTTCTTTCTTTACGAAATGAGATGCGATGAAATAAAATGGATATGAATATGGCCTCACCCGCAACTTAGCGGGTATTTTGCCAATGTCAAGTAATTAATAGCAATAAAACTTTCTTCTTCTTTCTTCTTTCCTTACGAAATGAAATGCGATGAAGTAAAATGGATATGAATATGGCCTCACCCGCAACTTAGCGGGTATTTTGCCAGTGTCAAGTAATTAATAGCAATATTAAATTCAATAAATACACATTATAAATAAAATAATGGATGTGACATGAAGAAATGAAAATGGCGTGCCGGTGATGGAGATAATCAATAAAACTTTCAATAAATACACATTATAAATGAAATAATGGATGTGACATGATGATATGACAATGGCGTGTCTCGTATAATTTTTTTTTTTTTTTTTTTTTAAATTCGCTCCTTCGAACAGGCTAAAGTCATTATGACCATACCGCCTCGTCTTACGTAGTTGGTTTTCATAAATGTAATAATATAACAATTAATTTCATTCGTGTAAAATCATTTATGACAATCCAAATCCTGTAAATTCTACAGTTTTTTATTTTTTCACAGAGTATCCTTTAGTTTTCTCTTACGTCATGTCCTTGAATATAATGTCAGTTTCCTCGTCTTTTATAGTCAAAGTCAAATTTTATTCTATCAATTTGATAGAATAAATGAATTGATTGTAGGTTACGATATCGCTCAGCCTCTGTTTAGGTCATTTTATACTAAGTATTTATATTACACAAAGATTATGTACAATAGCATAGCCTTATCTTACTTATTCTAAATCTCATTTACAGTACTTATTATAAATTTGTACAAATACCCAAAAGTTGAGACATTCATAAGCAACTCCTGAATGCACTGCGGGACCAGTTCAGGTTCATTATAAGTTTGTAGAAGGTCATCTATCAACACAAGGCGCTGAATGTTGAAAGATGGACACTCGAAGAAAATATGATTCAATGATTGGATGTTTTGTGATTGACAATAATCACAATTAGAGGAATGAACCATTTTAAGACGATGAAGATGATAATTCAATCGACAATGACCAAATCGCATACGACAAATAGTTGCGTAAAACTTTCTATTCAAGAAAGTGTCACTCTTACAAAACCATGGTGTGGAATTAATCTGAACATCTAATGAGGCATACCAGGTACCTTTATTTTCCACCTGTGTACAATGATATGAATGTGTTCCCCATGATTGACACATTCGTTGTTTTAAAAGACTTACAGCATCTGTGAATGGTATTGAGACATTTGTATCACTGTTATTATCAGGGATAACATCTGAAAATTTAACTATAGTATTAGCTAGATAGTCTGCTTTTTCATTTCCCTCAACACCTATATGTGAAGGCACCCACAAAAAATTAACATGAATATTTGCATCTGATAATTCCATCCATAACTGTTTTATAAAATAAATTATGTAGTTAGTGTTAGCATGTAATTTATTATTTGCTAAGTTTTTTAATACACTCATGCTATCACTTACCACAACCCATTTGGTGTGTCCTCGATTATGATTTTTAATGTGTCTCATAGCACTCAAGATAGCAACAGCCTCAGCAGTAAAAATACTTGCATTTTTATCAATTTTGTGACCTACACCTCTATTTAAAGTGGGTTCAAATATGGCATAAGACACAGCACTATCATTTTTAGAACCATCTGTATAAACAAATTGATGATCAGACCACTCTGCCAACATAGCATATACATCTTCTTTAATTGACAACTTATTGTTAATAATTATATTCATTGCTGGAAATTTGCTAGTAAATGATCCTTCATAACAAGGTAAAATATGATTTGATTGATAAATATTTAAATTTTGAAGAAAATCTAAGAAATTTCGAAATCCCTGTAACATATATAATGGTCTGGAGAATGTCTGAGAATGTGTAATAGATAAATTGCTAATGAGACTATTATTAGAAACACTGTGAAGTTTTAGAAGAAACCTTTCTTTTAAATAAACAAAACGAATGCCGATTGGCGGGAGGTTACATTCAATCTGCATTGCATTTATAGGGGTGCTTCTGAATGCCCCAGTAATTAAACGCAGACATTTGTTTTGAAAAACATTTAAACTATTTACAAATTTTACATCTGCAGCAAAACAAAAAAAACCATATTCAAAGTGACTACGAACTAATGATTTGTACAATGTTAACAGAATTTTTGGGTCTGCACCCCAGTATGAGCCGGACAACGATTTTAATACATTAAAAGCTTTGTTAGCTTTATTATTTATATGTTTTATATAATTATTCCAGGATAAATTATGGGAGAATAAAACACCCAAAAACTTTACATCCATTGCAATAGTTAAAGGAGAATGATTATAAAGAACAATAGGGGGATTAGAACACCGTTTCCCAAAAACAACAACTTTAGACTTTGATGGATTGACCTCAAGATCTAGGTAAGAGAAATATTTATGTAACTTTGCTAATGCATCATTGACAATTTCAACTACTTGAAGTAGATTTTTTCCTGACACATAAACTACCAAATCATCTGCAAATTGGAGGTTTTTAACATTTGAACCTAATATTAGATTTAAACGCCGAATATATAGTATGAAAAGTAATGGTGATAAAATGCCACCTTGACAGACTCCTTTTGATGAAAGTCTGGGGCCATAGAGGTGTCTATTATATTTAGCGAAAACTTCTCTACTACTTAAGAAATTTTTTATCCAATTAATTATTTTTTCAGGTATTCCTACTAGTACCAATTCATGACAAAGAATATCAATATTTACACTGTTAAAAGCACCAGCAATATCGAAGAAAACAGCAATCATATGATTGTTTGCTCCTAATGAATTATGAATATCAAGCTGCAATTGACAAATACTTTCCCTAGCTGAACGATTTCTGCGAAAACCGAATTGATTAGAAGGTAAAATATTGTTTTGTTCCACATAAAACTCTAAACGTTGCTTTACCAATTGTTCAAATATCTTTCCTACACATGAGGTAAGTGCTATTGGGCGGTAGGAATCGGGACATTGTTTATGTTTATTAGGCTTTAAAATTGGTACCAAACAATCTGTCTTCCATTCTTGGGGTATAATGTTCTTTTCCCAAAGTAAATTCATCACACTTAGAAAAATTACCAAGATCTTACTGTTTAGTTTCTTAAAAAAGATGTATGGTATTCCATCGAGACCAAAGGCAGTATCCCTTCTTGACGAAATGGCAGATATTAATTCATTGATTGTAAATGGACTGAGAAGAAAACTATTACCAGAGTTTACATTATTAGTACTAAGTATATTAGGACTCGAAGACACAAAATCTGGGGTATATTTCATTAGAAAATCTGAAATCCATGCATCATTTCCATTACTATTAGGAATGTATGTTTTATTAAATTTACGCATAAATTTCCATATAACCGACATAGAAGTACAACGATTAAAACTTTCACAAAGAGATTTCCAACTATTTTGCCTTTCCCTCTTCAAAATAAGTTTTTTAAGAGCTCGAGTTCTTTTAAATTCCAAATAGCTTTGTTCTGTTGGGTCATCTTTAAACTTTAAATATGCTTCTTTGAAATTCAAAACAGCGTCTGAGCATTTTTGATTCCACCATGGAAGGGAAGGTCTTTTACCAAAGTTCCTTTGACATGACTGACTAATGTTCTTGGAGTGACTGGAATTGAAATTAGGAACTGATTTTTCAGCTGCTATGAGCAAAATTTTACAAAAAAATTGATATGTATTGTGAGGACTTAAAAGATCCAGTTCAAAATTATCTATTAGAGCATCTACACAATTATTGAACTTTTTCCAATCCACCCATTTGTAGTTTGGGTAGATGGGTAAATGTTTACTATTACAGTAATTTATATTCTCATTGTCGCTGTTATTGTTAACTAATACTTTAATTATTACAGGAAGATGATAACTAGTTCCAAGAGGACTATCAAGGACTGACCATTCACAATGAAGTGCCAGTGATGAAGAAACCAAGGACAAATCTAATGCATTTGGACGCCATGTTAATGAACCGATTGTTGTTACTTGACCATCATTGAGCAGAACTAAATTATTGTCATCAATGACCTCCAAAACTTCCCTACCCCGAGGAGAGTCAGAACCACAACCCCAGGAAGTATGGTGGGCGTTGAAGTCCCCTGCGAATATAAATGGACTGGGAATTGACTTTACCAAAGATTCAAATTTAGCTTTGTTAAAAGCTGGATTACAATTTGCAGGACTGTAAAAACTGACAATACAAAACTCTTTATTATTCACTGTAATTCTGACACAGATGT
Organism: Pheosia tremula; assembly: GCA_905333125.1. Classification (NCBI taxonomy): domain Eukaryota; kingdom Metazoa; phylum Arthropoda; class Insecta; order Lepidoptera; family Notodontidae; genus Pheosia; species Pheosia tremula. Next base: position 11,567,125 of record HG995402.1, on the reverse strand, counting down.
TTTGCAATGAATTATCAAAATATGTGTTAATTTTTGAGTATGCAATACTTTTATGTATTATTATAGCTACTCCATTATGATTGTTTCCACAATCATTACGTTCAATATTGTAATTTCTAATTTTAAAATGTTGATGAGCTTTGAACCATGTTTCAGATATGATTGCAATATGTATGTTATGAGTGTAGAGATAATTAATGAATATATGTTTGTTACTGTTTAGACTTTGGGCATTCCACTGTAATATGTTTAACAAATCCATTATGAAGTATTAGGTAATTTATTACTGAGCGTTTTCTTAAGGGTCTCTCGAATGGATACTGAGTTGATTGGTGCATCCTTATTACTAATTATTTTGGTAATTGTTTCTATTAAAATATTGATGAAAGTATCAGATTTCATGAGATTATTTACCTGAGTATCAAGTGTACGTGCCGTTAATGTTGGAAATGATTTAGCGTCAAACAAGTCCGAAAATGTAGCAGTTCCAGACTTGATTTTATTTGCTTCGACTTTTTGTTTTTTAATTGGACATGCTGATGATATGGCTATATGATTGCCCTGACAATTGGCGCATTTAGCATCCTTAGGATTAATTTTACAGCTTTTATAATTATGGTTTTCTGTACATACAGAGCATACCTCGGCGTTACGACAAAACTTGGCAATATGCCCATACCGCATACATTTGAGGCACTGCTTCACTGGAGGTATGTACTTACTCACCTCATGTCGCCAAGAGTCGAGATATACATAGTCGGGAAGGTTAGTGGAGGCAAAGGTTACCGCGACTGCCTGCGTGGGAACGAAGGCGGCGCCACCGTCACCTCGCACTCTGCGCATGAAGCGCCTCACCTGTATTACGTTCTTGGAACTACCAATTAAAGAAAAGATTTGATTATTCGACATTTCCACTGGGACTGATGTGAGCACTCCAGTCACTTCGGTGTCGCCAGCTGGTATTGTAGCTTTAAGGGACAATTGGTCCAACAGTTTTTTATTTTTTAAGAACATATTCGCATTGTTGGGCAGGTCAAATGTTATGCCCACCTTATATTTATTAATTGATTTAAGGTGCATGACGCCCGAAACGCCATGCTCCCGCAACCCTTTGGAAAGAGCCATTCGGTCTCTATCACTAAATGTACTGTCCTCAACTTTATGCGATAAAAATACAATGAATTCAGTTTTCCTTGAGTCTTCAGGATACTGCCGCGAATAGCCTGGGACTTTGTAAATAGCATATTTGTCGGCTTTTGGTTTCGGAGTATCGGGCAACGCCGACTTCAATGACTCCGAATCTGAGGATTCAGAGACCGAGTTCAGCTGCTGCAGGTCCGAGTCCGGGTCTGGAAGAGGCGAATCTTCCTTCCGCCGTCTTTTTTTCCCCATCTTGGGGAATTTCCTTTACACTGACCAATACTAATTATATTTATACAACAATTTACACCAAAATATACAAATTCTTACAATATATACATTAAATTTTAATTTTTCCAGAAAAAATATTAAAAAGCGCGCCTTTCCACTTTTACAGTTCCCGCCCTTTCAGCTAATCGTGTCTCGTATAAGGTACATTTCTGCTGTCACTTTTGTATTTGTCAAAACTTCATGTCAAAACAACTGTCAAAACTACTTGAGTCGCATTGGTCGGCGGCTGTTTGTTTTACATTCTTCTTAAAATAATTATAATAATAAACAGTGTAGCGTGTGAAAAACATGCGCCAAGTCAGCGCTGATGGCTAGCCTCAATGTTGCTGAATGGACTGCGGACCAGGTGGCGGACTGGCTGTCAGGTAGGAGCGTCGCGGACGAGGAATCGGTCTGTTGTCTGTTTTTGAGTCGATGGGTGAGTCACGAGGGTGGTGTGTGCAGGGCTGGGGCCGACGGTGGCCCGCTACGTGCCGGCGCTGCGCGAGCGAGGCCTGGACGGCGCCAAGCTGCTGACGCTGCGCTGCGACGACCTCGAGTACCTGGGCATGCACGTCATCGGACACCAGGAACTGCTTCTAGAGGCCGTCGAACACTTGAGGAACTTTGTACGTACTTAACCACATAAAAATAAAGGTATACATAAGTATGAAATTCCTAACTTGTAAGTTAGGAATTTCATACTTAGGTACTTCGTGTAGATAATGTATTGTTAGCAGAGTCATAGTACCTCACACATTGTTACACTTATCACCCAGTGTTATCTGTTGGTGAATGTTGCTACTGAACATTATGCTTATATTTCCAAGTGGGCTATCTATTTTTAGAAAACTGCAGAAGTCAACTTTATCATGATTGATAATTGTGTTTGAAACTATTATATTTTACTGGAGTCTTATGTATGTATTTCTACATAATTACCCAGCAAATGAGACTGTTTTTATGAATGCAAGGCAAGGCAAGGCAAGAATCAAGCTAATATTGAAAACTTTCTGAATTAGTTCTACATGAGTGACACTCATACCTTCATACCTGCAATATTTACATTGTTCCACTGAATGCTTTAGATAGTAAAGTTTTTAGGTATTAGCATTTAGCATCAAAATATATTTTTTCTGATGTAAGTAAAATTTGAAAATAGAAATTCTATAGAAATTGCTTCTAATAAAATATTTTTTCAAGTGTGACATAGGTTGCTTTTAAAGTATTGATCACAACTTTTAAAGTCATATGTTTAAGGATACAATATTTATTGAGTGAACATGTTTATTGCTCGGTAGCATAAATCGGACGAGTCCATGACAGTTTTTATCCACATGCTCTATATTGATAACCATATTTTCATAAATAAGAATACAAGTGCTTACTTCACATGTAATAGAAAGTATATCTACTTGAGTTTGCTTCTCAGATTGTAGTTCCTACTGAAACAATATTTATAAGCTCACTCTCTGAGGTGATTTATTAATACCAGCCATAGTATATTGAACAACCTGATTAGCTCAGTAGGTAGTGATTCTGCTTTCTGTGCTGTGACTTCCAGGTTTGAATGCCGGTAGGGACAAACTTTGTGTGATGACATGAATGTTTGTACTCAATTCAAGAATGTTAAATATTGGTTTCGCCCCCAGTCCACTCTATGGTGCCCTTAATACAAGCATTGCTTACATCTGGGACTGTATAGTTGGTGTGTTTGTCGTTGTTGTATGCAGCAATATGAGCTGTCACGGGAGTGTGTCCAGCAGCTGGCACTGCGAGTGTCAGTGGTGGCCACGACACTGGCCCGGGCTCTCAGACACCACACTGACTCCAGGCTAGAGACACAGACACTCGCCGATGTGGCCCGCACTGTGCATGCTGTCAAACCACTAGTCTGCTGGTTGGACAGGTAATACATTGTTATTGAATATTAGCTTTAAGAGACACTAATTCATATTAAAGCTATTTGTAATACATATTTGTAATGATATGTGTTGTTAACCGTAAATATAGATAGTTTTCATCCATTTACTATACAAAGTACTTTTTTGTTCTGGAAAATGCTCAGTAACTGTAAACTGATTAACATTCCTGTGAGTGTGCGGTACTGTATCATATTGTTATGTTCGGTTGTTTGTATATTAACCTTGTGACATTTACAGGAAACTGACAGATTAAGAGTTATAATAAAAAAATATAAGATTATAATTGTTTAATACTTTTAACACCATACTCCCTAAGAGAACTATTTAAGGAAATTAATGTTTTCACGGTACTAAGCGGTAATGTAGATGGTGGTTCCTCAGGGCATAATATTTATCCCAAAAATTCTATAACTTTAACAAAGCAACTAGTACTGTTCACAAGAGTTTCATAAGAACTGTACTAAATGGTTAACATTGATAAAAATATTCTGGTGAAAGGTTCTTTAAATAATATGAAGTGTGTGCCCCCCCCGCCCAGATGGCCGCTGTGCTCGAGCGGCAGCGCGGCGGCGGCGCTGGCGGAGCGCAAGGCGGCGCTGCTGAAGCTGTCGCTGGAGGCCGCCACCTGCGCGCAGCGCGACCGCTTCGCCGAGCAGCCGGCGCGCGCCGTGGCCGCCGCCGCCGCCACCACCGCCGCCACCGCCGACTACATCATACAAGTCACTACTTTGCTTCTAGTCAGATCTAATTAACGACAATCATTTCTATCTCATTCCATTTTCATTGGTGTTTACCAATATCCCTCGCAATGTCGGGGAGTGTGGCCGGTATAATGGCAATAGGGTTGCCACTATTATATTGGGACTGAATACCATCGGTGATATGTGGTCTGCAGTGTCTCCTGCCTACCCCTTGGAGATTACAGGCATGCTGATATATTCAGTATCTGCATAATGCTTACTAGTTTTCTCAAAGTTCTCCAATATCATGGGGAAGCATGACCAGACACATTTTCTGGATTTAGTTCATTTGTAAGGTATAGTTTGTCTCCGCAGGACGTGTCGGACCCGATGATCCTGCAGCCGGCGTCGCTGGACACGGTGACGCTGCGGCAGGGTGGCAAGCCGCTGGGCTTCGACGTGGTGCCGTCGTTCTGCGGCCACCACCAGCTCGCGGACATTCGCTTCGGCTCGCCGGCGCACGCGTCCGGCGCCGTGCACATCGGCGATGAGATCGTGCAGGTACTAAACACGCCCATGCTTTCTTATATTTGTGACATTGCTAGTACCTAAACCCTTTTTTTTTTTTTTTTTTCAGGGGGAAATCCTCTAGTACCTAACCCTAACCTAACTTGACCCCATAGAGCCTTTTGAGTTTTTTCTATGACAGGATTAATAAAATTAAGCTAATTTATTTTTTCGAAATATTGCTGTTCACTTGCCGGCTGTTTTTTGTTATCTGTTAATGTTGATATCAATAACTGAAAAAGTAAGCAATAGTTTCTGTTAAATCTTTCAATTCAGATGATTTTTATATCTATTATTATTTCATGGATATGTTACGGTTTGCAAATTATTTCCTGGCTTTTTTCTTTTTTAACATTTTGACCGATTTTTTTTATCTTATAGGTTATTTATTGCCTCACTACTGAAAAAGTTTTAATACTTGCTTATAACATATAAGGACTTAACAGTCTTCTAAGACCATATTTGCGTGATTTTAACCCTTAAGGTAGCAGGCTTTACTGATCCATCTCAAATTTCCACTCTGCTCATGATGGTTCCTACAAACTGTAAACATTTTAAATTGCGTTATAACCAGAACACTGTCATCGGAGCTGTAATCTCTAAAAGGCTCGGTAATTAACTATATCGTAATATTGCAAAACTGTTTGTGTAAATTGGTGCGATACGCTGTTTGAATCACAAAACAAGTGTTTTTAGAATTGTTATCCGTTGTATTGAATCATAATACATTACCTTGCAATGATTTTACAAGTTTGAATGGGATGCCACTAGTATGATATCGGTATGGCAATTCAAGTTGTGTGAAATCGCGGGTTGTGCGGGCGGAGTTACATGTGGTTTGTGTAACGGCAGGTGGGCGGGCAGTGCGTGATCGGCTGGAGCGGCGCGGCGGTGGTGCGGCTGTGCGGGCGGTGCGCCGAGGCCGGGGCGGGCGCCGGGGCGGGCGGGGCGGGCGCCGGGGCGGGCGGGGCGGGCGCCGGGGCGGGCGGGGCGGGCGAGCTGGCGCTGCGGCTGCGGCGGCGGCCGCCCGCGCTCGCCACGCCGCAGCTGCACAAGCGGCACCCGGCGCGCCTGCACCACTACCCGCCCACGCTCTTCGCCGACCTGCATCTCAACAGGTACAATACATTGCTTCAATCTCATAGTGGGCCCCACATTGCTCTCCGTCACACACAAAATGAGAAAAGGAAGACCTTTGATGGAGAGATGCGATTTGAAGCTTATGAAGAAGCCCTATGAACCCTCACGGTCTAAAAGAACAAAATGGAGTTAAAGTGGAGGGGGAAGGCCTTTGTCCTCTGCTAATGAAAAAAAATGTGGGGGAGATTTTTTTGTTTTGGTAAAAATTGGGTATCAAACGAACTGTAGTAAATAATACTTTTATGTTAGTATTTTGACACAAACGTCAAATAAAAATGTCAGAATTAAACAAATTAATAAAAAAACAAAAATCCGACTGTAAAAACATTTCTAAGTTAATTTTTGAAAAATTTGTTTATTCCTCTTAAAAGTTCGTTACATATAATGTCTTTATAAGTGTCTGAGTTAACAATGTTAATAGGTTAACATAAATAATAATGGCTGAGCTCCCAGCCGAGTTACGTCATCCATTCGCCGAGCAATCATTTCAACACGACAAAAAAGGTGTTCAATAATAAACTTAGCTATATGTTAAACCGCGTGGCTTGGGAGATTTGGTGGATCATACTCCCAGGAATATAGAGGGGGGTTCGTGTAATGTCCGGCCGCTGGTGGTATAGCATGTTTGTCACGACGAACAGCATCCAGTACCTGGTCCCGCCGGCCGCGCCCGCCTCCCCCGCGCCCGCCACCCCCGCGTCCCCCGCCTCCCCCGCGCCGCTGTCGCCGCGCGCCGACTCGCCGCACGACTCGTCGGACGACAGCGAGGCGCTCTCGCCGCCCGCCTCGCCCGCCTCGCCGGCCTCGCCCGAGCGCCTCGACCACACCAGGCGAGCACCTCTCACTCACAAGCTAATACGATGTATTCACAATCGCAACATGCTCTTTCGGATTTCTTATACAGATTCTGTAAAAAGTCATATTTACTTCGTCATGCCTTGCCATGACTTGAGGCATTTACATGATGATCGTGAATGATCGCGACGTCGAGCAATACCATTGCTTTTTTACCATACAAGGAACCCGTTTCATACACTGCCAATTGAACTCACTCAAACGGAACTCAAATCCATTGGCTCCCCAATTTGATCACGAATTAAATACTCGAGTAACGTTTGAGTACTCGGCGCCCAGCTACACCTATGTAACACGCGAGGCACTGTCCGCACAGGATGTACCCGCCCAAGCCGCGCGCGCTCGTGCAGCGGCGGCACACTATCAGCGGCGGCAGCCAGCTGTTCCAGCGCCCGAGCCACACCATCGAACAGGTACCGCACAGCTCACGCTAACACCAACCTTATGTGTAACGAGATAAGGGAGTAATGTGCGTGTGTCGGTCAGTTCTGGCAGGAGCTGAAGCAGCAGCGCTGGGGCCGCGCCAGCACCAGCCCCGCGCCCGACGACGTCGCGCTCTACGCCAGGGACAAGGTGACGCCTCATATACTGTATTCATCTTTCTAATTAAAAGCATATTGTACTTCCAAAAAAATTTATATTACTCTTACTATAGGTATTAAAATAGTGTTCACAAACAATATTGGTGCCACTGGGCTATGAATGTTGTTGACCGAGTTATCAATATTCACCTATAAGTAGTTACTCTCTAATGATAAGGTACTTCGGTGTGACTGCTACGTATGGCTCGGCTGCAGAGCAAACGGCAATTTGTAACGGTCGCGATGTCCCCCAGGCGGTGTCCTGCAGCACGGGCCTCGAGCGGTCCCCGCGCCCGCGCACGTGCCTGGGCGTGGTGGCGGCGCGCCGGCCCGCCCCCGCCCCAGCCCCAGCCCCCGCCCCAGCCTCCGCCCCCGCCCCCACGGACAGGTCGCGCGGCAAGCTGGACAAGAGCCACTCGACGCCGGCTTACGACTTCGGCGCGGGCGTGGACGAGCCCGGCGCGCTCGCCGCGCAGACCATCCCCGAGTCGCCCACCACGCCCACCGACACCCCGCCCGCGCCCATGTTCTACAATCACAAGGTACACTCGCACAAATTAATCGTTTATAGCTTCTAAATATTGCCAACTTTGACCTATGTTTTTATCTGTACCTACTTTCATACGCAGCAGCGGAAATATTATTATTTAGTTTGTGAACAACCATTTTTAAAATTCTACGATCGCGGTCCTGATGTAACGAAGGCATGTACTTTTCAAAGGCCGACCGGATCCTCGACTTCAAGAAGTCGAGCTCCCAAATCGGCGAAGCCATCCTGCAGCAGCGCGTGCGGCGCAACACCGACGAGAAGCCCGGCGCGGAGGCGGAGGGCGGGGGCGGGGGCGGGGGCGGCGGGGCGCGCGACGGGGCCGGCGCCGACCGGGTGCTGGAGACCATCAACATAGCCATGCTGGAGCACCGCCGCCGCTCCGCCGCGCCCGCCCCACCCGCCCCGTCCGCCGCCCCGCCAGATCCACCGGACCAGAGGTCCTGCACGACTAGGTAGGACGCAGAACAACGGCGCTAAGTCGTGTATGCACTTGCGAACTAAGCACAATTCTACCTGAACTATGGACCTCATTAACGTTCGGCTTACCACTTCAAATTCTAACACTAACAATTTTCTTATCAACTTCCCTATGAAATAATATCAGCCAGTAGCAACATAAAAAGAGGTTTTCAGTAAAAAAAAACAACATGATTTTTCAGGTGAGAGTTTCCTTAGCGCTCGAAATATGTGGTGCATTAGTATTGCGCGATACTTGCTAGCCGGTGGGATTTACAGTTTCATGATGAGTAAAATCATGCCTTACATCACGGCCTTTAGAGGTCTTCAAAGCCAAACTAGCTGCTATGAAGTTGGGCATCCTGGGGAAGGTCAGGCGGTATTTCACGCCGGGACAGCTTCTAAATTTATACCAAGCTCAAGTCCGATCATGCATGGAATACTGCAGCCATCTCTGGGATGGGTCTGCTAAGTATCAGCTGGAGGCTTTGGACTCCATAGATAGGCGGGCTAGAAAGCTCATTGGCAACGAGACCCTAGTGTAGGCCAAGCTACAGAGCCTGGAACACCGACGTAGGGTTGCCAGCCTATCAGTTTTCTACAGAATACATTTCGGAGAGTGTGCGACGGAATTACACGAGTTAACGTGCGTACTGCCAAGGAATGGAACACGCTACCGGCGTCTTTGTTCCCCGTTGACTACAATCTGGGTGTTTTCAAGTCGAGAGTGAACAGGTACCTTCTAGACAAGTATGCTACATCGTAGATCTCATCGTCACTTACCATCAGGTGAGATCGAGATCAAATACTTGCCTATAGTGCAATAAAAAAAAAAAAAAAAAGGTCCTAGCAATTTTTTTTATAAAATGAACAAAGTAAGCGTGTGTCAGACCGGGCGGCTGCCCCGCGCCGCGCGCGCCGGCCGCGCCCGCCTCGCCGCGCCGCGCGCCGCGGGCCCTCCACGCCTCGCAGGTACTATCACTATCAAGATACTCTTGTTCACCGTCAACAATACTAAAATCTTATGCCACGTTTTACCGTTCATTCGAAATACCGTTCCTATCGAGAAGAAGGGGCAAGAAACTCCTATGCTTGTGTTTTTTATTTGTTCATGATTTAGAATCGGTAAAGATTGTACAAAATAGATTTGGAATGACACATCAGATATCGGTTCCGCCGCGGACCATCACGAAGCACGACATTCGCATGATTCCGAACGAGCGGCGCGAGCTGCCCGCCATCAACAGCGAGCCCGAGCCCGCGCCGCCGCCCGCGCCGCGCCGCCCCGCCCCGCCCGCCGCCCCGCCCGCCCCCGGCGCGGGCGACATCGTGGTGGGCGCGCACGCGTCCGCCGACGTGCAGCCCACGCGCGGCCTCGCGCTGTCGCCCACCAGCGCCGTGCGCGGGATCTTCCCTACGTCCAAATCGAGAAGCCTCAAGAAGAAGAGCTCTATATTAGCCAGTCAGTATTTTTTTATTTATTTTTTATTGTAGGAATTAGGGGAATACTTTTCAACCAGTCTTTCATGGTGGCAGAGCGGCGCCTGGTGCCGGCGCGGGCGCTGGCGGCGCGCGGCGCGGCGGGCGGCGTGTGGCAGCGCGTGCGCGCGCGCGGCGCCGCGCAGCCGCGCTGGGCGAGGCGCCACCTGCTGCTGGCGCACAACCTGCTCTACGCCTACCGCACGCCCGAGGTCAGTCGCACCCGCGAGCCGCTCTACACCACTGCATATAGCCAACTGGTCTAATATATCATGTGTCGCAGTGCGCGAAGGCGGACTGCATGATCTACCTGGAGGGCTTCACGGTGAGCGCGGCGGGCGAGGTGAAGTCGCGCGCGCACGCCTTCAAGGTGTACCACACGGGCAAGCTGTTCTACTTCGCCTGCGACACGCGCGACGCCATGCTGGCCTGGATCCAGCTCATCCACCGCGCCACGCTGCTGCCCTCGCTCACCGCGCACGTCAGTATACTACACCCGCAACATCACGATCACACGACTCACTCCAGACGAACACGATATCCATCGCTCCGATCTTCCTAACTAACATTTTCTTCAATAATTTAATCGCTTACAGATGGCTGCTTTAGCTACGTAACTTTAGGTTTTTTATAATGATCGTTATTTTGGGCTATAAATTAATAAACACTTATGTAATAGAATTCTTAAGATTTTTTAATCGCTATAAACAATGACACATGTATTCCCTGAATGGCATGCAGATGACAATATTTCGCCGTAGGTATTTATGACGGTTTACACACACCAGTTAAAAAGATTCCGGCGTCATTCGAGACACACGGCTTCATGTGCCTATGTTGTAGCAAACGGACGTGTCGAAACCGTTTTCCGAGACGGACTACTCGGAGACGGAGTCGGACACGGAGAGCCCGCACCGCGAGCGCGACAAGGACAGGGACAAGGACAAGGACAAGTCCAAGTTCGGGTCGCTGAAGAAGCTGACGGGGCGCATGCAGCGCAGCGAGTCGCAGGAGAGCGTGCCGCACTCCTCCACCAGCCTCGACAGGAAGTACCTGCGCTTCTTCTCCAGGAACAAGAGCAAGGACGACACTAAGGTCAACAAGGTCAGTCATATACCTTACCTATATGCCACGAGCTACGGGGTTTTCACGAAGGGGGGAATAGGATATTCACATAATTTTTTTATTTTTATTTTCAAAACTGAGATTTGGAATGATGTCGTTTGCCAAGCAGAAGCTTTCGTGACGCAGAAACCAATTTGTAATATCGTGGCCATAAAAGAAAAACTTTAATAATTGCTGTAGAATTCGGAATACAGAATTTCACACTAAATTGATAAACCTTAGAAAATCTGTGTCAGTCTCACCCACACATACTAACTGCTATCATGACCATAAGCACACTGCGAGAGCGAGTAATGCCATCCAGCCGATACTGGAGTTCTTTATTGGTATTCCTTTACTGAGCGTCACTTGCAGTTGTGCACGTGCCGTCTTAGTACCGACATAGTGAATAAGCCTTCATTGTTCTCTCAGAGCAAGACGATGTGCGTGCCGGTCCCCACGGAGCACTACCGCAGCTACCGGCGCGCGCCCGCCCCGCACGCCGCCCCATCCCCAGCCCCATCCCCCGCCCCCGCTCCCGCGCTTGCCCCGCTCGACGCCGACGCGCGCCGCCGCCTGCCCAAGCCCATCAACTACATACACGCCTCCAACCCCAACCTGCTCGAGTTCGACAACACCAACTTTGTTACCAAGCCGACGCTGCACGCGCCCAAACCAAAATCCAAGGTAAGGAACACAAGAACAACTTGCTTATATAGAGAAAATAATTTAGAATCCACTGAACTCGTTAATTTTCACTCGTTAACAGGAGCGCACATACGAATATCGTTTACTATTTTGCATATCCCCACAGTGCTACTCGTACTTATCCCTTGTAGATCGGTTATCTGAAGTGTAAGTGTCCTACGTTATTGTTAGGTTATAGACCAATTTTTCAGAATGATTTGGACCATTTTGCTAATACTTCAGGAAATAGGCCGAAGCAAAATGACAAAGCACGATTATATCAGTGTTTTATCGATTTCTGGTATCGCAGAAAACATTTTTGGGCCGTTTACTAATTAACAACAAGCTCTTGTACTTTTGAAGTCAGTGCATGACTAAAATAGTCGCCTGGTCATCGTGTTCCGTAGACGGAGAACCTGGTGGGTCTGGTGACGCTGGAGCAGTTCATGCTGAAGAAGCAGGCGGAGGAGCGGCTGCAGGTGTACAGCAACCGCGTGCTGATGGGGGTCGAGCACCACCAGCGCCGCGAGCTGCAGAAGCGGCTCGAGAACATCGGTACCACATAAACTGCACTCATAACAACCTTCTCCCCGAATTTATAGTTTTCTTGTATATTGGGGGTTACTCTTATGTTATTTTATCACTTCGTTTTGTAAGCAGTCTTATGTAAATAATGTTTCCTCTGTTATATTTTTAATACTTGATGATCGGTAAATGACTGTAATTGACCGACTTTTTATCTAGTTCCACGAGCTTAGTATGTTGGGAGTCAGAAATAAAGAAATTCGTAAATGAACTGACATCACCAAGAAAGTTGAAATGGCAGTGAGTGGGCCACGGTTTGCAGAACCCATGGCCATTCGCCGGCTGATAGCGCGGGACCGCGGATGATTTGTGCAAATTATATCTATGACCAAATTCAGATATCTACATAGGTCCCATAGAAAATGTAATCAATACTTTAAGGAACCAAATCAGTTGTTGTATGTTGTGTACCGCGCAGTTCCCGACGTGATCTACGGCGAGGTGGGACCGGGCGAGCCGGCGCGTAGCCCGCGGGCCAGCAGGGACAATAAACCTATCTCGGTCAGAGGGAAGGATGGGTGCGTATAATCTTATAGTGTATTGCCAGCTAGTTATTGTGAACCCGATGCTAGTGACTTGCATATTCTAGGCTTGAACCGTCTAGGCAGTGTTTTCTCGACTGGTGGATTTTAGAGGTGGGATAAAGAGGCCAAAAGCAAAAAATACTTGAGTTTTCTTGGTAGCTGTGACCAAAAGAATTAGGTCTACCAATAAACTTCGTGCGTGATACGTCGTATCGAACCGCAGAATATGTATTGTTTGATTATGGATGCTGCATGGATTGCCATGTGAATGTGATGTCATGACTAAGGGCCGCACGATCCCATCAGGTACGAGAAGATAGTGTACCCGGACGAGGCGGGCGGGTCCGCGGGCTCGGACGAGGCGCCGCCGCCGCCCGCGTGCGACCGCTGGCGCGACTCGCTGCGCAGGAATGATAAAGTAGGTTTTCTCTTTACTTGTCTTCCTAGCCTTTTATCGATGGCCAATTCCAGACCAACCGCACAGCCGGACTAGATTATATTAGGGTTAGCTTCCTTTATTTTAATTTTGCCTTATTATGACTGATATACGGGGACCTACTTTCAGCCATCGGAGAGACCACCGGTATAGCCACTAAAAGAAAAACCAGAATTCAGAATATTTTGTCATCTATAATTTTGTCAACATGTTTGTACTATTCACTATTAAAAATCACACGGTCAAAGTAAAGTAATTGATTTGGCATATGGCAGGGGACTTACAAATTGTGTGTGTATCCGTCTCGTTCACGCCACAGCTTTTATAAATGCGAGTGACGGGGACGGCATGGTACAGTGAGTAGATGGCGTGGTCCCCGCAGGTGCACAGCAGCAGCGAGGCCCCCGCGCCGCCGCACGCGCAGCGCCTGCAGCGAGCGCTGGACAGGTGAGCACACGAGACATACAACAACATAACACTTGACTCATCATTGTATCCTTATTATGCTGTTAACGTATACGAAATATAAGTATTTTTTAATAACATTTATTTTTTTAAATGCTGTAAAGGAATTCTCAAAATATGTTGCATCATTTCAAAGTTATTCTCTAAAGCTGGTAAGCGCTGAGAGTGAGGCCGTGCTCTTTCTCTGCCGCAACCCCGAAGTTATGGCGGCGACGTTACTAGGCACTACCGGTCACGTCAATTGGCTTTGCAATCGTCGTTCTTGTCATTGATAAAAAAAATGTGTCACTGTTAGTAACGAATAGTTATCATAACACGTAAAACATAGACACTAAGAGACATAATGCGTCTATTGCTGTTAATCAACGCGCTAATTGACATTAAATTCCGGTATTTTCGGTCGACGAGCGCGTTAATTAACGGCCATGGATGCAGGTGTAGCCGGAATGTTACTGAAACAAAAACATGCATCATTATGAACAATTGCTAGTACTAGCGCGTAGCCATGAATGTCTCAGCCGACGCACACAAGTGTACGTTATAATATAACATATTTAGGTGATATTTGGGTACATACGAAACGATTCAATGCCGGTGTAAACGAGATAACAAGACAATTAGTAAATCATGAACATACACGTTGCGCTAAGTCATTTCGTTGTAGCTTTCGTTGTTTTTTGGTGCCGATTCCGGACGCAAGAAGATCTGCGTCTATTTAATAGACACCGATGCACAATATGATTGTCATTTGTCTAGTTGGAGCGCGTCAGGCGGCGGCAGTCCGCCCGCGCCGGCCGCCGCTGCGGACGCTGCTGCGGCGCCGGCGCCGGGGCCGGGGCCGGGCGTGTCGCGGCTGCGGCTGATGTTCGGCGGCGGGCGCGCGCAGCGAACCGCCGCCCCCGCCGCCGCCGCCGCCCCCGCCTCCCCCGCCTCCCCCGCCTCCCCCGCCGCCCGACAGCTCAGCGACGTACGTCCCACCACCACACTACCGATCACGCACCTGTTGCTGACCTATGGTCCCAATTATGGCCACAAGGGCCATGGCCCGGGACGACACCGCGACCGCCTTTTACATTCAATACCTATCTTACATTAATTTATGGGGTGACAAACCATACAGGCTCCGCGCCAAATCTTTAAATTCCCGATTCCCGACGCACTGCATCACAGACGCAGATTTATTTTGCAGTCATCGGAGTGTTCGATTTTATTTTAAATTTACGATTTTTTTTTTATTGTTTTTATTGGGTATCGTTTTTAATTTTGATGAAATCTATTTTATGTGATCAAGGAGACAGGAGCGTTCAGCATTATATGTAGTTCAGACATTCAACGAATGCGGAACGCACTCCTGTTTGTTTCCGCTTCTAGAGACCTTTACGCATGCTGATTGGACTTTTCATTGCGTCCACACTATTCGAATATGATTCGCTCGTTTGTGGTTCCCACGACATGTATGTTAAATGTTGCCATGTCGGTTTCGTGAAATGTGTGTTCCGGCCGCAGGGCGGGTCGAGCGGGCGGGCGGAGAGCGGCGCGCAGGGCGGGCGGGCGGGCGCGCAGTACCCGCACCTGCAGTGCCCGCCCACCTTCCAGCCCGAGACCTACTCGCTGGCGCGCCTCGGGCCCGCGCACCCGCACCAGCCGCACCAGCCGCACCAGCCGCACCAGCCGCACCAGCCGCACCAGCCGCACCAGCCGCACCAGCCGCACCAGCCGCACCTCCCGCACCGCCCGCACCGCACGCACCGGCCGCACGACGATGACAAGCCCTAGTAAACACACTGCAGTGAGATTACACCACTCTTACCACTAATGTAGGCTGCCGGCATGAGAGAACAACGACGAACCGTACTCCGACCCATATGGTCGCCTCGATTTACACTCCACCACTAGTAGGTAACGCCTCCGAGTATTGATGATACTAATACAGGTTGACTAAATATTCAGTCAAAATAATTGGCTAGTTTACTTCGGATTCCAAATGGATTAAACTTGTATAAGTAAATCAATATAGCTATAATGTCGCTCGACGAGTAATAATTCGCAATTGAAACTTATGAAAGCGTACAATTACGATAGATTAGGTAGTAGTTAGCAATGAAATTATGGACTGGGTAATGGTGCAAGCTCTCGCTAACATTGACGTTTTATTAAAGTTCCCTTTGTTGCTCGTCGCTTCCATACGCACTGCCAATATCATTGACTTCCAAAATGTGTATATTATAAATTGTTATGGAAAATCGTTAATTTTAAAAAAAGTATCGACATATCGATGAAGTAATTGGCAGCCGCATTGCTCGAGTATTTTATCTCGTAAATGGTTTTCGATCTAAACCGTTCGTCACATAATACGAACAATTACAGCCCTATCCTCACTAAAATATCTGGTCATCCAAATTTAAAAAAAGGTCTGTCTTTTTAATATACCATGGCAAGCACGTTTCTTTTGCAAATTGTATCGTCAATTGATTAACCATTCTATAAATATCGTGGTGAAGCTGAATTAATAATTTGCTACGTAACATGAGATTGCATTGCAGCACGAAGTTATGTATATGCTCTGTGCATTGCGCGCTATGAATATTATAGCATTTGTGCATATTTTATTTTGTGTATATCGTGCTGTGCTCAATAACTTAATATTTATAAATTGTATGAGGAATGCAGATTTTTTGCGTGTTATGAACTAGAATAAATATATTTAGATGTAAGCACATTAACACACTTTGGTTTTATCTTTGTATGAAAATATTATTGTATCGAAATATGAAACTTATCATTTTTATATTACAGTTTCCTATCGAAGTGTAACAATTTTTTAACGCAAATCAACGAGCACTGTGGTACGTTTATGAAATAGGATATTATAACTTAATATCAGTATGTGTTAGTGCTCAAATATTATACCTATTTTAATATTGTTGATACTATTTTAAAACGACTACTTTATATTTTTCTTTTTTATTTTTCGTATTATTTAAAGCTCAGTTCCGTCTCGTATCAATGCCAATAATGTACTAAGAAATGTATACTTTTACTTTATTATATAGTGAATATCTATTCCCAATAAAATAAAATTGGTATAAAATAGTTATTCTCCGTGATAAGTATCCGCTACCGGACTAACCGCTACCTGAGTAAGTGGCGCTACCGGACTAACCGGTATCTAGTAGTGCAGTATTACATCACTAGATGCCGCTGTTTTACATTTTAAACAACAATTATCTTAGGTTTTTATTTCGATTTGCGAATTATCATACATTATTTTATTGACTGTATAATCACGCTAATAAATATGATTTGACAGTATAAGCAGCTTCAATCACCCTGACACAGATATTCCAGTGAAATTCCAGTGTATATTTGTGCCAAGTGGATATTAATTATCGTGTACAGGGTGCTCGTCTACCTGTCGTATAATATTATAACTATTTTACTTCCTAATGCAGCGCTTCCATATCTGAGTTTGCATACATTATTAACAAGTTGTATGCCAATTCTCGCTGAGTGGACACAAGTCTGATATGTTTAGTTGAACGCAAGACGATCTATCCTATTATTAATTTAAATGAATCGACTGTTTTGAGGATTTATATTTTATTTCATAATAAGATAAATAAATTCCTATATCGATAAGTTATTATTTTAAAATAATTATTTTACTAAACGGTGACCGCACGCTTGCACGCGTGCGGTGCAAGCGTGCTAAACTATTAATAAATAAATATATTTTATACGAAATTATTGATTTTGTTAATTTTATCGAAGCCTATTCCTAAGAAGTGTCCTTTGTTCCCCGTTGACTATAATCTGGGTGTTTTGAAGTCGAGAGTGAACAGATACCTTCTAGGCAGTATGCTACATCGTAGATCTCATCGTCACTTACCATCAGGTGAGATCGAGATCAAATACTTGCCTATATTGTAATAAAAAATAAAATAAAAAAAGTGGTATTTTTTATGCAATTATATAGAAGGTATGTGGTATGTTAAGCTTGCCTTGCCGTGGGTGCAACAAACGTGTTTCTGTCCTCGCTACTTTTAAGGTATACAACAGTGTCTCCAACTCTCTTTGTCAAAATTACGGTGTTGACTGGTCTCAAAATACGGTAGATGGTGGAAAATTACGGCAGACCAGTGTTTGCAGCTAAAATACCCATGCAGTGGGGATGTGTAACGTAAAAAAAAAAAAAAAGGTCATTCTTCCAAACAGAAGTAGCAGAATGACCTTTTTTTTTTACGTTACGCATATCCCAATGCAATGTTATTTTGCTAAATCAAGTGTTCATTATAGAAATATGGACACGGACGAAATTACGGTAGAATATGTCACCGTAATAACATGTCTACGGTAGGTGGTAGATCTAGAAAAATTACGGTAGATCTACCGTAATTACGGCATGGTTGGAGACACTGGTATACAATAGCTATGAAGAATAAGGTCACACTGTGCGTTTGTATGGATTGAGTGATCGAATCATTATTTACAGTTCACAATATCGTCGCCAGCGGAGAAGTGCAGCTTGACTGGTAAAGGATTTGGAATCAACGTAAGCGTACGACTAGCACGCACACGCAGCACACGTTAAAATACCTAATCATGCAAAAGCGTGATTATTTTACCATTAATTGTTTTCACCGAACCGGTTAGACTTTAGTAATGTCGGATCCACCGGAATATCGGATCCGCTATCCCAACTGCGGACCCTGAACTAGCACTGAACACATGCTTCACGCACGATATTTAGTACGTACACTTGTGTCGCATGTAGCTCTGCCTTGTTTATTGTTATGCTATGAGTACCTATTTGTGTAAATAAGCAGGATATCTCTCGTTATAGGTGCCATGCCTGTGATTGATTTAATCCAGCGAAGTCGTCTATCAAGCTGATAAACATCTCCGCCGTTACTTGTATTCCAGCGGGTCTATCTGATTCTAGAGGGAAGGACAAAAGCCGAAGACCTTTGTCCCGGCTTATAATTAACATAATTGTCTGGATGCTGCAGCGAGCGCGACTTGATAATGAGATGAAGGCCCATGCCGCGCTACAGCCTGAAACAGACTCAACATTTATTAGTTTTATGCTAAGTACTCGTTTAATCACGAATATTTGTAGGTACTAAATATACTAAATAAATTTATAAGATCAAAAACCCTGTACATATTGTTGGAATGCTGGAACTCGTGCGTTACTCCTGCTCAATAGTCTTATTTGAGTTGAACTGTGTATAGATTGTTATAAAAAAATAATCGTATGGAAACAGCGTAAACGTTCTAAACTGATACTAGAGGCCCAGTTTACGAGTGTGCCTAGCTTACTACCGCTTAAACTCAACGCGTGTGTTGTTATGTGCCCGCGGGCTTACCAAGAGACTGGCGCGAATTAGCGATGACTATACGACTTTAATATCTCATTAAGCACTTCTTGTTCCAAATAAGATGTTTACTGTCTTTATTTGTAGACGGAAGTGGACGAATATTCGTCATCTTGTTTGGAGGTCTGAGGCTAAGCTAAATCATGATTTACGTTCTGGTATTTCGACATGGACATGGCTTAACCTGACATGATCTAAACGAGAGCTGCGAATAGGACGACACTTTATAGTTTATCTTAAAGAAAAAAACATTGGGGCATACAACTATTGTTATTTAAAAAATGTATCGCATCAGATCCTACCGTATGCAGATGGCATCTCACATCCCTGAGCGGGAGGTTTCATCGTGACTTGAAAATAGACACTTCAATGCTCCACTACATGACGGGCAAGGAACCCCCCGCACCCCCGCGCCCCCCGCGCCTGCATCACTCGCAATCCAAATAAATAATATATGATGTCGGTATACATACGTATAAATTGGATCGAGAAGCGATTGCTTTGCTCCGCGGAGACTTAAATTACGATGAAGGCATTCACCTTAAAATATTGGTGCGTTGAATGGGGCTCGCGGCGGAGCGCCCGCGTCGCCGCGCGGCGCGTCGCAGCGGAAGCGAAAACCATTGTGGTTGAATTACATTTGTTCGCGAGCCGGCGAGCGGGTGCAGGGCCCGTCGAGCTGAACTCGTATAAGTCGCAGCGAATGGGCGGACATCAATCTCGATTTTTCAGGAAATTCCAATTTCAAGTAATTGTTCGCGTGGTTACAAGATATACCTATGTATCTACCTACGTAATATGTTGGTTTATGTCAGCTAATGGGTACCTATATAGTAGGATGATGTTGACAGCTAGCCCTCGGGCGAGGCAACGCGAATGCTGCACGGTCGGTTTAGTCACGCCCGTTGATTATTCGTCGGCGGTGTGTTGTCGCAAGCCGGGCATTAATTCGCTGCGACACGGAACGGCCGGGGTTCATTTGAATGGGCGTTTGGCACTTGTTTAATGCAAATGTACTCCGGGTCGGACACAGTCGGGCCCTGCCCGCACACAAGTGCCGCGTTCGCTATACGATCTCCGATCTTATGCAGGTTAAGTGCATACGCATTATTAGTGTTAAGCCGCCGCCGTGGCGTCCACTCGGACCTTCTCTTATCTTAATAGGTTTAAGTGTTATAAGCTTAATAAGTATTAGAAGCTTTCAGGAATAGATCTAGTGGAACTTGTGTAACTTTGCAGTGCCAATAGCTTAGTGAGTTTTGCTCGCCATCCTTACCAATAAACTATTGATGCGAGGCCACTCCATTATATAGCCATTAGCTTTGCTTGTTAATCGCACAGTACAGATATCTTATTCAAAATAAAGATTTTACCCTCTCCATAGACACACGAATGTGTAAGAGCCTATGTTTCTCACGATTTAAAATATTAAAGCTTTCTACTCGAATTCAGCTTAAACATGACAAACGCTAAGTACAGGCATGAGTTACCGTCAGTCAGTCTCGCTCACCCGTAAATAATACATAAGTGATCGGCCACAGTTGAACATAATACATATTAACCGCGGCGCGGGGCGGGGCGGGGCGCGGCGGGGCGCGGGGGAGCACTCTCGCGGATTGCCTCTCATATCTGATCTCTTATGAGGGTTTATAAAAAACGCACTTATCATTGGGAGAATTCTAACTTATCTACTCCTACATTTGACCTCTATTTTTGGAGTGTTTCGGGAGCCCAGATAGAATCTCTATCATATATTGAATCGAATTGATAAGACAATTATTATAAGCTAAGTCGTATGAATTATTTGAATGTTTAGTTTTGAACATATAAGTAAGTACCCGCATGATAGATTTATTTTTAAGAGGAGCGCACGCAAGATCTATAAGGGTTTGTACGAGGACACAATTTGGATACAATTTTTTTTTAAATTGCCACTACAACTATGAGAGAATATCGGCAGACCAGACTAACTCGTTTTCATTACAAACAATCCAAGAGTCCCGCTGGCTCCGTCCCCGGCGCACTCACATAACGTCTATTCCGTAAAGTTTGCGCACAATACAGTCGTTATAGCGATGAGCTCGTAAAAATAACACCTCCGCGGCTCGCTCTTATTGTAAACGACCAAAGTTTTTCTATTTCCTCCGTTCGGGGCTTTCCACTTCCTCTCGCTCCTCACGCCCGGCTCCGTCATCGCCCGTGTCATCCCCGGTGGTAAATAGTTGATACAGCACCTGTCCCGGGAGAGTTATGATAAGCGCGGGTTCCTGACTACGATCAAGTTATCCGGACGACTGACTAGGAGGCGGACACTTCGGAGTTGTATGGAAATTGTGACATTTTCCGGTGACAGTTCATGTTTTGTGTAACATAATTATAGATATGAGTAGCACTGAGCGTGGACATTATGAGAATTTAATTTTATCTAGTGCTTATAAGGACATAAATACCTACAAACGAATCCGAAAAAAGTATGTATAGTGTACATATTCAAATTCCAGTGGCTGCCCAATAGCTTTATTAATTAGAAGCCATAATGACTGGACCACCATTTAGATTAGAACTTCGTTGGCTTAGTGAAAACACTCATCTAGTGCTTGCACTTAACTGCATTATATACCTAGGCGGAGCATTTCCCGACGTGGGCAGATTACGCGCAAATGAGAAGTGGCTCCTAATCACGGCAGCGCCGCGCCGCCGGCCAGGATGCGAATACGTTCTGTCTACATGGTGGGCCAGTGCGATTAGGTAATGGTGCCATTAAGATCATTTAATATAAATATATTAAGATGCCAGGATAAGCTGCAAACAGTCAAGATTTGGGCTCGAAACCAATTATACCTTCATACCATACACGGGTGTATATGCCCACTGCCGCAGCACACCTAATTACTCTGAGAAGTTCACTATTTATGAACCGTGATAATCTATTTAAATGTCCATTGATAAAGTTGTGAACAAGAGTAGAATATGTTAAATACTGTTAAAAATTTAAAAAAGGAACACAGGATATAAAGAAGGTGACGCTGACGATGCGCATCAATATGTGCGTTCCAAATTTGAAAGTTAGTTCAGATTCGGTCGCGTGGCGCTGTTTCGAATCATGGCGATATAGGACTTAATCACAAATAAATATTGTGCAGATCTATATTATTAAGAAATTATTTTGTGAAATCCTACGCATGAACTGTGTTATCATTCTAATTAGTGATAGTGATGTGATTTTCCTGACTTCTATACGGATCCTGTAACGTTTAAGAACGAGCGCAAGTTATCAGGTATGTACCGCATGCTTTTGAATTTGTTGGTAGCCTATAATATTTGTAGAGACCTACTCATCTAGTTTTATTTGGCTCATAACCGCTTCTTCAAGGTTATTTAAGTAGGTATTTGATTAAATCACGAATTTCAATGCTGTGTGCGTTAGTGCTGTAAGAACACTTTAAAATGGAATCAAACTTGTATAAATTCGACCGTAAGTATTTCAATTATTGCCCATAATACGTTTGAAGTGAGCAATTTAATCGCGGTTGGCAAGTTATTTAGTCCAGAAAGTAGGTCTTTCTATGTTCTTGTATATCTTTAGGGCTGTGTTTACAGTTGTTACTAAACAAATAGGTACCAACATATTTCTTAAGAACTTATAATTTAATCACATCACGGGCATCACGGGCATTATTTGCAATCGCCTGGCACGCGCCAGCCCCACTCGTCGACAAGCGAGTCGTGTCGAGCGAGCGAGCGAGCGGTGCGACGCCACCGCGCCCGCGCCGCCCCGGGGCCAACTTCACCGCAACTAATTTGTTTACCCCGGGGATTGCTCGCGTATGTGCGCACCGCGCCGCTTTGTAACGCTTATTACTTAACTTTATATCACTCGGCGGGGATGGGTGGGACGGTCAAACCTCAATGTTTGTTCACACGTTTTTCTGCCATTTATTTTGGTGTGTGATAAAGTTCTTTGTTTTCGGTTGGTATTGTCTGAAGATAGAAAATAAATAGCAGGTAGCTATGTTATGTAAGGTGAGCATTTGCGTATGTACTTTGAGAATTTCAAATTGGCACGAAAATTACAGATTATTAAAGATGGTGTAAAAAGTTAGATATACACCTACAAACTTTATTAAACTTATTAAACTATTTATATCTTACCACTTAGTCCTCTCATAGTCCTTGTAGGTACCTACCTAAGTGTATGCAATACCCGAACACTCTTTGCCGTTTTATAAATTCTATGTATGACACACACCATCAGCCGGCGCGACGGAGCACCTCGTCAAAAGGCGGAGTGCCTGCCGAGGCCGCCTCGCCTCATCTTCAGTAAACTGTTTATGCAAAACGACTAATTGAATAAAGGGAAGGATCGCGACCAAGACGCGAGGCGCCGCCGCGCCTTTGGGTAGAGCCGAACGTGTCCGAATCTGCTGACTTAATACTGCCAGAGCTACATGATACTTAAGAGAATAGAAAGTAGTGTGAGTTAGGTATTTTTAATATTAGAATATTAAGTTGGCTGATACATGAGAGAAGGTACACGTATAAGGTCACATTAAACACTTCTGTAGCTTGTCACATGTCATTATAAGCCTGTCCCTTGAACTCCGGCCCCGCTCGGCGCGGTGTGACACAGTGACAGGGTGTCTCGGGACGAGCGTGATGCGATATCCTCGTAACTACACACACTTGTGCCCCCACTACTGGGAGGGAGGAGTAGTTTACACGCGCCGCGGTGCGCGCCTTATCCTATTTCGTATATTCACTCGCTCCCAGTGACAACTTGTAAGCTTATCAGCTCAATGAGATAAGTTGTTCTACGAGTACTAGCCAGAATCGCAAATCGCAATAAAAGTATTTACTTACGTAAAACACACAAGAAACTGTTTGGAGATAAACGCCAGAAAACTAGCGCCTACAATATGTTTATTTCTATCTATCAGCCGATATGCACGTCCACTGCTGGACATAGGCCTCCCCCAACGACTTCCACACATCACGGTCCTCCGCCACTCGCATCCACCGGCTTCCTGCGACGCGTGTGATGTCATCAGTCCACCTTGTGGGGGGCCGTCCTACACTTCGTCTTCCGATTCGTGGTCGCCATTCTAGAACCTTTCTGCCCCAACGGCCATCGGTTCTGCGAGCTATGTGCCCTGCCCACTGCCACTTCAACTTGGCAATTCTTTGAGCTATGTCGGTTACTCCAGTTCGTCTACGGATCTCTTCATTTCTGATTCTATCGCGTAGCGAAACCCCGAGCATAGCTCTCTCCATTGCGCGTTGGGCGACCTTGAGCCTTCTTATGCGGCCCATAGTCAGCGACCACGTCTCGGCACCATATGTCATCACTGCCATATGCCAGTGATGACATATGTTTATTTAAGATGGTAGAAATTATTTTATACTTTATTAGCCTACGCGATTTGTTTTGTAGAAGACAATCTAGTTTAGATGATGTACTTGAATCTGCTAGTTGATATAAAATATACAATCCAACTAATCGGATGATGACAGGAGGGGATAACAGTATGATATAAATGCGTCATCTAATATTTACTCGCAAACCCGAATGTACATTTGCAAGACGCGATATCCAGAGCTTGTTATTTCCAAGCCCGGTTAACTTCTGTCCGCTCGTCCGTGAGTTGTTTTGCATCAACAACAAGGATGTTTGCACTAAAACAATGTGGGATTGTTTACGAGTGTGCCGTCGTGCCGGCGCGCTTGGGATGCACTCATTCATCCCGTCTGTCTGGCTCCCCGGCGCCCGGGGCGCCCCCGCCCGCCGGACAATTAGCATTTAGATTAAACAAATAAACGACGCCGGGCCGTGACCTGAAAGAATTATCTGTGTTATTTATTGTTCAATTAATTTATTTATTGTACTTTTGATTGCTACGCTTGGCTGATGGATCAGTGATCTGGAACTTTTTGAGCTATTTTTATTTATTTATTTGATATTGACTTCAACTATGTTATATACTACCATCTATGTACTAATTATAGGTAGTTAGATATCCACAACCAGTGAGTCAGGTTCACGTATAGGATTACTAGAACGAAGGACTACGTAGCGCTTACACGCTACGCCGTAGCCGGTAGAACAGGCCATGCTACGCGAATGGTAGTCATTGTGTTTTTGTTTTCATGGGCTATGTCGAGCAAGTCATCACTACGTAGGTATGCTAATTTGTGTTCTATGATATAGTAGTATTTGGTCAATTTATTTTAGTTTTTGTTATCCTTAGTAGTTTATAGTATTTATTTTTGGAATATATATCTGTTCGGTTGTTCACTTCTCGTTGAGTCATTGTGAACTCTTCAAAATGTATGCAGGACGGAAAACAAAGTACATTATTACTCTCAGATAATTTGTTTCCATTGTCCTACTTGCATCCTACGAAAAGGAATTTAACTGAAAGCTCGCCTTGCGGAGCTACCCGCGTATTTAATTCAGACGGAGCGACCGCGGAGTCCGGCGAGAGGGTCAGCTTATGGTCAGAGTTAGGCAATTGCAACCTGTATATTTTTATACGAACTCGTGAGAAACCAGTAATATACGATATACATCTAGTATAAAATGCATTTAAATTTGCTTAATGATTCAGTTTAGTCAACTTAAAAACGAAATTCAAACATCATTTTACCTAAATTTATTTCGCCTTTGTTCGGTAACACACACCTGTCGCAAATATTTTTTTCCACTTTAAAACAAGACTTAAAGTGATGACCGAGGAATTCTCCGAGAGTCAAACCTCGGTTAGTCCCAGGAAAAGCTAATATCATGGAACCCGCAACGAAATTAATAGAAAGGAAAAGAGTAGGAGTTGGAATAAAATTATCCACATTCATATAATTTTGTATTTTTGTTAACAAAATGGTTCAATACATTTTATATCCCACACTTGAATAACACTCGAATACCAGCTGTAAGAAACCCTTTCCCCAAATACATAAACAATAATATTGGTTCAAACACAAACTCTACTCTCCTCCTAATTTGTCCCGCAGTGAAATTAAAACTCATATATCATTATAGGTCGCGGTTGGCTTAGCGCGCCTCTCCCTTACCCGACCCGCTAACACTTTAATTAATGCCGGACCCAGCGACCCGGTATTGACATTCAACAAAATGTGCTACGTAGGACGATAAAGAATACCGACAATAGCCCATTATGGTCACGGAGATGCGTCACGATGTCGCACACGCAAAACCGTATGTTGGTCACAAACGGTAGCAAGTTGCAAGCGCACAGTGATTAGAAGAGTAATTTGACTATTTATCACCTATATTTCATAGGCCTTGCTATTAGTGACAACCGAGACGCCTATACGTCCAGAAACCATATTTGCAAATGTAAGATAATTAAGTGCGAGTAATATAGATAGTACTTACATGTACTATCTATATTACTCGCGGTGTGGTTATTGCAGAGAAATAATCCTCAAGATGGATTTGATTGTCAACTATTTATTCAAGGTAAAATGTGAATATGATAAAGGATTGTATTTATTCTGTGTGATGTGATGTGTGAAGCCAGAAGCAATCGGGTTTCAATGATAATGCTTACTCTTTTATTCACCATTTTTAATCTTATACACGTGTACCTATGCCCACCGATGTGTACGTATTTATTTATCTCTTTGTAAACGTTAACTTCACCATTCAACGGATAATATTAAACTCTTATTACCTGAACGAGTAAAATAAAATGAACATTTTTCACACTGTGATAATACTCAAAAGCGTCATGATAGGTGGGTTTTTCCAATTGAGACGGAGAGATCTATAAAAAAAGAGACGGGTGCCGTGCGACTTTATTTTCTTAAGGCGTGTCTTTGTCGGTTGAACCAGAGATCATGTAGAATGCTTAGTTAAATACTCTACCACAGCCCAGTATTTCTGAATCACCTGCTCTCATTATTGTGCTTAGTCACGTGTTTCGTGGACTGCAATATATCAACTAGGAATAAATTCACCTGAATTTATCTGCATTTACGAAGACGTTTTATTCGTTTGACCTCCCTCCTCACACCCTCCCGCCCCGCGCCCGTCGGAGCTGCAACTTCAAACATTAAATATTCAGAAGGTGCATAGCAATGTAATGTTTATCGACAGGTAGCGCTGTCTGTGGAACAGCGACTTAATTAACTTGGGAGACAATGCGATGTGGAAGAGTTAATGACCGTGCTTTTGTTTTAACAGTTGAGTTTGTTTGACCGGGTCGAGTCGTGTTGTTATGTTTCATTTAGGTATTGTAGGAGATGGCCTTACCTTGGGGCAAATGTCGTAGATCTTGAAATGATATTAAAGTTGTTTTTGACTAGTTTCTGCATTCCTTCCGTTTTGTAAGCCGTTTATTATCGAACAGATATTTTTTTCGATACAGAGATCGAATCCTCCATTTTGGATATTTTCAGTGGTCTGTATTTTCTGTCTGTTCACGTAACGCGGAAATTACCGGGAGAATTTTGACGAATCCTGGCATGGTGATACATTGCATATTGGACCAAGGGTTCATCCATACGGGCAATAATCAAAAAGATGGCGTCCACGCGTACCAAGTCGCGGGTAGATACAGCTAGTGCAATAAAAAATCGAATAAAGCTTTTATCGGTAGGTATGGAAGGCAACCCGTTGCGCGCTAAGGTAGGTATTATCTGTTGGGAATGCGTCACTGCACGCGTCCGGGCCGCGTCGCGCCAATTAAAACGCGTGAGCTGCGTTTGTACCAATCGCTCGGTTTCAACGCTGTGCGATTGAACTGAGTTATGACTTTGAGGTTGAACAACGGATTACTTATCTTTTTAAAAACAAACGTATGTAGGGACTTAATTGTGTAAATAATGCCCGTATTAATTATTTTTCTATATACATATCCCCTAATTTATGTAACAGGTTTTCAGTAATCTCAGTCTAAGCAGAACATGCGTGCATTTTTAACAGTACCTATTACTGTATTATGTCAGTCATAACTATATGCACACATTTAAATTGGCAAGTAGTATCCGGGAGCCGGTGCGGTAAGCGTCTGATACTTCATCTACCGACATATTAATTATCGTGCGCAAACAAAGTAAGCGTGCTGTTTGGTTTACGCCCCCCTCCCCTGACCCCCCCCTACGAGCTCCTACGCAGCAGTAGAAACTCGCGGCGCAATCTAATCGCGATTTGAATGACTCTATGTTTGAACGCACACAAATAGAGCTGTTTTGAAGACAGGGATGACAGTATTAGATTTTGCAATATGCTTTGAAATACCTGTTAATTGAACAATTATAATACATTGTCCACTACTGAGCTCGCTTCGATCTGAAGCCAATACTTTTTTTGTTTATTAAGTTGCCAAACGAACACACCAACACCAACTGTACTGTGGAAGTAAATGTCCCTACCGGTTGGATTCCTGTTAGGTATATATAAAACTGTAGTATTAAGAATATATTTTAAAAGTATTTTTCTAACAGGTAAGATTATATTTTTATAGGTATAATAGCTCCTTAATGCTCATTAATGTTTCTATAGGACATGCCAGCACGTTTGCGCTGGAGGTTGTTTATAATATCCTTATGTAATCGGTAAACAACCTAGTAGATCCTTGTACTGATCCGTGTGAGGTTTTCTGAGATTCTTTCAAAGGCTCTGTGTTCTTTGTATCTGCTCACAAACATATATTTGTACTTCCAAGAATAACGTTCCCATCCGTTTGTTTAGGCATTTGAATATGTGAAAAAATATTTACTCACCGCCTCAATATCCTTGTTTTCATATATCGAGTTATCGAAAAACAGGAAGTACAGTGACTGTTCTGTAATCCAGATTTTTTAATTTTTAATTTATTTTGTACACTTTACAGAATGTGATCCTAGTGTAATTGTATGTAAAAAAAAATCTAGTGTGTAGTGAAATGTGAATGTGATTCTAGCTCCAAATATAAGCCTGAAAATTGTTTTGAACATTGTAGTAAATCTCATGACTATAGCTGTTATAAGAAATAATTTCAGATTATTGTCTGGATGAGTGGATATAAGTATTATTATGTACAATGAAATGTGCGCTATTAAGTAAAATGAGTGCAAACCTCCTTAACCCCGTTCGGCTCGGTAACCCTAGGGCGCGATGAGTTCGCAATATCGCAAAGATAAGTTTTCGCCGAGTGGAAATTAACTTATGTTTTAGCGAACATACGCAACTCGAGAACGGGGTAATTATATTCAGTAAGGGTGAGTGTAGAATAAGGAATGCCTTTTTCTTTTTGAACTGTAAATTAAAGTAGAAACTATTCAGTTTTACTAAACTTGCTTTAAATATGTCTTTATTTTTGTAAAGGTATATATATCAAATACCTTTGAAAAAAGTGTCCAAGGAATGGTTCAATAAAACTGATGTGCAAAGTCTATAAACATGTAGGAAGAAAGAGTATTAAGCGGTTATAAAAAGGCTCTACTTACAGATTTTTATCATCTGCTAAATAATGTCAGTACCTTATTGACGGTATTCCTGCGGAACAATACCTTTTATTAGGAGACCAACGTTAGAATGTTTTCAATGAAACAAATAATAATTGCGTTCCAATACATTATTTGTCCTCTTCAGTATAGAAATAGATACTCAGGTACTACTGTATCGTCTTTGAAACCGAACACTCGCAAAAAAAATATTATTTTATATACACTGAACCCACGAAACAGCCCCGACGTATGGGAACAAAATCATCTGGTGGTAGCTCATTGTAAACTTTACAACGTGATCTGCGCACAATCCGACTCCTTCCGAGTTAAATTGAACCGTATGCGATTAAAAATAAGGGTGTAATTGATGAATAATAATAGCAAATAGGCAACAAAGAAATTCCTAAGTAAAGTTTCTCAGCTAATATTTGTGGTACATTTTCGCAGAATACATTTAATACAATCATAACATTAAATGTTGTTATAAAGTTTGCGGGAAACTCCTGTTCAGCGGAGGCTTACATCGCCTTATGTAGGGAAGCCGTGTCCCCGTGTCCGCCTTCCTCGCATCAAGACAAGAACAGATTGAACATGCTTATGTTCAAAGAATATTTTTTTCACAAAAAGTCTAAAAAAAGAACTGGAGATTGATTTCATTAAACATTTTTTACAACGCCTTGTTGTTATTTTTCATATCCTACACTATTATCAGCTAAATATACTTACGTCGCTAAATGTAATCATTGGGAGAGTAGTACACGCGTATAGAGGACTATTGACGCAGGTATTCCGGAGAGCGCACCTATTTGAATCGCACTGATTTGAGATGAGTGTTGGCGATTTGCTTGCGTACGATTTAAGCTATTGCGCGTTTCGGAATAACACTTTTCACATCTCTACTAAAGTAGGTACTCTCTCCTCCTCCTTAAAAAATAGTTTTATTTCAATGTGTAGTATTCGCGTAAATATAAGAAATCAATATAGGTACTCTCTTATATTATCAAAACAGTGTATGTAAATATAGTTCTTTAGTTAAAGTAACTTTAGTTGAAGCAACTGTATTTTTATACATGCTTCCTTATCAATTGGCGATGACCAAAATTTGCAGTTAGAGTTGCTAGACTGCGCAGTTTCATGAAATTGTATGAAAATCGTCATAAACAGCTAATTGTGAGTCGTAGTTAGTTGCTCGGTAGTCGTACTCGGCGATCACATCGCTACGTCTGCACAGCGCCTAATGTAATCCATAGCGAGAAATATAGCATTGTTGCGTTTAAGTTTATGGTTGTTGCAGCGCGCCCGACAGAGACGGATGCGAGCGCCAAGTGCAATGATCTGACACAATGCACTCGGCCAGTACCCAGTAGTATCCGTATTCTACGGACAATAGCGCAGTTAGCCGCTCTCCACTCGATTGCACATTGATTTATCTGCCTCTATGATGATTTTAGAGTTTCTAGTAAGTATATCTTTTAAAAATAGTCTTCATATCGTAGAAAATTTGACCAGGCTTATGAAACTTTAGCTAACAGCTAAAATAATAAATTGATATAAAATGGGGAAAATTCGAAAAATAAAAATAGTTTTATTTCAATGTCGCGTATATATAAGCAATCAATTTGTGCATATTTACTACAAAATATCCGTCGAGGTGCTACGGTTTTCGTAACAAAACAAATGGATCGCCGGCGCTGCCGAGGGCAGGCGGCGCGAGGGCCAACAAAGCCGAGTGAATACACATTCATTCATAGACCGTATTGCCGCTGGACTAAAATGGTTCTTACTCGTCGAGTGTTTTTATACTCGTATAACGCAAAGTTTAATTGCTTGCAATTCTGTCAGGATCAATTTGCTGTTCGTCTACGAAGCTTTTTGTATATTTCCATTCGTTTGTGTGTAATGACATGTGATCATGAACTGATCGCAATGATTAATTGTAGGTTGAAATTCTCGATGTAGACACATATTATACACACATTGTTTTTTTTATATGGAGTCCAATTCGTTTATTACAATGTGGAACAAACATCAAAACTGTATGTCAAAAACATATAACATTTATAAAAGCTACAGGAAAATTATGGCATATGTTTTCTTCTTCAGTTTTTTTTATCAATACTGCATTTGAAATTTGTATTACTCAATTGCTTTTTTATTCATTTGCACCCACATTTCAAGGGTGCCAATGACACATAAATTGCATATACAACATCCCTTTCCGTATATGCCAGAATAGTGAAGCTAGTAGAACACAAGGCTAATTGAAGGCGAGGCCAAATTGCACGTTAATTTATGGGTCGCGCGGGAAATTACCAAGCGCGCAGCACGCCGCGGCCGCCGCCGCGCGTCGCCGCCCCGCGCGTTCTCGAAAGCTTTTTTAAAACACTAGCTGCGTCCTGCGGTGTTACCTGCGATTAAAAAGTGTGTCCATTTCCATTATATGTCATTTTCTGACCCCTAAACTACCATTACCTATGAAAAAAATAATGTCGATCCTTTGCTCTGTGAAACATTAAAGCAAATCTATCCCACGGGAATCATTTTACTGGGATAAAAAGTAGCCTATGTGCTAGTCCAGACTATAATCTATGTCTGTGCAAATTTTCATCCAGATCCGTTCAGCCGTTCTGGCGTGATTGAGTAACAAACATCCATGCATCCATCCAAACTTTGCACATTTATAATATTAGTGGGATTTTGCCTGCTTGAAAAAAAATATACTTTTTGGTCACCATGTTAAAAAAAATGAATTTGCAATCACACAGCACATTAAAAAGACATAAATAGACAATAACAGCGTGTGTTGTAAAACATTAGCACAGTTATAAAACTAACACAACATGGTATCATTTCGGCTCAATCGAGTGGGGATCTCTGCTCCCGCGTAGCAATGTAGCAGCGTAGCAGCGTAGTAACGTAGAGCGTCGTAGCAACAAAACGTCGCCTCCCACGAGACACGCCACTCACACCTGGCTGAACCGACGGGTAGGCAAACGTGGAAGAGGCTTCACATTGTAATGTAATTTTATACAATTATTTGTTTTTTAATATTATGTATGGCATGAAAGGTACTTTTTCAAAATCAGAATATCATATTTCATTGTAACTTGCCCTATCCTCATTTCAATTTTTTTATTGGGATTGGCTTCAAGTCAACCATGATTTAGATAATAACCAATCTTTAAACGAAGCAAATTTCCAGCTGCCCTGCGCAACCCAAGTAGTTGGACTATCGCTAGCCCGTGACGACTGTCAGAGATGTTATAATGACAATCAGCCCCGCCAGCTTAATGTACCCTCCGAAGCTCGGAGGAGGTCAGATGTTATAATTCGATCATCCATCGAAGGTCAGACTGAGACAGGCGACTCTTAACCGGGCCCCCTATTAGAGATTTTGCTAATTGGCTATGAATATAGAATATAACATCATGTACTTATAAAGTTTATAGCTAAAAATCTTCAGTAAAAATGTCTCCATACTTGTCGCGCTAACGCTCCTTGCATATAACTGAGGCATATTCAAGCGGCTCATCTCGTGAGATGCACATTTGCACAACGCGCCCTCTCACTCTCCCCCCTCTTGATCCGGAACCTCGCGCACTCTAGCGGTGACCTTTTTGCGCTACCTTTTAGAATATCACCTCGGAGGCAAACAGTAGTCGAGACGCGATGAAGGGTTATTTAATTCAAACTTCGGGATGATAAATCAAATACTTTAAACTTATTATTGTTTTAGAATATTATATTAATTATAACCCATCCGACAACCAGTTTCACATTGTATTGCCTGCATAGATAACGATTATAACTAGTGACTACACGAGCCACCGCCTTAGCACACATCATCTTAATGTCAGATAAGCGACAGTACCACTGCTCTCATCAGATCTAACCTATACATTATACTCAGCATATACTATAATTTTCCCTTATAATAAATAGAGAATCAGTATAATCTAGTCCACGTGAGCCTGACGTAAACTCCACTCACATGTCGAGTTTACTGCGCTATTCTCTTCATCTAACTAAAGATATTAAAATGAGAGATATTTTAGAATCAGAATATGTTTTATTCATGTAAAATATTAAGTACACTACTTGTGATTCGTCAAAGTTGTTACAAAATGTTAAGCTACAACTTTGCCACCCATTCGGAATGTCGTTCTTATGGAGAAAAACGAGCAAAAAACTACATGGTTGCTCTCTTTAAATAGATCTTTCACATTTTTGAGCAGTACCTTGTTATTGGTATGGGAGAACAATGTAAGAAGGCTAAGTAGGCTTGAGTAGCTGGTCAAATAGGACCTACTCTAAGTATATAATTACGAGTGAATGGATTTTTTCATTACATGTGTGGGTTGACCAATATACAAGCTCAAACTTAAGAGTAATTTATAGGTAAGTACTGATAGTATGTATTATTCTTTCTAATATAAAGTATTCCTTCTAGTACTAACGAATAATACTAGCGTAGTAGGTGCTCTACACCTAAATCGTGGTATGGAAATAAAATCAGTTCTCGCTGTAATGAAAGCTATCTGTGCCCGCAAGTCGCGTCTAACACTGCGTTTCATTACTATTGTTGCGTAGCCGTATGGAGTAATATCAAGAATATCATCCTGCGATCCAACAAATGCGCATCTACTCTCTCGCCGGGGCCGCGGCGCGCGTCGCCATTAGCCGAATTAAACGTCTCGTAGATTCGGGCAATGTACACTCGCCGCGCGGGCAGGCCGCGGCTCCTGGCCCGGCCCTGGCTCCGGGCATCACCCGCAATGTCACATGTCGCAGGAACGTCGTTATTTTAAGTGTAAGCCTCCGCGGGCTCATTCGTATATTGTTTCGGTCTTACGGGACAAATGTGCGTCTTTTGTCATTCAAGAGTTCTGTCGATTGAATGAGCGCAGATGAATGTATGTTTTACAGTTTCTTGAAGTTATTATAAATAGCGTCTAACAGTTTATTAATGTAACAAAATAATTACTACAATTGAAATGAAACTTATTTTATAGATTTAATCGCGTTTATTTTATGTTTTTACGTTCCCGACGTTTCGGATGCTTTACAGCAAACATGGTCACGGGAAGACTGATAAGAAATAAATAAATATTACAATTTACGACTCGTAAATTGTAATTTATTTTAGGAAATATTATTAATAAGAATAAATTAAAACATTACACTATTTTTGAATAAAAATATCTTCACTCCAATAACTGGATAAGGCTATATCATTTTAGGTTTTAAGAAAATTTTGCAATCCGAACTAGAATTTCGATCTAGCTTCTAGTTTAGCCTAACAGATAGTATGCAATTAAACAGTAAATAACCTGCTCGCACGGCGGCTGCCCCTCGAGGCGGTATTTATGCCGTCGTTAAGGCACCGCGCGGGATTTACAGCGCGTCGCGAGATGCCGTACCCCAAACTGCCGGCTTGCAAGAAAATCAACCCCGGGCACTTCCATCTTGTAGATCTTTGCCCTGTTTTGCTCAAATACAGAAGCCCATCGAAATATACCCACACCACTCGGCTGTGTATTACACATCAGCGTCGAAAGAACGTCGACTCTGTCACTCATGGCCTCCGACCGTTAGCCACTTTCTAAAGTCGATGTGTGAAGCCTATATTTATGGCCGTTTACTGTACGAAGATTCACCGCACCACAAAGTGTCCACGGTATAAGGAGTGCGGTATCTTTAATTCTACACTGAGAAAAAAGATAGGTAAATGCAAACCTAATAATGTAGGTAATGCAAAAAATAGTTGAATACAACCTAATTTAGGTTTTCTGAACCTAGTGTAGGTAAATATTTTTACCTTCGATTGGGTAAATACAACCTACAGTGTTTGGTAGCGTACTATATTACGTAATTTTAACCTATTTTACGTTAAAGAAACCTTTTTTTTTACCTAACTGTTACGTTAACGGGCCGTCACCTAATATACACATTTAATTTTACCTATCACTATCAGTGAATACTACCTAGTATGATTACACATAGCTTAAAAACACCTAATAATAGGTAGCTTCGACTAAATTGTACTTAACCTAAATAATTATTTGGAATTAAAATTGTACATTCGGTTCCTATAACCTAATAAAAGGTTGTAATAACCAATAAATTGTTTTGTATAAACCAACTACATTAACATTTTCATAAAGTTATCGCAACTGATTGCAGTTGTCTCTAATTAACCTTGGCAGTAGGTTAAATAAGCCATTTTAAAGGTTTTCGTAATGAAAACCTGTGGTACTAGGTAAATATGCAAAACAAAAGTCTGTTGAAATAACACAATCCTGTTATAATATATTTGTTATAAGGTTTTAAGATATAAAACGTAATAATACCTAGTTATGCACAAGTTAAGTAAAACCTACTCATAGGTAAAATATATAAGATATACATTTAAGGATTAAATGGAGATGGTGCGGCTCATTAGGACCACGCCATGGCCTTATTTATACCTACTTACTCTGTGGCAAGAGCATAGCAAAAATCACATTTATACATTATATGCACAGTCACAGATTATCAAGTAGGTACATAATTTGGAGAGCACATATTTTTTATGCTATGTTTTTCTTTTGGTATGTATTTACCATGCTAATTTATTTAGACGGCCAATCTCGTTACACAACATTTGACGCCAGTTTTTTGGCTATTACCCGAATTGTGTGTTGCCACATCTCTATTAAATTTACCTCTATATACAAAATTTTGTGACACTAAATAAATGATGATGGATAGGGCGCCACAATGGAATAGACTCTATGCTATCTTTTTTTATTATTGAAATACTTAACTTATACATATTTTTTTGCTTTAAAAGTATTACATAAACCATGATTGATCTGTAGTGCATAAGTCATTTTTTGTTATAGCTTTCTTCCCGAAAACAAAACAGATGTAGTTGGTTCCAGTGGCCACATGACATAATCCATATTTATTATTGGTGATAAAGACATGTTTCATTTATAAAATATGGTTATAATTACAAGAATAAGTTTTTTACGGCGGATCTGGCCATCTTTTAAAAATTGTGCTAGCAACACTGGCCACTGTATAGACAGACAGTCATTTTTGCGTTCGCTTCGGTCGGGCCGGCTGCGACAGCGCGCTGTGCTGTTGTGGCGCCTTTTTTATTGCTTTCATTATACTGGGTTCGTGAAAATATGTACTGGGTTTGTGAAGTGAAGTCATGGAAGTGCTACTCAACGATTGGCAAATGCCAGAAGAAATTATTGTAAAATTACTGGTAAGCTATTCACAACCAATTACATTTAGCCCTAGTTGCGTTAGATTTACCTATTTTGTAAATGTTGATAGGTTATTGATGGTAAAATATGATTTGGGTATTGATTATATGGTTAAATTTATATTGGTATCTGCTAATATTGATGTGGTTTTAGAGCAGCAAACTCCAACAAATATTACGCGTCATCTTATCGGATGGTATGGATGGGGTCTTAGGATTTAACCCCGGTACATCAGATACCTCCTGGGTTTGTCACAAACGTCTGCGTAAATAAAAATATGGCATAGGTAAATTAGGGATTCCAACAATATTAGCTTTATATGGCTTTATTTTGGTTGTTTGTAGGTTATTTAAATTTTATTATAAAGCCTGAGGTTTTGGGATACTTATTTGTCATTGCATGGTTTCTGCATTATTCTTGTATTTGCTGTTTACAGAGGAAAATATTGAATTGAATGCAATAGAACACCTTATCGAGGAAGATTTGGTAGCGCTGATTACAAGCACCAGAGTACGGGCTAAATTACAAAACGAATAGAGAAACAAAAATTTGATGTTGGCATGCTTTCTTGTTTATGATGAGATTGTGACAGGTGGTGTATACATATTTAATTGATTTAATGTGATTTCAGAATATTAGCAAAAGTACAGCATCTTCAACTACTGAAGAAAATCCAACATTTGATTAAGATGTAAATATGGAAAATATGTCAATAGATTTAGAGAAAGCACGAGAAGTATTTGAAAATGTGATGCATGAAAAGTAAGGGGGCTGAAGTTAAAAATGCAACCTAAATTATTATTTTATTTTTATTTTGTGTCAATTAAACACAACTATTGCTGTTTCAGAGAAAATAAATCTATTTTAAAAATAGTGGAAGACTTTAAGGCAGGGAAATACTTAATGGATTATCTTAAAAAAATGTGGAAAAAATTAATTAGGTACATAATACCTGTACACGCACACTGTTTCCCCGCCACCAATTTGAATTTGCCGCGCCACGTCTCGGTTGGCTATGCGGCGACCGTGATTCGCCTCCAAGAGTGTCACTGATGCCGCCATGTTTTTGTGCTCTGCGCACGAGAGCCAATCACCGCTTTTCGCCGTCTTCTTCGGTTCGGTCGGTGCACGGCAGGCCAATATTTTTCATTGGAATTGTTTTTAACTATTATATGTGTAATAAACATTGTGATGGTGCTTACTTACGGCGGTGAACTTTCAATTAACTGAGAACTGCATTACGAACTTGTGCTGTGATATTTGGCTTACCCAAAAACTCGTGGACGCTGTTGGTTTACGGAGCCGCCGCCGCCGTTGACAAGGTATGTAAATTTGAATCTGGTATCGGGTCGACAGTGTGTTCAATATAGGTTCAGCCTACTGGCCCTAGGATAGTTACAGTAACATACTTATCGAAGCAATATTTCGGAACATAAGCCTGGTCCTTCTTCGTACGGATGGTTGAATAAATATGGCGTCTGTTTTCTGCGGTGAATAAAATAATTTCGGTATTGATTGGTCATATTCGGTAGTAAACATAATATATAAATCGGTTATTTTGTTGGTTATATTCGGTTAAAAACATTATTTGTCGGTTCGGTAGGTCT
Organism: Pheosia tremula; assembly: GCA_905333125.1. Classification (NCBI taxonomy): domain Eukaryota; kingdom Metazoa; phylum Arthropoda; class Insecta; order Lepidoptera; family Notodontidae; genus Pheosia; species Pheosia tremula. Next base: position 11,528,988 of record HG995402.1, on the reverse strand, counting down.
TACGCATAATTTTATTTCGATACATTTATATACCCAGGTAGGTAGGTACCTGCCTACATACGTTTTCAAAATGACGAAGTCTTTGGAAATTAAGTTCAAAATAGAATGTGATTGGTTTGAACGGTCAGTAGATTTTATAGAATCCTCGGAGTATAATTCATGTGTCTTATCAGCAAGGTTGCGTAAGCTTGAATCACATTTTGAAAATCTTACGTCGGTCTATGAACATTTATTAGAGGCAACCACCGATGATAAAATGATAACTCACTTTGACACACGATATTCAACTGCAACATTGCAGTATGACACTTTGGTAGCGAAATCGATGGAGTACCGTAGTGATAACGCAGGTACAGGTTCGGACTCGGGAGGTAGAGACGGAATTCATAAGCCGATGGCTCGGTTACCTCAGATAAATCTACCAACATTTGATGGTAATTTATTTAGTTGGTGTGGTTTTATCAATTTATTTGATTCACTTGTATTGTCCAGGACGGACATAACTAATACAGAAAAGTTTCATTATTTATTTACTCACGTTCAAAAGGAAGCACGTTCAATCATTCAACATTTGCCCATGACTGATAACTCATTAGATATTGGCTTAGATCTATTGAAAGCTCGTTTTGATAATAAACGTTTATTGGCGGATACATATATTGCGCGTATTTTAAATATTAAGGTGCTTAAAAATATTACTATGCTGCGTTCGTTAATATTAAATCCCTTGCTCGAATGTACACGGGCATTAAAAGGTTTAGGTTTGCCGGTAGACGACTGGAGTTTTATTCTTCTTCATATCACGCTCACTAAATTACCCATCGAAACCAAAACTCGGTTTGAACAAAGTCACGGTGTAAAATGCGATCTTCCTAAGTTTGACGAATTAATTACATTTTTGCATAATGAATGTAGCATGGTTGATACGGCAAATACCTCGGAACTTACTCGTCCAAATTCATATCCGGATAATAATAATACACGGCGATCGGTAGACAACGCGGCTCGGAGAAATGACTCGGTCGACGGAGGTAAACGGTTCGCTCACTCAGCCAGTGTTCCGCTCAATGATAGTAAATACGCTAATGACGGGTGCGCGTATTGTTCGGTGTCAGGCCACAAAATTGATAATTGTTTTAAGTTTAAAAACTGTTCTCCTAATGATCGTAAGATGTGGATACGTAATAATGGTTTATGTTTTAAATGTTTTTATAAGCATTCGGCTTCTCAATGTAATAGATACATCCCGTGTGAGCGGTGCGGTAATGTTGGTCATCATACTTTAATATGCACAATAAATATGCAGTTTAATACTAATAACGGTCAGACTTCTCAGAATAATACAAATAGGCAAGATGCGATAAACCCAAGTATCGGACAAAGGGGACGCACCTTTAACGAACGTACGGTTCATTCAGTTTCATTTGAGCCGGACGGTACCTACGCTCAGGACGACCGTCGCTGTTATGATCGCGACTTGTACAACGATTCGGTTGGTTCTCGATCTCGGTCGGCGTTAGATAGGAACGATTGTGCTACGGGAGCGCCCAATTCTTGTCTTCAGTCACAATAGCAATTAAGTTCGGAGTCCCACGGACCTCCGAAGTTAAATAATAATGTTATTTTGCCCACGGTAATTGTTAATGTTTTATCGGTAAATGGTAATATTTTTAAGGTTAGAGCGTTATTAGATTTCGGTTCTCAAATATCTATAGTTCGGAGTGATTTAGTTAATTTGCTTGGTTTAAGGAAACATTACTTTATTACTCTATTATCGGGTGTCGGCGGAACACAATCGGAAAATAGTAATTATATTGTGATCGGAATAATCATATTTTGTTATCGGTTAATGCGGTTGTATTAAAGACTCCAACTACGTATGTTGCGTCGCGTATCGGTTTTTCGGATAATTTGCATTTGTCGGATAGTGATTTTGGGTATTCATCTCGGGTTGATATTATTTTCGGTTGCGATGTTCTCGGAGAAATAATTGAAGGAAATAAGGTGACCATACGGCCAGGTGGACCTTACGCCATGGACACTATTTTTGATCTTGCTATTTTCGGACCATTATCGGTACCACTTAATGGTAATATTTCACCTCGGAATTCGGAATACTTTTCGGGTGTGTCTCTAATAGAAGCGGTTGAGCGTTTTTGGAAATCGGAAGAACCACCAACCCTTAAAATTAAAAATCCTGTTGATGTTCAGTGTGAACAAATGTTTGTTAATTCGGTACAACGTTGTTCGGACAGTAAGTATATGGTCCGGTTACCGTTAATACCTGACCACGAGGAGTTAGGTGACTCACAGGCTACTGCGGTTCGGCAATTTTTATCTCTGGAACGGAGAATGAAATCTCAGCCTAAATTTAAGGCGAAGTATCTTGAATTTATTAAGGACTATATAGATCTCGGTCACATGCAACTTTCGGAGTTCGATGTCAATTCTGGACAGGAACATTATTTCTTGCCACATCATGGTGTATTCAAATCATCGGGTGATACAGAGAAAATTCGGGTGGTGTTTAATGGCAGCAGTAAAACTTCATCGGGTATTAGTCTTAATGATTGTTTATATTCGGGAGAAAAGTTACAAAATGATATCACTAAAATTATTTTGAATTTTCGGGTACCTTTGTTTGTATTTACGACAGATGTTAGGATGATGTTTAGGATGACCTGGATACATCCGGATGATCGTAGGTATCAACTTGTTTTGTGGCGTGAGAATCCTTCGGAACCTTTAAGAGTTTATGAGTTAATGACTAATACTTACGGATTGAAGTCCAGTCCTTTTATAGCGATTCGCTGTTTGCAGCAGTTAGCTGCAGATGAACTGGAACGGTTTCCCAGGGCGGCTAAGCTACTGGTAAATAACTCGTATGTTGACGATTTAAATGGCGGGGCAGATACGATTGCGGAAGCTCGAGAAATCCGGGACGAGCTCATAGAACTCATGAAGTCGGCTGGCTATGAGTTGCGTAAATGGTCTACCAACCAACCAGAACTTCTTAATGATATTCCTGAAGATTATTGTGAGGCTCCACGTATCTTTGAAGATGATGATAACTTTGGTTTTGTCAAGGTATTAGGTATTCAGTGGCATCCTTCATCGGACAGCTTTTCTTATAGAATTCGGAACTTACCTTCGAAAACAGCAACAGTTACTCGGCGTAGTATACTTTCTTCGTTAGCGAAACTCTTTGACCCTCTAGGTTGGATATGTCCTATAGTATTTCGTGCTAAACTATTATTACAGGAGTTATTGAGTGATGGAGCTAAAAGTGTGAACTGGGATGCACCTGCCCCTGATGATCTTGTGACCAAATGGAATGATTTTGTTACGGACTTACCCCATATACAGAAAATTTCTATCCCTCGGTGTTTGAAATCGAGTAGCGATGTTTTATTTGCTCTTCATGGTTTTTGCGATGGCTCTTCTTCTGGTTATGCAGCAGCTGTGTATTTGCGAACGGAAAATATTTACGGCGAAGCTTCGGTTCGTCTAATAATGGCAAAATCTCGAGTTGCCCCTTTAAAAACTAAAATGACTATTCCCCAATTGGAACTTAGTGGTGCTGTTTTGTTGGTGACCTTACTCCAACATGTTTACTCAGCTTTCTGTGAACTTTCGGTCGAGTTATCAGAAGTTGTCGGTTGGTGCGATAGTACTATTGTGTTAGCTTGGTTAAAAACGCCGCCCCATAAATTAGAAGTTTTTCAAGGTAATAGAGTATCTCAGATAAATAATATAAATTTGCCAATTCGATGGAGACATGTACCTGGTACACTCAATAGTGCAGATGTCGCATCTCGCGGCTGTTCGGCAGCTCATCTTCTAGAGCATTCTTTATGGTGGACACCTGAATGGTTGTGTCACTCCCGGGAATTATGGCCCGAGGACCATACTGAGATACCAGATGAGTTACCTGGTTTACGAACTAAGTATACAACGAATACTTCAGTTTCGGTTTCGGATGATATTTTGAGTCTTGTCGGTCGGTACAGTTCATTAGAAACTCTTATTAATGTAATAGGTTTTGTTTTACGGTTTATAAATAATTGTCGGCGTAAATGTCGGTATGGTAAGGATATTTCGGCTTCAAATTCTCGGTTTTTCGGTTCAAATATTTCGGTTTCGGAACGTCGCACGGCGTTGATGTATTTGGTTCGGTCTGTACAGAACGTACATTTTAGTGATTATATTTCGGCTTTAAATTCGGGAAAGCCTATTCGTGATTCGGCACGAAAACTTAACCTTTTTTTGGATAGCAACGGTTTGATACGTGTTGGCGGACGTATTCGGCACTCGGATTTACCATATTCGGCTCGGCATCCTATTTTACTTCCTGGAAAGGATAATTTCTCAAAACTTTTAGCTGTACATTTAGAGGTTGTATCAGAACTTTCGCTTGAAGCCTTTGTTGCGGCCTTTACAAGATTCGTATCTCGGAGAGGACTGCCCTCGTTAGTACGTTCGGATTGTGGAACGAATTACGTCGGCACGGACAAATATTTAAAAGAACTGTACATATATCTAAGAGACCATCGATCGGACTTAGATCGTGAACTTATAAAAAGGAACATCACTTGGCTGTTTAATCCTCCAAGCAGCCCAAATATGGGTGGGCTTTTCGAAGCGGCCGTAAAGTCGGCTAAGACTCATATGTATAGGGTTCTCGGTGATCGGAGGCTCACTTTTGAGGAGCTTACGACATTTTTTGCAAAAGTCGAAGCCGTTTTGAATTCTCGACCTCTTTGCCCCTTAAGTCCGGATCCAGCTGATCTGGAAGCATTGACTCCCGGCCATTTCATTATCGGTCAACCTCTTGTAGCGTTACCTGAATATTCTTATGAAGACATCAATATTAATAAGTTAACTCGGTTTCAACAAATACAAAAGCTTACCCAACATTTCTGGTCGAGATGGCGAAACGAATATTTACACACGTTACAGCAACGAACTAAATGGTCTTCTCATTCAAAATCTCTTGAAGTCGGGGATCTAGTTTTGATCAAGGAAGATAATTATCCGTCATTGCAATGGAGACGTGCTAGGATTATTAAACTTTTACCCGGTGCGGATTCGGTTAATCGTGTCGCGGAAGTCAAAACACGCAACAAGATTTTGCTTCGACCAGTGTCTAAGTTATGTAGGTTACCAATGTAGACTAGGTAGATTCATTTCTTTTCGGGGGGGAGGGTATGTACACGCACACTGTTTCCCCGCCACCAATTTGAATTTGCCGCGCCACGTCTCGGTTGGCTATGCGGCGACCGTGATTCGCCTCCGAGAGTGTCACTGATGCCGCCATGTTTTTGTGCTCTGCGCACGAGAGCCAATCACCGCTTTTCGCCGTCTTCTTCGGTTCGGTCGGTGCACGGCAGGCCAATATTTTTCATTGGAATTGTTTTTAACTATTATATGTGTAATAAACATTGTGATGGTGCTTACTTACGGCGGTGAACTTTCAATTAACTGAGAACTGCATTACGAACTTGTGCTGTGATATTTGGCTTACCCAAAAACTCGTGGACGCTGTTGGTTTACGGAGCCGCCGCCGCCGTTGACAAGGTATGTAAATTTGAATCTGGTATCGGGTCGACAGTGTGTGTTCAATATAGGTTCAGCCTACTGGCCCTAGGATAGTTACAGTAACATACTTATCGAAGCAATATTTCGGAACAATACCTATCATGTTGGCATTATTAATGTACTTTAACGTATCCAGTTGATTACCGTTACCTATTAATTATTTTGCTATAATCAAGTAAATACTTAGTTACTACCTACTACCTATGTACCCTACACCTATCGATAAGGTAACTCTAACGCAACTAAAAAGGTGCAGACAATTCTCAGTAGGTTATATTAAAGCACTTATTAGGTATCCAATACCTACGCAGTACACTACCGGAAACTATAAATTAGGTTATTTATACACATTGAAAAGGTTACAGACATCTAACCATCATCTAGACTAGGTTTAATTAAATCATTTATTAGGTTATCAAAATTTATTTGGTCAAGTTTAACGTATATTAAGGTAAAATTAACGTAAAATACTAGGTGTTATGAAATGTTTATTAGGTTATAGTATCGAACCTAATATTAGGTTTTTGTCGGACAACCTAGTCACTACGTAACTTTAACCTACTATTAGGTGATAGTTACCTTACTAGAAATAGTTTAAAATAACCTAATGAGTCGGTACAACATAAGTTTATGTAATAACTAGTGCACTTGGTTGTTGTTACCTAATGCACTACGTTGTCCGACAAATACGCAATATTAGGTTAAATATTAGGTAACCGGGACCTAATTTTTTTCTCAGTGTATGTAGTCTCATACTGAGTGCATTACCTACATATTACAGCACACACATAAAAAAAAATATTACCATATTTTGAACGTTACAGCATTAGCTCGTACAAAATACTAAGCATAAAAATATTACAGTACCGCAAGAGATTGGGAGAATTACGATATCCTTTTTGTAAAGGTCATGCGCAGAGTCGCGAGCGACCGTGGTTCTCTATCAAGTTGTATGCTACCAACACACTGGTAAAGCTTTTAAAGTGAGTTTACACAACACTGTGTTTATGAATCGTCACAGTTGTACAACCTGTCTACTAAATCTTATTGCACAGTGTCGCCCCTGGCGGCGGTGATTGGTAATGTACACCGGGCCTGGGTGTCGCGTGTCGGTGCCGCCGCTGCCGGCTGATAGCTTTGACTTAAGCCGTTCAAACATCTATTGATTTGATTTGCTATCTGGAATCTAGTTTATTCTAACTGTTTGGATAATTCTTTAAATTTAATATCATACACCGTAGTTCTGTTATCCCACTATCCCACTAATCCTACTTATATTATAAATGTGAAATTTTGGATGGATGGATAGATGGATGAATGGATGTTTGTTACTCAATCACGTCAGAACGGCTGATTAAATTTGGCACAAAGATAGATTATAGTCTGGAATAGCACATAGGCTACTTTTTATCCCGGTAAAATGTACACTTTTTAATCGCGGGTAACACCGCGTGGCGCAGCTAGATATTAATATTTGTTATAGGTACTTAATTACCAATTACAGAAATTGTAAGTTATGTTTCTTCTGGCACACAGTACATGTCCTTTCAAGTGCTACTAGTTTGACTGCATTGTTTTCTAATCCAATTAATATGTTTGATTGATAAACATTGATAATGCCCGTATGTCGTTGAAGTCTTATTAACCAAAAAACCAATTACTATCAAATAATACACAACAGGATTTGGTGTTTAAGGATATGTACCTAACAGCGTGTAAAAGGTTTGCTTTTCGCGTTCGAAAGGAACTGGCACCAGCTGCACGAATTTTCGTGACATTAAAAACGGCTAACACTTTCTTTTAATAGCTTTTATAATTTATTTGAGCATAAATCCGGCATTATATGGCCACTTGGGTGTTTATCGCTCGGTATTCGACGTAGCTATTAACGGCTCGTTCGGCTCCGAACGAGCGGACGAATGAATTAACGACGAATAAATCGCAAGCTTGCGCCGTGCAACAACTCACGCTGCCATTCGATGTTGAATATACAAAATGATTTGTTCAAGTGTGCGTGGATCAAGTCAAGTCTAATAATCACAGATATATTAGAGGAGATATGTTATGAAAGCGGTGGGCTTGCGCACAAAGTTAGCGTACATTTGGCTAACCTACAATTTTCGCCGTCAGTCCACTGCAACTGCACGTCGGTGCCGGTGCTCTAGTTTTTTTCAAAATGCCGTGTTGTTCCGTGTTTGTATGCAAAAATACCAGCAGCAATGTGAACTACGCGAAAGATGGAATCTCATTTCACCGGAAGTATTAAGTATTTTATTATATTCGTCTTTAAAATCATTAAAAACAACAAATCAAAAAATATTTAATGCCTTTATTATGTTATTTTAGTTTTCATGTTGCACAACGACTTTTTTATTTTTGTACCAAATACATGGCTCCTTAAGTACCACCTATGTTCGCTACTGAGTGAATGTACGAGGCAATGGATAGATCGTCTAACGATACTTTGAATAAACTGGTGCGTCGCGTGGTACGGCCGCTGTATGCGGCGACGACGCAGCACGCACCGAATTATTGGCACGCGTGTGTGTGTGAGACTTCGTATTGGTTGGTTTTATGTAATTGCATGTGTTTTGCGGCGAGTGGTGGGAACCAAACGGAGACAGCGAGTTCCCGTACATTTTGAACCGCACGGCATATCTCTCGTGATCTGTGCTAATAATATAGTTTATAGTCACACCAGGTTGTCATCTGTCATTTGACTCGCTGTCAGTCCGCGCGCGGCGTCGGGAGGATGGGCTTTTAAGACAAGGACCTTCATAAACGTTTCAAAATAACATGTTTATATAAATACAAGAAAAGTATGATTTTCGCTCGTGTAGCCAAAATGTGTACTTTTATCTCGCGGAACACAAACATGGTCGCATACGGGTCGCAGGTGAGTGTGAATTACTGGTCATTATCCGCATTAGCGCTGTTATAATGGACGGATTGGCGTCCGGCGGCGCGCGAGCCGCTGAAACGCTTATAGTATCTAATGCCTGCTTGGTCCCCACTTAGCCGGACCAAGCGACTGCAGAATCCTATCGTGCAATCACACATTATATTGTATGTCTATTTTCTACTATTACCGGGTTGTACTATGCCTACCAGAGATCCATGTTTATCCGCTCCTTGTGCTGGCTGAGCTAACCTTGCAAGTATGTACTTACCCGACGTTAAAAACCAAATAGTTCACACGCGGGCATCGTGACATTGAGAGATTGTGTGTGAGAGAGAGAAGCAACCAATTATACCATACCATATAGGGATTTAACAGATACGATTTTGGGAATTAATCATTGATACCGTATTACAATTAAATGTAAATATCATGTTTGTGGCTCGAGTAAACAATGAGTGCGGTATTACATGTAACAAGTCCAGTTAGCGGATGGCCTGTTGAATCCACTTAGGTTGAAGCCAACGAGTTGCTTTCAGAACTGTAATCATAGTATATAGAGTTATTGTAACCCGATTCCACGAGATCACGTTCAGTGTTTATGTATTTTTTTATATAAGCTATAGGTATATACACTTATATACCTTCTACTGTGAACTAGTCATCCATCTACGTCCCTAGTAAAACAATAAAACACATCAGTATTCATTCCCCGATCGTCCTTCGGAAAATGTGTTTAATATTTAGGTCCAGTTTTTGTAAAGGATAAATATTATAGAGCGCCAATATATCCGGCCGGGCGGGCCAATGATAATAAAATGCGTCAGTGTCAATAAAGACGACGCGTCGCCCGGACCAAGGGTTGCAGGGCTGTCGCATAATCACGCACTCCTGAAAATAGGTGATCGTTTTTCATGTTATGTAATTGTATGTTGGCAAAGTAAAGAAATATAGTCCTGTAAAATAGATGTATCTTTAGGTATGTTCTAGTCATTATTGAATGTTCTTGTATTATTAAAATACTTTTATAATAATTAGCTGTTTCATGAACGCTAAGAAACTATTTTCGTTAGGTAATAGGTAGGTACTTTACCGAAAGAAAATTGTTCAAAGATTATTAGACATGACAACATTACCCAACATCTCATCAATTTAAGCGATTAAGTTCAACCCTATATCAGTCTGTGGTCGCGTAGGGTCCGCGCGCTATATTTCATCGGTGCCGCGACGCGATGCGGGACGGCCGCGGAACGGGGGCGTGACGTGACGCGTCGCGCCGCCTGGACATTGGACAACCGCCATCAAACATTATTTATTGCCATCTACTTTATTTATATTGTCCATTGACAGGGCAACAGCCACGGAACAATGTTAAGGTTGTGTATTTAGGTCATTGTTGGCAATACTGTACACACCGACCGAATAAAATGGTTTTACAGCCATAATGCTTTAAGAATTGGGTTCTTCAAATGTAAAGTTCAGTACTAACTGCGCTTTCTACCTTTACCAGTAGCCCTATGTAGTCATCGAGACCTCCATTTTCTTCCTTCCATAAATCGATAATTTTGGTATTGTCTCGTTTAGCCGTATCGAACACCGGTAGGTCAAGTCAACTTGAAGTAAGCCTACCCTTTATAATTTTATGACAGAGATGTATGTCTTTTACAAAACCACACAATGGGGCCCAAGTACTACAAACCATCCCATCAAACGGCATGGAAGCAGACCCAGAAAAATATGGCCGCATCAACTGGATTAGATTGGTAGCTGAAAACGGAGCAAATAGATAAAGGGAGCAGAACTTTTGCCCGGTAGTTCGACAATACAAGCTAGATATGTAATAAAATATCTACTAATGCTGTTACAAAGCCTGTGCAAGCCTGTGTCAAGCAAAATAATTTCGTTGTGAAATCAGCTGAATATATAATAGTAAAACAAAGCACGCACTCTGCATGCAAAGAGTGATCCGACGTGAAAGATCCCTTTGAATTTATTTCACAAAATCTTATTTGGAATGGGTACGGGCGACTCTAATTTACCACAAAGCTTGAAGATAGTACCGTTATATATTTTTTGTTGTATGTTTATGAATAGGTATTGTTTCAACAATGTCATTATTAAATTGGTGTCTAACTACAGATTTCTCATTATGCTTAATTAATATTTCGCGTGTGGCGCAAGTGACAGGCGCGCGAGGTCACGCGAGTAGCCCCCCGTGCGCACACCTCGCCCCCCGAGACGCCGACAGAATTAAATTAATTTCACTGTTCATAAATTAGACTAATGTGATTCTAGAATTTTATGTACCGTAAGCGAGAACACATCATTAATAACATGAAATTATCTGATGAAGCGATATAACAGCGGCGTATACAGTGGATATTTATTTACACGACACAAACTTAATTAACTTAAGTACTTATGAGCTTTATTTTTAATATTAAAATATTCCTAAAATTGAACATCAATCAAAAAAAGGAATGTGAAGAACTATTGAGAGATGGATGGGGTTTTTATACATTTCCTTATCAATTGAGGTCATAAACAATTGCGCTTGATGCCAATTTGGATATCTATGACCACCAATAGCTAGAAAGATAAGTTGCATAGCTCAAATATCGGAGATAACACAAGCCTTTAGTTTTAATTGTACCCCAGTTATAGATTAGCTAAAAACTGGCATCAGTTTTTAAGCTTTAAAGTACGATCGCTTCGCAAACGTACAGTGCATCTAAATATCCATAGTGGCGCGTTTCAGATTCCCCAATAGTGGAGCGGTTCGAGAAGCAGTCCGGGATCGCCGCAATCCCGGGCCGGCCGGATTCCTGCCGGTCCGCGCCCACTGCGCCGCGAAACTCCGGATCAATTGCTGATTGTGCTCATGTTGTGATTAGGGAGCTAGGTACCGCTTATATTGGTTTGGTTCTGGAGTATCTAATTGTGAGGTTTTAAACGCCACATTCCATTGTAGTATAAACTTTAAAACGATTTTATTATATTTTGCATAGAAAGTCCATCATAATGTATTCATCAGACTTTGCTTGTTTTCTAAACGTTTTTCATTCTTAGTAAGTCTAGAGCTAATTAAATTTTGAGGTGGTTTTCGTCACGCGTTATTGACGAACATTAATACGTCTTCATATTACCTGATACCTACATTAGTGATATTCTAGCGTGGAAATGGGACCATTTTTTATGTTATTACACTACACTACACACGTATTGGAATTAAAAGGTTAAAATAATACACAAATAACGATTTATAAGGAGAATAATAATTGGAAGTCAATGCAAAATATGAAGAGGGTTGGGTAAAATAATGTTTAAAGGGAATATATGGTAGTGGACTCATCGTCTTAATCGAATACAATTATGATCTGTACAAATAACCAAAATGTATAAATTCATTTGACATCAATGTGTTGCATTTCGTTATTAGATTCCCGTTTTACTTTACTAAGCAAGAATACCTTACAAGATACTCTTAGCTTTTTAGGGATTCCTTTTGTACATGTACTACGTGCGTATGCTGATACCTCCGTTGGTTGAAGTAAAGCGGACCACACAGCGGCCACCTGGCGCCGCGCGGTGGGCAAGGGTATTAGTTTTCAATATTTAATATAGAGACAGCATGGCTCGCGGGACTCGCCCGGGCCTTCTCCGGACTCCGCTGACGATGCGTTGGCACAGCACTGCAGCATCAGCTGCGTGTGCTACAGGTGATGTAGCGTCTACTTCACCAAGGATGGGCCTTACTGAGCTACTTTTATAAATAGAGTATACCTACATTATGTGGATAAAAGCTGCTGATAGTCGAATACTTTAGTCTGTGTTAATTTTTTATTATTTTTATTTATAGTTTCAAGATATTAGTTTATTTTGAATTTCTAGATAGTTTTATTTAGGTTTAATTACCTATTTTTTTAACATATTCTGTGCGAGATAGACCCTGTCTCAATTATTTATTAAAGATAATGCCTTCATTCACTATAAGAACTATTAGCTGTTGGTTGTATTATCTACCGAGTGGTATCAAAAGAGGCACGTAAAGGCTTTGCTTTATCACTGTCAGTTCACGTACTCTGCAGTATAACTCGCAGCGAGTATAGTGGCTACTTCCATCCTTTGCCTTGTTTCGGGAAAAATTACATAGAGTTTGGTGATTGTGGATCTTGTTCTATACTTCGAAAACTTGAATGCTTTTAGGAGATAGATCCATCTTCGTACAATAAATGGTTTTGGGGCTGAACTGGCAACAGACGTTACCTTCGCTTTTTCATGCAGAAGAAATAGTGTCACTATTTGAGTGTTATATTAATGTACATCAGACTTTATGAACCTTCGGGCGAATACAGATGTCCCAACGAATGAAATCTTATTTGTAACGGTTGAACCATCTTCTGCGCTCGTAAGTTTTATGAGCGCAACACGCTCTGAATATTCGATGTTTAGATACTAAAGTGCATATATATTTGAGCGTTTCTTACAACTCCGTGTTTTAGAATTCCGATCCCGTCACACAACTTCAACTTAACTCCCGCGAATGTGTAATGCACTCTAAATACTTCACAAACTTCAAGTGTACCTTGCGCATACAACTTTAAACTCTACTCCCAAGTTAAAGGGTTCGTTAGGAGTATATTGTTGAAAATGAGGTTGGTATTCGAAGGCACCCGCCAGTTTTTCTCACTCAGCGCAGGTACGTGAATGTTTCAGGTATTTAGGTAGTAGTTTTATATTGTTCTGTAAACTGCGGTTTCAAATGGCTCGAGAGATAATCTGATGCTATTCCCTGTAACGTTTAGTGGTTCTTGAGATTTGATAATGTGTTAGTAAAGATATTAATAGTGCTATAAATATGTTTGTGGCAAAGCTAAATATTGAGTCGAATGTTACATATTTGTTATGGATAAAATAGTTCCGTGTAAAAATTATCAATCAGCCTAATTAGATTAGATTGGAAACCAACAAAAAACATATGGGAAAAAGAAAGAACATGGATATATCTATCCCCAAACGTATAGAATGTTTTAGTCCATTTACAGCGCATTACAGAGAACCTTTTTTAATATTCTTTATATATGTCATTGTAAATCCATTAAACATTAATGAAATTGTAGGCTAGTGTCTTTCCAAGCCATTGAGGAGTCAAGCCCCACGAATCCATTGCAAACTGCATCATTCACTTTCAAGAAATTGTGGAACAAACTGGATATTAAAACAAAGTAATGAACACGAAAATACAGGGAAAAATGGCAGCGAGTTAATAACGGAGCACAATGTATGCAGCAATAAATATACGCGTCGAGGCGGTGTCGCGCCGCCGCCGCGCCGCGCCGCACAGCACCGCGCCGCACCGCGCCGCGCCGCGCCGCCACGCCGCCGCGTGTGTCGCCGCGGCGTTTACGCGGAGGCAATGTTTCGCGACAGTTAATAACTATACCTCCTCGAGTGCTGCCTCTCGGGAACGAACATACAGGACGGCATTATGATTTGAAACGTTCATCTGAAGACCCCAAGGGAGGATCAACTTTACTCAGTGGTAGGTTCTCGTGCGAATGATAACGGATATAAGCATTGGGTGCGTTGCTGATACAAGGTGCCAAGTCTTGCCATAGCCTACCAAAAGGCTGGTTTTGCCGGCATCCACCTCGCACTCTGTCCAGTAGTTTCTTTTGACATGCGAACGGACAGATAAACGGCTAAAACTGTATGAATAACTAAAAATAGTGCTAAAACGTAAAATAAATAAAAAGTTTAACGCTTAAGTAAAAATAATTTGAAAGAAAAAAACTCCTAGCAACTTTTTAATGATCTGTCGGACCACCCAAAGCATTAGCGAGAGCTCTACACCGTCGTGGCACTAACTATGAGGTTATCAAGTGTCACCTATAAAAATGTGAAAAAAGTTATTTCAACGTATTCAAATTTTGGGGAAGATCACTAAAAGCTCCTCTTCAGAGTCACACGCATGCTCAATAAAATTGACATAGGCGAACTCAGGAGGCCACTCTACAACCGTGATACAGTGTACTCGCTGAACAAACAAAAACATGAGAAATTTAAAATAAAAACTAAAATACCTCTGTACCCAAAGTGAATAAGGAATTTTAGGATTGTATTGTTACCAAGACTTCATCAGCGTGGACGTCGAACATGCGACCTCGTGTATATTCCACAGCGCCGCTAAATTATGACATTTGTCTGTGCCACGGTGAGTGAGGAGGAGCGCCGAGCTGCCCCGCTCGCGCTCGCCCGCTGCCATTATTAACGGGGCCTTATTAGCAGTTGTTTCATCCCCGGCCATTATGAGCCGGCGCGGAGCACTCGCCCGACGCTGCTGCAGCCCTCGGTATGCGTGTTTAATGATTACTGTAATTGCTGACGCAAACACTGGAGCAATTTGTTTAAGGTCTTAATTGTTAATTGGTTTATGTGTTTGCAGTTTTACATTTAAAACATTTATTGGTGTTCGTTGGTAAGCGAATCATTTGAGAACGACTTGGCTTCAAATAAGGTTCATCATGAAATCAAAATTAAAAAAAGGTCCAGAAATTATGTTCTGGACTACGTCTGTTGTGTCAGATAGTTGTGAATAATGTGGAGTGATGCTAGTTATGCACGGTGCTATACAAGGTGTATGTGGCTTCATAACGAAACCTGATACCATGGATGCAATTCATGATTCTGCACCACCCCGAGATGAAATGTAATCTTGCCCAAAGTATTTGTTGCCATGCCCTTTAAATCCTGTATAATGACCATAGACCTATTAATACAATAAGAAATAAGTCGGATTAGGTAATCGAAAATCAAAATGCATTTGCAGTTATTTTGGGGGCTTCCGAGGACTAAATATACCTAGACTTATAATAATAAATAGACAGGAACTACTTATATTACCAGATACAATTTATCATTTGTCCGCTGTTCAGTGTTATCAGAATCCCAGAGAACATCGGTCTCGGACTCAACTCGGAATAAATGGTGCACCATTTGCCTCACCCGAACACAACACAATTTAGTGCGCCACGGACCAGAGGAGATATTAATACAAGTTCCTAAATGCAGACTATTGTGCTGTAATAATAGAATTTACCTAATGATTTCATCAAATATAATATCATCCTATGTTTATTTTTAGTCCTTAAATTGTTTTTTTTAACATTGATAATTGGTTATTACATAATCACAATCAAGATTGATAAGCTATATGGTCATAATAATCGTCAGAAAATGACGTTCCATCCTTGAATCTTGTCTCGTACAGTGTGGTAATCCGTCGACACCTAACTCTATGTACCCCCGCCGCCGCCGCTGCGCCGATCTAGGTCTGTATCGCAGACACACAGCGGTGTCTTGAAGCCGGTGTATCATCCCCCAACAAATGAACCGCTATTTTACAAGCTTTACATACCCAGGCGTTATATCAATATAGGTATATACTTTAGGTTACCATAGTAGATACATATATTTAAGAACGAACACTATAATTGAATAGGTACTTTAACTTGGAATAAGGATTCTAAGCTAAAATTAAAATCTTACCATTTCGTTTTGGGTCCATGATTGACAAAAATAAAAATCTTTTTTAATTTATCCCTTTATGTTTTGCTTATGCTAGCTATGAATCATGGGACCGTAAAAACATAAATAAACGTGATAAAATGCTTAAAATTAGTTTTATTTCAATGACTCCAATAAATTATTTTGTTGGAAAAGCTTCGTAATGGTGAAGCAGTTATTCTTCTTCGTATGATTCAAGTTCAATTGAAATGATCGTAGCACGCTTCCTAAGATTTATTTCACTACCTACCAACTTACTAGTTACGTGTAAAATGCCTTTTGTGCTCACACATTTTTTGTACCGGCTAAAGGAGAATGCCCAAACATTCAAGGTAGTAAGTCTATTAAGTAAGTAAGTCTAATAAGTCTTATTAATATCTATTGGCAAAATATATGTCAGTGGTACATTTGTTGTTTAACAGCAGTACTACATATATCGTAAAATGTGTTAGAGTCCATTATTGTCCTCAGATATTTGTGCGATGTATGTACCTTGGTCATAATTCAGCGCGCGCCCATAACTACAATAAGTATTCCATTGTGACCGATAACACTAACCCAGTCATGTCTGACTGCGTAGTCGATGGAATAAAGGGTGCTATCAACCATGCAATGCTGATCTTTAGGTGACCAAGATCGCACTGTGGTTGCTCAATTATGTAGCCTTTGTACGTCGATTCAACAAAGGTATACAGCCTATAGCACTCAGAGATGCTGTAGCTTTCTATGAGTGAAATAATTTTCAGATTCGGATCAGTAGATCCGATGCTTATTCCCTTCATCCAAACTCACAAACTAACAAACTTTTGCAATACGCCAATTTGGAACGGATCAGTCTATATATTTAAAACCTAGAGTTGTGGCCATCAGTCGGCTCATTTGATTACACCAGGATCACATAAAACCCAGGAGTACATGCCACGTAAAGTGGTTTCCACATTAAGCGACGTCACATTGCGTCATAATTAATGAGTGAAATCAGCGCCATCTATGTGCGGGCGCGGGCAAGCGCGCTCTGCACTCCCGCCGCAGCCATCGGCGAATGCAGTAAGCATTTATCTCACAAATGCAACGTTTAATTCACTGCTACAGGGTTGCGGGTGAGGAGGTGCCTTCAGTGGCGAGTTTTATCGTTTTTTGCGGTTAATAAGACTGTAACATGGCCGTGTCCGTACATGTTTTTTTTATAAGAACGTAGTAAGTAGAGGTAATTATTTTCTATATTCAGTCCGAATATACTATTTTTGGATTTTTGTCTGTCTGCTCGCATATCACTGGAAAATTTGTATACTAACCAACACTAATAAAAAGGATACAACCAATTATTCATTATAACAAGATAGCAGAAAAGCGAGGTTGGTGTGTTATATATAGAACAAAATAAGCCCACTCTCGTATATTACTACATATGAGGTAGGTCTAAGTACTTTGTAGTAATTTAGTACTAAATAACAATATTTACATGACAATAAAGACAGCAGCATAATATTTTAGCATGGGACGAGTTGATCGTTGGTCGAGATGATGAATACCCTAGGTTGATAAAATAAAATGTAGTATGATCTTTATCAAATTTCGACCTAAGTATATAGACGACCAAAGTGTACTCAACCAATTCATAATAACGATAACACATAGCATGTGTTAAATCAATATGAGCCGCGCGGAAAATAACTTCCATACCGTGTCAATACCATCTCGTAACAATATAGATTGCTTGTACGGTGAGCGAAACAGTGGGCATGAAGCAATTTATATTTCACTTACTTTTAATTTTCCAACTGTACATACTGACAGAAGCGTTACCGGAAAACCAGGATGAGTTACAGCAGCGATGGGTTAACAACGAACGGCTGCGGCTACAAAAGGTACGAATCAAGTATTATACACGAGTCGTAAGTCGAAGCTATCTGTCCTCGATTGGCCATTACTTTGCGCGAGGTAAGCCCTCACAGTGCATCACTCAAGCTCTATCATTTCATTGGCCTCGTCTCCTGATAGGGTTTTAATTAAAACTGAGGCTGCTGCGCGTGCCAGGTGTCCGAGGCAGCCGCGTGAGAATGCAAAGTCAAATCATTTATTTATTATTTTACATTTTAGGGAGCGATTTTAAGAAACACTTCGGAACTTTAAACTCAAACAAACTAAATAATACGTAGCCTATCTGTGAAGCGATACTAACCGTTAGTACGTATAAATATAGTCAGTTTTGTGCAGTTGCTTCACAAAGGCCCAGTGGGTGAAATGCAACCTAATCCACAAGCAGCTGTTCTGAGGGATAAAACAACATCCACGGGTACGACGACGACGAGGACAACCACGGTGAGCACGCGCATCTGGTTCGAGGGCGGCAAGACCCCGCCGAGCGACCTGAGCCAGGCGATTAAAGTGCAATGCCTTGATTACGCCGAATGTAGGGACAAATTGTGGCCCGA
Organism: Pheosia tremula; assembly: GCA_905333125.1. Taxonomy (NCBI): domain Eukaryota; kingdom Metazoa; phylum Arthropoda; class Insecta; order Lepidoptera; family Notodontidae; genus Pheosia; species Pheosia tremula. Next base: position 11,510,490 of record HG995402.1, on the reverse strand, counting down.
AGACAACACAACAGAACCAAGCAACAATAAGAACAGTACCAGTACTGAGAACAGTACCGATACCACATAAACTATTTACATTCATATATATTTGTGTTTTATTAATGACTAGCTGACCTGACGGACGATGTCCTGTTTCAATTCCATACAAAATTCACTGTCCAATTTATTTTCGACAACTTTTAAATTGGTCTATCCTGATTCGGACTACTACTATCATTTTGGAAAAAACATTATCAATTCGGTCTAGCTGTTTTCAAATGTTGCTTAAGCCAAGGAACAGCATTTTACTTATCTAGATTAAACCAAACCCTATTTAATTTTGTCAACTTTTGAAAAATGTGTTTTGAGGGGCTCTTAAATCTCTTAAATTTGGAATTTTTTCCCCTTTATCAGATGAAAATGCTACCAAACTCAGTTGGTTTGAACTACATGGATATTAATTACAGGCCAGCATGGTGCGGTGGGGAATTATAAGAGCGGCTAAATAAAGAGTAGTGTAAATGCAGGGCTTCCGTATAAGGGAATGCAGATTTCACACCGGCTTCGCGCGGCCGGTCATCTATCACCAGTCGAGCGACGCCGGAGAGCGCGACAATATCGTAATTATTTTGGAAGTCCAACTCTCGGGGAGGAATAGAGTAACATGTAAAGATAATACAACCAGTAATACAACCTATCCAAGTCCAAACTCATGTACCTAAGTACTTCTAAGCAAAGTAAGATTTGAATTGACAGTTGGCAGAGACTCCAAATCAACAAAAAAATCTTCGACATTTTTAATTCTGCACGGATCTTAAAATCCTTTTTATATATATAAAAAAGAGAATTTCATGACACTTTGTGTTTTTGAAGTGTTTACAAACTTACTCTACTATTTTTCCCTTAAGGTGAATTTCGGAAACCATAGTAAGTTTCGAATTCATTGATCCATATAATATATAATTCTAGAATGCCTCATCTGATCGGTACAGAAAACCAAAATAAGAGTAGCCAAATTGATATTCTCCTTTTTTGAAGTTGGTTAAGTAATAGATAAGTTATCAACACGTAAGTTACGTTCGTACGTGTGTTGTAGGTATGCTACGAAACTTGCTATTAGCAATGACAAAGTGAAAAAAAACAAAAATGAACTTTAATTTTTTCACGAGAGGAAAGACTGAATATTTAAGCGTTGTATCCAAGGACAAGCCTATTGTAGCCAAATATAATTGTCTTCTCGGAAATAGAATCTTTGAAGGTGCATCAAAAATGTAGGGCTATTAAAAATTCCTCGCTCGGGACAGGCGGCCATAAAAATTCGGTTAAATATGAACGCGCTCGCACGCGTAAGCTGCCGCGAATAAAACACTCCTGGTTGTTTTGCTCTGCCTTATGTAGCTTAGGCGATTTCTGTGTTTGAAAATCTCCAACTAGCCTGATTAACACATCATATTTTCTCCGTTAATAAGTGTTAAATTTTCACGAGTATTCTAATCTCCATCGGACTTACTAAATGAAATAATGTTGCTTATAGTTTGTCGAAGACCCTTAATATTCTAAAATGAATGGCGTTAATGGCTCTGTCAATATGAGAACGTAACACAATTTATCAGCCGCGTCGTTGTTCCGCGGCGGCCGGTAACTAAGGAAAAAGTTAATTTCCCTCCGCATTACAAATTCATGGACTCTTTGTGTTCCCTAAAATAACTTGTCTGTTTCGACATCCAAGTTTTTTTCCGGACAGGATGTAATTGCTACCAGCCGTGATCCCCGCTCGAATTTACCGCGCAAGATCGCTCCGCTACGCTGGACGTTATGAATTTATGGCAATGTTTTGTGGCCCTTCCATGCTTACCTTGTAAAAAGTTCTAGTTAAGGTAGAGTTTATATTTCAGATATAGTAATACATTTTCTATAAAAAAATGTTAGTGTTAACGGAATATTTGTGAGATCATGGTGGTAATGCATTAGTTTAGTTATGCGATCGAAACCATGTTACCTAGCATCTTAATCTTAAATATCAGTACAGCAATTGGCATTTATCGGAACATCCAAAGCGCATTCCGGCTGTAGTAGGGCACGGTGTCAGCTACAAGACAATGATTTTAGTCCGGCTCGCCACACCACTCTCGAGCGGGTTGCAAGTGGAAAAGTACTGCAGGCCAGAATGGCTTACTTGCCAACTGCGGTCGCTTAACGAGGGCAAAATACGTAAAGTTTCGACGGTTAAAGATTTCACCTATTTTGTATCAAGCAACATTATTCAACATAATAAAAATCTGCAAGTATTTTTTTTTCTTAATCAATGGATCAAGCAGACAAGCTGTACAGTAAGGCCGGGTAAACTCACACTAGTATCTAGTCCGTTCTGCCAATGTATGCGGTTAACAAATTTACTTACGTCTACCTTGTTGACTAGTTGCTTGTAGGTTTAAGTCTATTAATAGTAAAAGTTTCGATTTTTTTTGGTACAATTATTTATTAAGTCACTTATCTAATTCAAAAGTGTGCGCCATTCGATACGGAACTATAGCTTAAAGTTCAGTAAGTAGAATGTCGTTAAGTGCGATATTTGAAAATTATCGTGTTCGTGGCCTGCCCTAATCAAAGTGCGTGTTATGACGTCATGCCGGGCCCGCCTCAGGGGTGACGTCACTGGCAAGGGATACACGGAGACAAGGGTATGGAATACTTTTTAGGCCGTTTAACCAGAATTAACCGAACATAATGGTGTGGGTGTTACAACTATACCGCACCTTGAACGTAGTGAGCCGCGAGGCTTGAGAAACCCGCTGCAACCTGTGTATGTATGTACTATGTGTGAATGTTTGTCGATTTAATCGATACTCCTCTGTCTATTTCTTCTACCCCTGTCGGACTATAACTATTGTGTTAGGGTATTATAGGATAATTATTTTAAATATTTAATCCATAAATACATTAACATTCACAGTAACACGAGTAGGAGATGCAACTACGCTGTAGACAATTGCTACGCCGTAGAATTTGTTGCTATGCCGTAGACAATTGCTACGCCGTAGACTTTGTTGGTATGAAACACTCCTAGCTAGCATTCCCGAATGTATTCCCATTCTAACAGGGCACAGCTAGAGGGCACACCAACTAGAACATTATACCCATTACTTGTCCCGCTAGTCCGGCGCTGGGCCGCCATAACGCGTGGGCTAAGTACCGTGAAATTTGTATAAATTATATCAACTATCCGGCCGGCCGCGGTCGCGCGCCACGCAATTTGCGCCGGTGTAAATCAGGCCTTACATCGCCGGCGACGACACACAAGAATTTACTTTAATGGCAATTGTGCCCTGGGTTTCTGGGTTTCACTGTGTTTTCGCATTTTGTGAGTGACACGTTTTGTTTAACGCTTTTCTTGGCACGCTTTTGCTTTTAGGACTACTACTGGACATAAAGCCTCCTTTAAACTCAATTTTAACTATTTGAAGATGACAATAGTAGTCATGTTGATAAGACTGATAAAGGCTAAGAGTGGAAAAGTAAACCTTTTTTCTTTTTGCTGGCGTCTTAGATACCTACGTAATACACTCTGCTAATATAATACGTAATACAATCCAATATTTTCACCCTCATTTGACATGCCAAATACTTGATTCACTTTTAATGAATACAATTCGATGTTATAAATACATATAAATAAATTTATTGCGACCGCGGCGGCAGGCGGATGGATGCCGGTACGCAAACTCGCCGTATGCCTGTCGAGGACTTTAAAATCGCTTGAAATTCTGAAAAGAAAATCGTCAAAGCTTTATATTGCCTCGCTCGGCGTGTGGCCATGAATACAGTGGCGATACATTACCTCGTGAAACTATTTATGTAAACAGTTATTGGACGTTGCGTTTGGGGCACCCTTATAAATTCTTCATTATTCAATCAAGTCATGTTACCAATAAAGCTTATTAAGCGTAACGTGACCTTTGAATCTCAACTAACATAACTATGCGAATTATGGAGTATTTAAGGATTTAATAAATAATTTTAAATGAAGATTCTGTAAAGTCATTGAAATATTATGTCCTTATTTTTTGAGTTAATTCTATTTTGGATAGAAACCGCTGGTGCCAGAACTAGTGCGGATAATTTTGGTGATTAATATTTTATGGAATACTTCACTATGTTATTTCACTTCACAATCATTTTGGTCATTGCTGCTTCTTACTTCCACGCTCGACTAAAGGCTCTATGCAACAGGCTAGGAGCGACGTATGAGCAAGAAAATGTTTTATTCATTACGCAAGTACAGTTAGCGTCTAAACTGCGCCGGCGAAAATATTTCAAATTAAATTTGGAATGCAGACATCAGCCGGCGCGCGCGGCTTACCTGGCTGGCCGATACGATTGTATTAGCTTGTGTTACCAATTAAACGGAGGCAAAGGGAAATGGATAGCACTATTGCCGGAGTCGGTAATATGAATTGTGTGGGCTCGCACATGCCATAACGTATTCATTAGTATATATTTGATACATGATTCTTATAACAATTTATAGATCACGCTGGTATACCCACAGTATAATAATTAAAGTTACTTGGGAAAAGATGTTTTTGTGTGTTTTATATTCATTGATCGTTATCTAGATACAGCATGTAATTACATAAAAATATATTATGAACTTTAATTTATCGGTAATTATTTAAATTCCAGTACCAACATACATATTCTGTGTTCGCCATTTATACTTGTAATATAAGTATATCACAGGAACTATGCGCGATATCAAATCCGCTCTGATAAAACATGGAACGCGGGGTTCATCAATACACTATCGCTGCTAAAATATTTGCTTTTCCACGCACAATATCTATTTATATAGTCAGTTTTCATATTTGTGTTACATATTGTGCAGCGACCAGGGTAGACACAAGGAAGCGGAAGCGGACATGAACTTAACATATTATTATATCATTTGTTCAGATACCTATTAGCTTATCTGATTACCAATAGAAGCAATAATTTATTTCTTCCGTTAGGGTGTATGTTTACTCCATTGTATCATTGTGTGAAGTGATGTAAGCGTTATTCGCATCACACAAAATAATCAAAAGGACTCTGTACAGGCATAATTGTAAGAGTTTGGTATACGCAGGACCAATTTTTGATCATTTTACGTGAAGCTACCTACAACTGTCACTATCCAATAACTTTTTGTGGTAGCTGTCTCCTCGCGATAGAAATACTGATACAAGCTTCTATGTAGTGACAGCGCGCGCGGTCCGCGGCCGCTCCTCTCACCACTAAGGTCGCCGTCATTTACCGTAGGGGTGGCAATCGTCAAAATTCCGCCAACAGTCATGAGCGGAACGTTTTCTCGTACAACTGGCCGCGTCGCGCATGAATCATTTATAAATGTAAATGGCCATTGTTGCCGAACTACCCGCGATTATTCACGTTCGGTTATCTTTGACGTATTGGAGCCGGGGTTTTGTCGCGCCGCTGATTTATTTATACAAACAACCGTTTTGTATAATTTTTATTGGTTATCGACTTAATTATTTTTTTGTGTTATCTAGGTGAAGTTCTTTATGGTGTCGTCAAAACTTGACGCCGTATAGCTTCGTTACTAATCAGTACCTACCATGAATGTAAACTTCTAATAACACTTTAAATTTTTTTGTACATTGAATATTTTTAGAAATAAATTGTAGAAGATATTAAGATATTCATCATTCCCTATATCATAAATTTTCATTTTTTCATATTTAGAGCCATTTGCTGTTCGAAAATAAAACTGCAAACATCAATAAATATCTCGCAATACAAAACAGCTGACTAATAAAATCATCAAAAGCATGCGTTGAGACGCACGACCCTCCCATTTGTACCGAACATATTTTATGAGGGTCGCGCGAGTGAGCAGCGATGTCCCGACGATAGTTCGGACCGCCCTCGTTTTTATAGTGTTTTGGGCGGCGGAGCTATGAGCGGCTGAGCTCGTAAATCATTATTTTTTATTCCAACCGTACCTGAGCGTGTTAGTTTAGTAGACTGATAGTAAAGATACTGGTTATGTATTGATAGCTTTTATACTTGTTGGGTAGAGTCATATGTACTGAAGATTTTTTTCTTTATAATAAGACACAAATTATATAAGGAAAGGTATTATATTACCTATGTTGCGATTTGTTTAATTAAGTAAACAGCTATCTACGCGTCACAAATTAAATCTTGAAATAAGAGCTAGATCAAGTGACAGGAAGATAGGCTGTCGGATAGCGTTAGCACAAAGTGAGGGTCCGTTTGAATGCCCAAAAAATTACAGTACGGAACTGAAAACAACTGCAATGGCAAATCGTCATCTCTTTTAATAAAAAAATAGTTTCCCAGACTTCTTCTCCATCTCCTAATGCACTGAGTTCATGGCCCGAGCTTTCTCATCGCGGTTGAGAATGATCAGAATTAGTTGGTTAAACACGATGAGCGCACCTAACACAACTTCCTACGAGTTCTGCACACTCGCACCGCACCCAAAAGCGTCAAGGGTTGACACTTCACAGTTCATGATTTTATTAATATATCGCCAGGTTACGGCTCTTACGAAACTAGCAATATAAGTAGCCACCGACAATTCAATAGATAGACCATTATAATTAAAATATTCATTCCTGGCAACACACACGAATACACATTTATCTGAGGTTCAATAAGGTAGCTTTATATTGTGTGTAGTTTTTAATCAGTATCTAATAATGTTTTAAAAAACAACTTAAGTTTTAACTATAGTTGCCACAACATGTCCAACCTCAAATGTAGCAACAATATTCGCTTTTTACCAACCCTATTACGCAAAGTATCAGCCATACTTAACGCCATTATCCTAGTTCATACCACTTTAAATTAGATATTGTCTGTGGAAAAGTTTGCCAGCGCTCGCCTCGCCTCGCCTCGCACCGTGCCGCGCCTCGCTAGCTCCCGTAAGCTCCCAGCGGCGTTACAACTTGCCGGCTAATTAGTTATGTTACGATAATATACATTGTGTCGCAAGACTATTGTTCAGGGTTGAACAAGCTGTTTTGCGATACCTAGATAAATATTGTGCTAGTCCTCATTTTAAAATCCAATCGGCATAGTTATATAAGTGCCTTTGCGTTCTGTACCAAGGGTCCCGGGATCACATCTCGACAGAGGCAAGCTTTATTTCATAAGCACGAATGTTAACATTTTGTCATTGTCTTTAAATATAAGTAAACTCGGATTTAAACATTACACACGAATAGAAATATACTCATCTCTTGTTGTTATTAATCTGCTCACGTGTATTATGAAGGTAAGTTAAATAGTGCGGCGCGAGCGGTTCGCGGCAATCGTGAGGGAATAATAAACGAAACGTTATGTTCGCGGGATATAAAATAACAGAAATTAAACTTAATACAAGCACGCGCCACCATGATGACGACGCTGACGCTCTGGCTTTGACAAACGGTGTGCGATATATAAAACTCGTGACAAAAGTGTCAGCGCTGTCAACTCCGGATATCCGTGCAAAACCATGTGTACTACCTCACCTACTAACTTAGCTAGCTGCACTCTGCCAAACGCATTCGGATTCTCACTAGAACCGCGGCTTTACACGGACGTTTTGTATAATCTCAATTAGCCTTCATGATTTAGGGTTTCGTCTAATGTGTATTTCATAATCTATTATGTAATTTTAATGTGTTATACAATTTGTTCAAGTTATAAGTCCCCAAATAATCATTTGCTAATTTGTAAGTTTTTCCATGTTTTGTCTATAGCTCCTATTTTCACAATGTGAATCGAACCTAGAACATTTGAATGGGAATTGTAAATAGTATATTTTGAATATTATGCAATTGCCCCAAGTCTACAGTGAATGCAATAGCCCGCTAGGTAGGCACATGTTATACGCAAAGTTGGATCGGCAGGCGCAGGTACTAATTTCCCGGCGGACGAGAGCGGCGGCCTGCCACACCGCCGTTTGATAAGAAGAGCTAGTTTAACGGGGCGCTCTTGATAATATTGTTTACAAAGTATATGGCGTAGTGGCGCTTCTTAAAATTATCTAATACTATCGGGCGAACACCAAAACGAAATTGAAGTTAAACAATTTTTTAAGGATTTTATCGCGTTTATTTTTCGTTTTTACGTTCCCGACGTATCGGTTTTAAAAATAGTTTATTTCAATGTGTAGTATTCGCTTAAATATAAGAAATCAATACCAAAACGAAACTTAAATACCTCGAAATATTGTTGAATTACTGCTTTATATTCCGTTAATGGCATTGCTCATTCCATTATAATATGATTTGAATAATGATCATATTAAACTATAGTCATTTGAGGATAGAAATCATCTTATTCTTTCAAACTTACATCAACAGGTAGGTACTTATCAACACAAGATAGCAGGGAAATACGTTTGGAAGAACATGGAAAGCGTACACTTATCACACAGAGCAGTTGTGCACAGAGCTGAGCAGAGGGCAGAAGGCTTCGAACGGAGGTAATTGAATCCCTCCCATAGCGAGCAATCCCTCTGAGACAAGACGCATTTGCATGCAGGATGCGGCCTCTAAGCACGCGTCGCTGCAGTCACATGGGGACTTGTATCGCACTATTCTTAATTAAGAGATCCAGGGAAATTAAATTACGTACTGGCAACTCGTTAAATATAATGTAAGCTCTCTCATTCTACTATACAGGCATCCTTAACCCTTAGTAGCCTGATTTACGAAAGTGATTTATTTTTAATATTACTGTGTTTAATGTTACTGTGTTTAATAATAATGACATTTGTTTTTTTTTAATTTCGTTGGAAAGAATATTATACAACAGTAAAATACGTACAGCCAACCTATAAAAAAAACTAATAGTAATGTGAACATTCGGTTTAAAAGATTGGTATCAAAATTGAAACTCTAGGCTATTAAGGGTTAAAGCCCTTTGACGAGAGGAGATACACTTTACTGGCAACACATTAGTTGTTTGCTGTCGTAGCGTATACCCATAACATTGGTTTGATTATTACGTTTTGACGTGTGGTATAGACTCCGTAAATCTATTTATGAAGTTCTTGTAGCATTATAATCAATATATTACATTCTACTAAGCACAACTGGCAGGTACTTAGTTGTAAAAAATAATTTACGTAGAAAACCAATGTTCTTCTAGGTTCGATCAGGGCACATCGAACGATGCCTTAAAATTTGGAGATCAGCTGTATGATTTGTGAGATATTAGTTCTATTCGAAAACTGTAGTTTTAGAATCGTATTTTATAAATGCATCTGTCATGGACCAGTATTGCGCCAAGTAATATCTGCTCAGCTCCCAGTTGGGATAAACGGGTGAGCAACGTCTCAAATTATGTAGAACCAATCGGAATCCCCGGCGACGCCGCTCCTTCCATTTGAATATTTTACTCCTCTTGCATGCATTTAAATACTTCATTCGTAATAAGAATAACAAATGTATTGTATAATTAGCGGCATACAACTTAGATAATACTTACAGCGTCGTATTGTTAATTCATTTTAGCATTTGGGACGTATTGTAATTTTCTTTGACTGAAAATATTTGAAAGTAAAATAGTATCAGAAAGTAACATTACGGAAACAAGAATATTTGCGGGCAAAGTCAAGAACGTTGCCGAATGCCCATGGTTTCCAGAAAATTAAGACCCCTAGGGCAATGGATAGTATTTTATTGATATGTGTTCTACTTGTTTTGTTTACCAATTAAGTACGCGATGCTGCAATTGTTGTTTTAATGGTTTCCTAGACGCAAGAAAGCAAATAATAACTCAAGTCATTATAGTGAATAAGCAAAAGCCCGTATGACAATCTTAGCATACATTGCGCTGCGTATAACTTTGCGAGCGAGCAGCCACGAGTGAGCTAATCAAACTCTACGTATTTAACCATATTGTTATGTAAACAGGGTCGAGTAATAAGGGTCCTATTTAAAATTATATGCGCTGCGGCGGTAGTTAAAAGGTTCAAAATTCGTCTCCACAACACGAAAGGCCTAATAGCGGTAAACGATATTCATGTTAGTTTACTGTACTATTTTTTAAAGATAATTTATTTCTGGATGTATTCTAAATGTAGATAGCACATCTCTGAAAGATTGCGTACGTTTTCTACTTCAGGCGTCAGTTTTGATCAGTACGCATTACCTTTTATATTGTTTTTATTTTGTGGAAACCAGCGATAAGCAGATAGCGATTAGGACGTATGAATACTCGTTTAACGACCGTTCGAGCAGCGTCGCCAGGCTGCTTTGCCTCGAACGGGCCGTTCGTTGATCATCTGAGGCAAATACTCACGCTGGCTCCGAGCATTATCGTTTATCATTTGCCTTGTCCTCAGCCCTGAGGTTCATGACAACTTTGGTGGAACTGATAACTGGAATTACAACTGAGTCTGTCTGTGTCCGTGGCTCACAAAACAGTCAGAGGAATCAATTATATTTCCTTTAAGGTATTTACTTTTGCTTATCCTCTCATCGCCACTCTACCTTATTTGCTTCGCTTATAACATGGTCCACGTAGCCACCGTTTTACTCGGAATACAGCGGCAGGGCGGATGAAGTGGGTCTCAAATTGACGTCCATCTCTCTATTAAACGCTGTGCTTCGCTTTTAATATTTCACAAACGTCCCTCCATATTACTACGTGTAAATATTTGCCGTTTCGGACGGTTGCCTGCGCTTTTATTTTTATTGAAGCATTGCGGGGTTGTTCATTAGTGTGAAATATTACAGGTACTTTTTTTGCTGTTAAATTGACAAGGCTTTGTTATACATTCACAAGTTGAATTTCGAATGGGGATGTTATGGAAACGTATGCTATTTAATTAAGGTTACACCTGCTCATATCCACTGCGAAGATTTAAAATATACCTATCTTCAATATTATTTACGTCTAAACACAATTTGTTTTATTCTCAAAGGTATTCAACTAAAATATTCTACATGACTTAATAGAACTAAATAGAACATGAAACATAAAATATCCATTAGGATACTATTTGAATAAACACTTCATTCGCGTTTTGCAGAGCCTAATAAATATTTAGAACGCTCTATAATTACAGAGAACTGACGACCCGTTGTTTCCGTTCATAACCACTGAAATATTGTGAAAATGTATGAAACGTTACGTAATCTTGCGAATATAAGTCCTACATTCAACTACATTAACGCTAGACTTCGGTCTGGACGTATGAAGCACATAGTTTAACGGGTAATGTATTTAAAACATGGTGATGATGTATTATTTCGCGTTATCGTTAACAGTTTCACGGTACGAGGACAGCGATTGAGACGTACAAATGTTTGGCGTGGGATTACTTTGGAATTGAAACGTGCCTACGAAGACAGCCGTGGATCGAGTTATTTGAGTTTCAATTATCGGCGGACTCTGAGTAAATACTAACTGGATCGAGTTACGATATGCATATTAGCGGTCTGATCTCGTCGCCCGCGTTTTTGTTCGGCAAACATTAGAACTGAATTAATTTATCTGGTCGCCGGAGGCCGCCGGATTATAACTGCTCTGTGATGCTTTGTACGTTGCATAGTTGAATCTGAACAAAAATCATAATAGGATATCTCCTGGAATAGTCAACTATAAGTTTCGAAGTCAGGACAGTTTTTTTTCACTGGGCCCGCGGTGCCAGTTGTCCAATTTTCTTAATTAGATTTTTTAATCATTAATTAAACATGACCTCTTTGAACATAAGCTTATAATAGGTTATTTGTTATCGTTGAAGTATCTATACCCATTGACCTAAAAGTTATAAGTATTTTAGTATATTATCCTAATATTAAAATAAACAGTCAGAAAGTTGCTTTTATGTACACTATAGTCTGCTTCTTATTAGATATATGGATGATAAAACGCGGATGTGGTAATATTTTTTTTTTTTTTTTTTATTACGAAATAGGCAAGTATTTGATCTCGATCTCACCAGATGGTAAGTGACGATGAGATCTACGATGTAGCATACTTGCCTAGAAGGTACCTGTTCACTCTCGACTTGAAAACACCCAGATTATAGTCGACGGGGAACAAAGACGCCGGTAGCGTGTTCCATTCCTTGGCAGTTCGCACGGAATGGATACAAATTTAGTTGAAAACATAACATTATTCCATATATGTTAAAAATAACTCATAGATTTTTAAAACTAATTTGTATACTTTATTTCTTTTCGTAGCAACAGTGCAATTAAATGAATATAGGTAATCAGTTTCCCAATCGACCGATTCAAAACATGCAGTTAGTTAACTGAGATCGCGTTCCAGCAGATAGCCGCCGGAATCGATGATAGAATGACTATGATTCTATCAGAGTGTCCATTATTCCACTTCAAGTTTCAAACTCCACTCGCCAGCACGTGCGACTATGTTTATGTCGGAGCGACGTTGAAAGCCTACAGCGGCAGTTGTCACTCCCCATTCACTAATTTGAGGCGTTTTTTTTACAGTTCCATCGAAACTTGTCTTGCTCAGAGCGACACTTTTAACAGATCTAATCTGTGAGAAGCCTGTCTAGCCAATTAGGGCTGTCTATAACTCGATGCTACTTTTAGGCACTTAAAGCGTAATGTAGTATCAATTCTATAATAGATGCCTAACGAAGAAGTGTACTTGAACTTTAAATATCTACTTATAAAAATTGATGTGGCATAGACTTTGTATTTTACTTAGCTCAGTTCTCCACTACAAGCATCCCTCTTACCCCATTAGGCCTGCAATTCTAATGCGCACTTATCAATTGTTCACCCCTTAACTAAGTTTATAATTTTCCTCACTAGATGTACTACAATCATTACACACAGGCAACTATTTTTCCAAGCCCACATCAATGTAGGGCGTTTAGGAAAACATTGGAAAGCGCGTTCTATACCTCGCGTGAGCCCTATTAAAACAACAGCCAGCCCCTCAGAGCTTGATTAAACAAAACTTAATATCATAGAGACTTAATTAAACAGTCGTCGAGCTTCGCGCGCGAATTTATTTTTATCACCCCAGGGTTGGCACGCGTGACGCGTGTTTTCAACAGAGAAAACATGGTGTGTATAGGTATGTGATACACAATGTGTGGGAGTTATAAGATGATTGGAAGAAGATATAACTACCTAACAAATACCACAATCACTATGAAATATTTTAATATAAGTAATTTGTTATAATCTTATATTATATAACACTCCTATTCAGCTCTATGCTTTAGAAACCTATTTATTATGTAGATTTTCTTTAAAAAAAATACCCAGCATCAATTGACGTCAGTCTGACTTGAAGCTGACCTCGTCCAGTTGTCAGTTACAACCCTGTACACATTGGAAGTCGTAAAAATGCGTCGCGATATAGCGCGCGGCGCGTAAATTGTTTGAATAATTCACAAGAGGCGCAATGAGGACTGAACTGGACCCAAATTCACAGGTAGAGACTAGAGGTGTAGTGGTTAGTGATATAGGGAGGTCTATGGTAGAAAATGAGGGCGCGGTAAGATTAAGAATGTAAAAGATAAAAAAATATTATATTGCTAGTTTTATCACATAGCTAGTTTTATACATTTCATAACACACACACATACACATACATTAAAATATGTAAGCTTTAAAAGGAAATATGTAAGTTATAATTTTAATGCCCAAAAAAGGAGGTTACACTCCCCTAAGAATTCAAAAGGTGGAATAAACATTAATTTCATGGAATTGAATAATAAACCGATACCCGACCGTATCGGCTTCTGAATCCGTACAAATGGCGTGTGCGGAATTTCACGCCAATTCCGAATAGCTGTTGATATTTGAACCGGAGACCAAATCAGTACGTGTGTAAAAACATACCTGTGCAAAAATGATTGTACAATACGAGTATTATTGGGTGTTACCCGCGATAAAAAGTATGAAAAATTAAAACATCTATCCCACGGGAACCATACATTTTACCGGGATAAAAAGTAGCCTATGTGCTATTCCAGACTATAATCTATCTCTATGCCAAATTTCGTACAGATCCGTTCAGCCGTTCGGGCGTGAAAGAGTAACAAACATCCATCCATCCATCCATCCAAACTTTCACATTTATAATATTATAGTATAGATTAAAAAAAAAGTAATACTTCTGAATGTCTCTGGGTTCAAAACTAGTGTTTTTAGATTTTTATACATTACTTTTTTTTATTTAAGAATCTTGAACAAACCACACGAACAACTTCAGCGCAATTTGTATCATTCAACAATAAGCCATGGTGACATTTGAAATGTACGGTACATTACAAACCATCACGCAATGATCATTGAAAGTTGAGCAGCAGAGCAAAAAATATCCCAGCCGAAGCTGCAAGAAAATGTACTAAAAAGAGTAGCTCATCTACAGTCTAATATGTATCTCGCACATTGGATCTATATTTAAAAGTACCACATACCAAACATAAAATATATATTTAATGTTATTAGTAAAGTGCCATAAATATCGCGCTATATTCAGTAAGTAACCTTTTATTCTAATCCAGCTTAGACTGAAAAAATAAAAATGCATGTTACTTTAGTTCTCGGATCGTAATACATCGCTTTGACTTGATGTGATTATAGTTTAGTGGCTTGGCTATGTAAATAAGTATGCTTACAAAGTCTAGACCCCAAAGAAAATAGTAGAGAGTCAACAAAGACGGTCTCTCTCCTGCTCACCACTATGCCCTCATTTCATGTATTACATATAACCGCATTGTTGGTTTTTGTTTTTATTTATCCTAATAAAGTACGTTGCTATTTATATAGTGTGAAACTTTGTACCTATTAGCTGTAGGTACGAGTACATATACCTAGTCGCTTTACGACCACATACAATGGCTCGTCACTGTTGCTGACTCAAAGCTGTATGTTAGATATTTAAACAAGAGACTAAAGTATGCTAGCTATTGATATTCAACACATCACATTTGACAAGATGATATTCTGGTATGTGCTTTTAGCATCTTATATTAAAAGTCCATATTAATAAATCATGACTTTCGTTCGGGTAATACTTCGACGAGTAGCGCCCGAGGCGCAGGGGTCCGGGGCCCGGCGCAGTTACAAACGTTCACAGCGCCGCGGCTTGTAGGAAGGCAGCGGGGTTCGTCGCCGGGGGCCGTACAAACTCCTCGCAACTTCCACTTGCATGATATACTACTCGAGCGAGGAAAATAACACAGCGATATTTGTAATCCAATAGTACCGTTACCAAATTTAGGATAAAATTAAGGAAGGGGGTAGTCTTATCATCTTGGTTAGCAACTAATAACGGAAAAATTTAATAAGCTACCCAACATTGGATACCATATTAATAGTCTATACAATACCCATTGTTACTTGTAACAAGGAACCTTAAAAATATTTATAACTAAGATATTTTTTTCCAATTATTGTATATCGAAGAAAAGGTAACCCTTATCTTGTATTACAAAAATATAGGCGTATTTTCTTAGAACACGATTCCAACATGGAAATGTCTACATTAATTTAATACAACTAACCATTAAAGAACAGTATATTATTAAAAAAAATATCCCAAATATTTTTTATTTCTCAATTTTTTTCGTCCAAATGTATCTAAGAGCCAAATGGTCATCCAGAATTTCGAAAAGAATACCCAATCTGGTAACTCTGCAATAAGCCAGTATCGCACTGTTGTGACAGCCGCTGCCGGCTGCCGTCTGATCAATTCTATTGTTTATTTAAGTATCTAACGCGTTGTTCTGAGTATTCTACGAATGATTGATTGGTTATGACAATGAAATACGATTTGTAAATATTCGGAATTTAAAATATGTTTTTTACAATTAATGCCTCATCATATAAATAAAAATAAACATTTATCCTTATCCTTTTTTGTGAGCATATACTTTAATTTATTATTTTGAAGAGGTATATTGTAGCAACTTTGTATATATGTAGCAGCTAATATCTGCAACTACTGATCCAAATCTAAAAAAATATTTTACGGATAGAAAGCTAAACTGCCGTTAACTGTCATAGTCTATGTTTCATCATGGTACTATTGGGGTCGAGTTGCAGAGCAAAATTGCAAGGGTGGAATCGCGGGCAACAGCCAATTTGAAATGATTCAAACTGTGAGAACTTGAAGTAGGGACAAAGATAAACCATAACTATGAAGTTATACAAATAATTAATAGAGAATTAAGAGAATATTATTTGAAAATGTAGGCAAAACAAACATTAAATTGTGTAATAATGATAAAAAAGGCTCTAACCCAGGCGACCGCAGCCGAGCGGAGTGTCAGCTGACCGCGCTGCGCCCGGCTGCCGCCCGCAGCTGCCACTGACAAGGAGCTTTATGAAATTAACCAAATTCATACAGGCAGCTTGATACACTTCACTTCTAAAATTATTTCTGCATTTTTCTCATTTATTTGTTTGTGGCCATTAAGATAAAGTTTGTACGACTTTTTTTTTCTTTTTTTTTTTGGCCTTTTTCTATTGAGACTAGGCCCCATACGATTTTGATTTGTTTCCTTTGTTTCCTGAGTTGAGGAAATGACAGCCATGTTATGTGTTTTGTAGCTATTGTTTATCGGTCTTTTGTATATTTTTCCAACTTTGGGGTCGAGTCACCTTCGTCCGTAGGAGAATTAAGTACCCTCGAGATACCCTACACGTGACCCTGGGTGGTGCCAACTTGGTGACAACTCTACTGGTGGTAGGCTTCGGCCGTGGCTAGTCACCACCCACTGAACAAAGCCATGTCGCCAAGCGGCCTAGCCGTGTTCCGGCATGATGTTCGGTGTTGCCATTCATGGATGGCGGGTCAGATCAGTTGCGCTGCATGTGCCTAGTGAATGTAGCTTCTCGATCTACTGCCGCCTTCCTACCTAGGCAAGTATGCTCCATCGTAGATCTCATCGTCACTTACCATCAGGTGAGATCGAGATCAAATACTTGCCTATGATGTAATAAAAAAAAAAAAAAAAAAAACTCATCATTTCATAGAAGCTTATAACCTTGAATTATTGTTGACTGCCAAACCATTTTATGTGTTATTTTAAATTCTCTTGTTGTAAGTACTCGTAATTCAAATGAAGATCGCAGGGAGTGACACTAACAATTTTATTTGAGTCCATAAAATTCACTCGTCCTAAAATAGTAACTCTCATTATGATTAATATTGTACTTAGTAAGTATTACAAATTCGTTCTGTGTGTGTGTGTGTGTGCGTGTCACGCTGTGGATTACGGCGCGTGTCACGCTCATGACGCGGGATAAAGCTCGCGTGAAATCCGCAGCGTGTAATCCCACAAAATTGAAAATACGACATTGTCCCGCCGGCCCGCTGTTGCGATTTGTTTTTTCAAGTCTTACAATGGTTTTTAACACAGTTATTGGTAGTCTTTTATAAAATAATGACCGGACTAAAGTATTAATTTCCTTATTTTTAACACAGTTATTGGTAGTCTTTTATAAAATAATGACCGGACTAAAGTATTAATTTCCTTATTTTTCACACGTTATTAATATCATTCTATGAAATATGCTCTGCTATATTATATTTGAGACCTTTATTACTCACTTTATTGCACGCAAACCTTCTTGACTTAGGCAGTATAATTCGAGCATTTGGCTTTATAATAAAACACATTACTTAAATCCATAAAAAACTGCTTTTATTAAAATAAATAACATTCATATAGCGCAACATTACAATGTTGCGAAAAGCAAAAGAAATATATTATCGCGAGCGTCATTAAAATACAAAAGTGGCGAGTGTCGCCGGCTCAGATGAATGTGTTGAAAAAGTGCGTCATGTTTTATGCAGCAGACGACTCAGGTGTCTAAATTAAATTCGGGCATTCGAATGTCAGTCAGAAGTCGCGGGACGGAATGAAGGCGCGAGCGGCGCGAGGGTTATCTGATGGAGTGCTCTGACTCGAGTGTGGATGTCTCTACATATATATTGACTGGCGTACAGGCTTGGTGATGAATCGCTTGCTAAAACATATCTGTAATAGTGTGATCTCTTAGTTTGCAATTGTATTTGGCGGTCTTGTTAACTAATTGCAAAATAACAATATAATTACTATCTTGAACGAAATTCTTCGAGATATACGTTGTGTGTCTCCATACTTAAAATACACTAATTGTTACAGCTAATCAACCCGGCGTTGGATTCACTTGATTTGTGTGCTCACTTCCCACGTGCAAAGTATGTGGGTACCAGTAAATCTTGTGATGTATTATAATCGGTTCTATAACGTTTGCAGCGTAACGTACTAAACCTGAGGCCTGGCGCGTGCCAGCAGGTAGCCCTAGTACCAAGTCATCCGTCTCCTCGCGCCGTCAGTTTTTCATTGTACGCCAACATTATAACCGTTATTGCCGAATTATGCCCGCACTTTATAATATCTCGGGAACAAGGACGACGCATTCAAATTGCTTAGTCAACTGAAACAAACACCATCACGTCTGTCATTCACGTTTTTTCGTCCCAATTCAACAGTGAAATTATTTTTTATTTAGTTAATACCTCGATAATAATCAGTCAGATTTAGTACCTGATAAGGTTACTTATACCCGCGTCGGATGTAATTACGAACCCTATAAGCGCGCCACGTAATTGTTGCATATTGCCGGGTCTGGCGCTACTAAATTCTACGGTAAATCAGATAATGCAGCGCAGCGCTGTAAACAAGCGCAATCGGACGGTGGGGACAGCGTAGAAAGCGCTTAATTGCATTAAACTATAATTGAACATTTACGGATATTGCAACATTGTGTTAATCCAGTGTCTTAGTTTTATTTAAGTTTAGTGAGTAACTTGTAAATGCTGATGTATGGCAAAACTTCTTGTCTACACTCTCATAATGAAATCAAACGGTGACATGAAATGAAGGCATCTGCGTTCGATTATTTTCCCCGAGACGTCCACAATTGTTGACATGTGTTCACAATTGATTCCTAATCGGAATTAGATAAGTACTATTGATTTAAGTATGAAATCATGTTCTCTACAACTTAAAAACAAAAGTATTAAAGTGACGTTTATGTTAATAACAAACATATATATTTAATGCTTTTCTTTCTCAAAAAGACGTGCCGCACTACTTTCATGTTACCAAAGAATAAGCCTCTTATTTGGTCGAATCGTTCTCTATAGGTCGGTATAGAGATACTTAACATTATTAATTCTTTATCCTATCAAGCATAGCGGTCCTTTTCAGCTGTCCCTTCTCTTTGACGTTAATGTCCGCCTAAAAAGTATTGGTTGGAAAGAAAATCTTTACAAAAATCCGCCAAGAACGTATGGGTCGTGAATGTGATGGGTTTCCGTGGTTATACATATAAAACTTGACTAGACTAGGTAACTGATTGATAAGACTTACAAAATTTAGTTTTTTTTCGGATTTACCCGCATTATGAGATTAATGCGTAAGTAGCATGATGTTACCAAAGCCGTTACAAACATATATTTTTTATTCCTAGTCAATAAATATAGTACCGAAAGTTTGAGCTATACGGCTACGGAACCCTGCAAGGTGTAGGTATAAGTATCTGATGATTAAATTGATAACGTGGCGTTTTTTGTGCGAGAGATTGGCCCAAACATGTCTTATCTGACAAAGCCCTTTCGGGTTGCTATAGAAGGCTTAGAAGTGAACCCTTTCATGGAAAAGAGATCAATGTGTGAGGCGTGCGAATCAAGTCATAAGAGTCACTCTTATGGCTTCATTCGAGAGGCATAAGTTACTTATGCCACTTGGAGATACAAATTTCCCTTAGCTACGCTAACGGTTGAACACACGTAGTAATCTGTATATGCATCTAGTATCGAGTGTATTACAACTAAAATAAAGTAAAATAATATGCTTATGAAGATTTAGAAGGTAATGTTACGAATATTGATAGATGCGCGTAGCAGATTTGTAGCACATGTGTGCTACGTGAGCGTTACATTTAAAGCATCTTGCTCTTATGCCACACAGAGGCATGTTGCTAGAACATTATTTGATCGCTTGATGATTTTATTGAAACAAGCTGTGCCCCGCTCGTCGTGTGTAACAAGCACCAACTCGTCACAGACATCAGATACGGTGGAGTCTCGCGAATAAAATCCCGACAAAGTGAAAAGCCGTTGCGAGTTCAACACCGAAGTACTCGCACTGAACTTTTAATGTTGCTCGGTTTGAGCGCTGAGCGTTTGATTTATAGCCCTATAAGCGGTCTTGGGTGTATCCACTTTGTATTATTATCATAATGCTGTCTTATTTGATGGTCGGTTGGGAAGGCTCACTGTGAAGTTATTTTGTTTCGAGCCGTCGTTAATGCAGCTTACGTCAGTATTGTGGCAGCAAATGATGGCATCTTTGATAGCTTACACCTCTTTGACTTTCTCTCTGATTCCCACATTAATCAGATGCTAACTACAATTAAGTAGTATACAAACAAAAATACGTACCGAATATTCGAATCAATTTCTTCAGTCGTGAGTGCTATAATTCGTTGCAGTTGCAGATGCAGTATAGCATTGGAATTAGAGTATATAAGCATTAAGCACGTTTATAAAGTTGTATATGAAGTGCCAGCCGGCACCGGACAGTAAATCGCTTTAAAGATCCATTACTCACGGGCCACGGCGGCGACCGGCATTTTATAACGCGCTTCACATAAAAAAAAAACGTTATCGACGTCATAAAGTGATAGTCAATATTAAGTCTAGTGTCCGTCAATACGAAATTTGAACGTTATTGTGAACACCTGGTAAAATAGACGATAAAATTTTGTTTTATAAAATACGTGGGAATTATAAGTTTTCACTCATTATTTATAAAGTGGCACTATGTTTAACAGAAGGCGACCAAATCGTACGACACTTGGCTTAAAATGCTACACACGCTCCTATACCTCTACATACACTTAAACGTGTGGGGATGCGGCCTTGTTAGTAGTAAGTACTTTTTCAGTACAAACTATGTTTGAATGGTAATTCAGTCAAACTTCTCAATTCGTGCATATTTTTTAACAAGCCTAAAATGAGTTCTGACTATCAGCTCAAACTTATTATTTTAAAAGCTTGTACAATGTCTTTAAAACGTCTGCCATATTTCCTTAGTACGTTGTTTTTATTTCCACGCAAATTAAGTTTATTCCCTGTGACAACATAAGCCGGCGACTATGGAGCTTAGTTAGCATAATAGCTTGCGCTCAGTGCTATGCTATAAAATTGCGAGCTGTATAATAATGCTTCGCTATATTTTATGAGCACATTGGGTCGTTTTTCGTGCTTTTGGCTCTCTCGATTTCATTAGGTACAGGTACATAAAATAGTTGTTATCAGATTAGGTTTGTCCGGCATCATAGAGCTAAGACAAACACACAGGCCCTGGAGTAAATGTACTGTACTGGTGTCATCACTGGTACTATTTGTTATAATGTTTCAGGCATGATTTTGTGTTGTTTTTTTTTTTTTTTTATTACATTATAGGCAAGTATTTGATCTCGATCTCACCTGATGGTAAGTGACGATGAGATCTACGGTGGAGCATACTTGCTTAGGTAGGAAGGCGGCAGTAGATAGAGACGCTACATTCACTAGGCACATGCAGCGCAACTGATTTGACCCGCCATCCATGAATGGCAACACCGAACATCATGCCGGAACAGGGCTAGGCCGCTTGGCGACGTGGCTTTGTTCAGTGGGTGGTGACTAGCCACGGCCGAAGCCTACCACCAGTAGAGTTGTCACCTGGTTGGCACCACCCAGGGTCACGTGTAGGGTATCTAGAGGGTACTTAATTCTCCTACGGACGAAGGTGAGTCGACCCCAGAATCTGAAGTTGGTATCTGATGTTTACTTCATCATATGTATAGTACAAATAATAATTGTATATAACTTGTTATGTTTCAGTAGATATCTACTGGTCTTCGAGAACGATGAAGTTGTCTGCTGTTTTTCTTGATTATAATCAAATTTTCAAAAATATTCATTTTGCTCTTGCAAATGAAATTATAATAAACCCAGTTAATTATGTTCCGATCAGTTTCCAATTAGCGTTAGATCAACACTTCCATATTTCAATATCGAGCACAAATAGGCGGAGCTCCAGCACTCGGGCCGGCTACCAGACGCTTCCAATTACCTATCAAAACTCACTGCTTGTAAGAGCTATTCTTTGCACGCTGTTAATTAGTCGAGTATTCTTACTATTTGGTTATGGGCATGTTCATTTTGAAGTTAATTCCATTTAATTTTATCAAGCTCGTTACTGTTGAATCAGACTTAGATTTTTTATTATTTTTGTAGACCATTACAGTAGTTATAAATCGTACATGTAACATTAATATTACGGCGTATTGTGATATATACATAGCCATAAGTATCGTATGAGCCATTAACAAAACAATCAGAACGTACGAAGGTACAATTACGCACGTGTGTAAAACTGTCCCATCTATTACATTTCTTTTGAGTTAGTGCTAAATTGTACTGTCTGAATACTAAAATCATATGAAGGAACAATAAAAAGCGCCGTTTCCCGCCTTTTGCGTCTCACATATGAATACTGCTAATTTACTTTTGCGTGAAATACGATCGAATTTCGACCTTGTTGCTTTCGAACAGGGGTTGGCTGAAGTGTATTTTTTTCTTACAGTCTCACCAGTTAAGTAATATAATATCCAAGTGACGTTTTCCATTTGTATGCAAATGCAGTTGACAACGCGACGAGTCCGCGACGACGCCGCGCGAACGACGTGAAATAGATACGTTTTAAGTAATGGATTTATTAATAAAAATCTCATGCATATTCGTTTGTTCAGTGGACCAAGTTTTTTAGAATAGTGTCAAAAGTCAGATCTTAACATCATCCCGATAAAATAAGTAACTTGAATGATTATTGAAAGATATACTAACGATAGTGTTCTGGTATTGGATGATTTCATGCAATAAGTTTTATTAAGGAACCAATTTCAATTATTTATAGAATTATGGACCGTATTCAAACATTTCAAATATTACAAAAAATACAATCCCAGTGCCTAACCGGGTAATAGTAAATATTATGATAGTAGCAAACGATATAGGGTATTGCAGCATCGGTGGAGCGAATTGAATAAGGCGCCTTCTTCGGGGAGTAAACAAGAATTGATCGCATCATTTATAACGGCGCGATTTAGATAGCCAGGACGACGCGCTGCCATTACTCAACGCATTGTGAAGACTGGTGCAGATACATAATTCAATAAAGAATTGTATTATTTAAAAAAAAAACTACTTTCATATATTGATATATATTAATATGTATAGAGATACGGTTAATGTATAAATATTAAGTTTGTAGGGTAAAGTGTAATAAAACAATATTTTTTTTCTCTATTTATCAATTTAATCATAATCATAATAAAATATATTTCTACTAAAGATGTAAGTCTATTTTATTTTTGTCTCAGTAATTCACACGACTACACACAGTGTATACGTAAACAAGCAGTGAAAAAATATTGTTGCTGTGCGCAGTTGTACTACTCCATGGGGCTTTACTACGGTGCAATCTCTGGGCGCGTCAAACGCCGTCTCTTTATTGTTTTTTTACATCCGTCTGTATAGGTGGCAGCACTATGCCCGCTATGTGCCGTGAATACCGCTAATCTACGGGGACGGTAGTTTTTCTTGGCTCTCTTACGGATAACGCTTTTTTGTTTGGATTCTGCAATAAATCGATGTCCATTAAATATTGTGATAGTAGGAGCAAAGAAAATAAGGAGAACGCGGTCTCTAGTCTCTATAACGAGAGTTGGGTCGCTATTTTTAATTATTTAATAACTTGAATAGCTGGCTGGCTATGGTAGGACAATTGATTTTCATTGTCCATACTACGATTTTTAACACTATACAAAGTGTATATATAAACACTATATAAACTATACAAACACTATACAAAAAAACTAGGTATTGTTTTTTTTTATCTTTATTTTTAAAGAGGTTTTGTCAACACGTGACTATGTTAATAGGTATTGTTACTATCTATCTTACCTTTGCCAAAATATCTCCAGTAATAAAATAACTAGGGACAGAAAAGCTATTTCGAAAAGCAGCAGGAAGGCTGGAGCGGCCTGGCCTAAGGCCAGCGCCCGAGGCCTGCGGCCTGAACACGCGGGCATGGTCCCCGCGAACCGAGCCCTTGAAGCCTTCGTGTGGCCTCGTTCTAGGAGACGCATCAAACTGTAAAACACATAAATTAGATAAATGATTTCCAACTGACTCGGAAATAGCGATTTAAGAGTTAATCCACGCTCATTTCTGAAAGATATTTCATCGCATTCGTGTGGATCGCCTTAGATTGCATAAGTAAGTGCAGGTAAAGATCCACAAGGCAAGTTACCCACCTGATTTTTTTATTTAGCTTCTAGCTGGACCGATTTCAATGTTTTTTGTTGGAAAGTATGGTTATGAGCCATTCACAAGGGTAATTTCCTTGGTTTAACTTCTTCTTTTAGAGAACCAGCGTTCACAAACAAAGCAGACAAGCAGTAGTTACAAAACAGATATTAAATGGCAACACTAGTTTTAAGCGTACTATTTGTTAATGTTTACCTCCACACAAAGAACTCTTTATAAGGGCTACGCTTCTGCACCCACATATACACCGGGGCGGGCGGTATCATCTGCAGTCCGCCCAGGTTGCACAGCTCCTCGTCCTCCAAGGTCTTGGCGATCACCTGGCTGGCGGTATACGGTTCCGTATGGAACGCGTACTCTACAACATCTCAGACTAGCTTAAGCTTAGCAAAAACATCAAGGTTAGTTGAAGCTTTTGCATGATCAAATGCAAACACAAATACTGTTGGTAATCTGTACCCAAAAGAGTGCGTACAGAACCATGTATTAGAGAGTCAATGCGGACCATCTGCGGTCCTACTTCCATTCTTACGTTCGTCAGTCCGTGAAAGGAATTATAACTTCTAATGGGAATGAGATAGGGGCTTGAAATGTACAAATAATATTATGCACATTTATGAATACTATTTGATCCTTGATCTCTTAGGCTTGGTTAGTGATTGGTACATACTTCCCGTGCGCAGGAGCTCTATACCAGTCTCCACCTTCATCAGCACCGGCACCGTCCGCTTCGCGTTGGTCACTTTTTTGTCTCTTAGCTCATCTTCTTTTGGATTCTTGAAACCGCTGTAGTAGAACAAGCCAGCATTCTGCATAATTTTTGATTTGTATTTTAACATTTGGAACCATTTGCACAGACTTTAAGAATTATTTTGCCAGGTAGGTACTACATACAACAAGCCATCCTCGAGTATACCCAATGTCTTCAAACACGAGCTCCAAGTCACTGTTCATGAGCTCTTCCAAGCTGGCGATAGATGAGACTGCAGCGTTAAGCAACCAAGAGACCACGCTGCTGGTGTAGTAGTTGTACAATAACATACTGGTGAGTCCAATGACTAACAGGATTAGACGGCGACCTGATCAAAGAAAATAAAATTCAAAACCTTTTTATAGTTCTCAAGTAGAAAGAAAGTGCAACTATAAAACTCTGTTTTGATGAATAATTTAAAAAAACGTTACCCTTACCTTGGCTTGAAAATGCCTCTTCTAATATTTGAATACCATCATCGTAAGCTATGGAGTACATAAAGTTAATAAGCATGCGATTTGGATACTTAAGGATATTGTCACCCTAACAGTAAAACAACATTACCTTGTTGACACATAGCAGCGGTTACACTAAAGAAGGCAAACAGCCCTGGCTCCGGTCTCCTTTCCATGGCTGCCGCAATCCCCAGCACCAGGATGCAGGTGACTACAGCGGCCAGTGCGCAAAACCACACTCCAGTGGACATGGGCATCAGAAATCGGTTCTCGTATGCACCCACGCCGTCAGCGGGTATTAGGTAGTAGAATTTGGTTCTGGGTGTTATTAAAAATTATTGATATCTAGGTTCTTTAGCATCTATAATATGGTTATTTCTTTATAGTCTGTCTAGTATCATACATAGAGGGCTTACTATACTACTAGATTTACTATCAAAGAAAACTGCTACATTCCTTCCTACCCATTTAACTCTATCCGGAGTAACTTATCTATGGTCCAACCGAGACACGCGCTGATCAATCTCCTCTTTTAAATAAGTTTAAACAATTTTGGGTGTAGTTGTCGATTAAAAAAGTTTACTCGTACATCTCCCGCTAGTATGATCTTGTTAAGGTTATTATTTGTTTTTCTCATAACATTGATGGTTTTCCAGTCATCAGAAAGCGTCCCATAGTATACAAAGTTAGCCAGGGAAGCTGTTCCCTGAATACAGTAGAGAGAACGTCATTAATGTTGTCAACTTTTACTATAGTTTTCCGTACATTGTTGGTAGCTTTGATCGAGTCAGCGTTTGTATCTCTAACATTGTTACCAATCCATGAACTATTAATTTAATATTTACTGGAGATATGTCGTAGGTGGGTAGAGTAAATGAAACCAGTCCAGCCACTGCGGGAACGCGCGGCCGCAGGTACTAGACAAGTCTTGCTCTTCCCAGTACAGCGCTTTTGCCACCGTCTGTTAGAAAGATTGGCATTTCACAACACTATTTGAAATTGCTATTTAAAGCTACAAGATTTTTTTTTACCAAGGTCGCATTTCTGTCAACACTGCCAATCCAGCGCGCTCCTATTGTGTAGTTGAATCTGAAATAACAACTATTATGAGATAGTCTTGTCTTTTCATTACACAAATCATTGATGAGTGTACTGTTTATATAAAAAGGTAAAGGTAAACCTGAAGTTATGCTGTTCCTTCAGTATCTGAAGTAACTGTGAGGATATTTTGGTCATTGCGGCGACGCCGGCCGTGTACTTTGCTTCAGTCAACATTTCCGGGTAGAACTCTTTGGGATCGTCTAGAATCTTTACAATAAATTATGATGTAGTAATTTACACCTTACTCCGAGGTGCTTATTCCAAGCATACATAGGTACGTACCACCGAAATCGCACGGAAGGTAAAATTATGAAAATCCCAACGATTATAATATTTATACCCTTTCAATTTGACTTCTAAGCCTGAAATTATAAAAATCATGGAAGTTACATTGGCTCACTTTTTCATGATAACACACAAATTTTTACTAATTATTATTTACCAGTGTCATTTTTCCAAGTACCGAATTGTGATGTTTCTAATTCGTTTCCTTGTATTTTGCCAAAGTTGAAGACATCAGTGAGTTGATATTCATCTCCTTAAACATTGGCATAATGTAATTTATAGAAGTTTTAGTCTATGTTTAACACAGCATTACAATAAACTTTTCTGCACTTTGTATTACCGTTATAAATGGATTTAAAACTTCAAAAGCAGTTTAATTGAAATTAAATGTGACTTCATTCTTACCGCCATTAGTAACGACAATAAAATTAGCATCTACGCTTAAATTAAGATCTTGAAATGTATTATCAATATATGTAGCAGTTACATTAGCAGCTTGAACAGTAGAGCTTATAATTAGCCAATAGTGATTCTGATCGAACAATTTGTCCTCAGAAGCCTGAAAATAAATGTGTGCAATTGGTAAATTTTTAGATCAAGATAGCCATCAAACCAGCTAGATATAGGTAACAAAAATTAGGGACCGTACCATTTCTAAAACATTATTCGTATTATCACAGGATGCGTCCAAAATAACTCCAATTCCGGCATCCCATTGATAGAGGAACCTCTTCAAGTCAATTTGATCACCTCCGTTAACATATTTGACGGCTATACGTAAATTATGTTCTTTGAATTTTTGAGCTACCACATAGTTCTCTGAAGAATAATAATAGTATGTACTACAGTATAGCGATACTACAAATACATCTTTAGGCCGTTTGCCGCTGCCGTCGTCACCAAGCCGTCCCCGAGCAAGAGATTGTTTCGGGCCGAGTTCAAGATGCCGTGACGGCGATCGCTCGTCCACCGCGACCGATCTCGGTGGTTCAGTTTGTTTATAAAACAAATCAAAAACCGGGCGTATGGTGCGGTGTGACAGCAGTGTGTGGACAAGATCAAACGTGTGTCGTATTATCGGCACATTGGCCTGTCACACCTCGGGCCGGTTCTACCGCGCGCGCGGAACTACTCAAAACTTCGCCGGCCGGGATGACGGCGCTCGGGTGACGTACATCTCGTGAACAGGCGGCACATTGGTATATTAGTGTTAAAACTTTTTCGACAATACTGTACAAAAGTGTATTACGATAACTACCACAATCTACTTACCCTTTGCTTATTACAATAACCACATTTCAAAAGAACCATATAATTACTTACGATACTGATTCTCACAGGACAAGTAGCAAACATATCTCAAATCTTTGTGCAAAATGTAATCAACCGCAAGTTTTAATTGGTCTTGGTGGAAACAAAATATATTGTTTATAAGACAAAGTATAACGATAAGTTTTGCCATTCCCAAACAGTTTGTACTGTCTGTTAGCAAATTTGTTTGTGAATAAATGACCAATGGTCAACTGTATTTGCATGAAGCATTGTATTCAATTATGCTGTCAATCAAATATGTTTTACGACACTGATTGTTGTAATTACATTTAACTTAATTGTCTTCAACATAGGAGGTTGAAGACAATTATAGGGGGTCTAATACGCTTATTCTAAATTATTTCTCAAGCAGGTCATAACTTTCAACGAGCATAAGGATATTGCAGAGCTTGTGTTTTGGATACCATCTTTTGCAAATTTACTGGCCCAAAACTTAACATTGTTTCAACCTTGAAATACCAAGTTCAAATTTCTCTAGCTTCGCCATCTTAATGATATTCATCTCTTTTGAATGCCTTGTTATTTCTCCGGACAATACACTTAATACCTTCCTATTACCCTGTGTATGTTTTGACCGTACTATTCCGTGAACAAAACATTGAGTGTGCTCTGACGGTATGTAGTCAATGCTGGGACTATTGTCGCTGAATAACAGTTAGAGATCCGAATCTTAAATTTAGACTGGAAAGCTTTTTGATTTTGAATGAATTTTATCACTACGATAACCATGGTGAATATTGTTATATATATTTCTAGGTGCGCCCTGCGGTGTTACCTGCGCAAAATATCATCAAAAATCATATAAAAAATTAAAACAAATCTATCCCACGCGAACCATACATTTTAACGGAATAAAATGTAGTCTGTGTGCTATTCCAGCCAATAATCTATCTCTGTGCCAAATTTCATCCAGATCCGTTCTGGCGTGATTGAGTAACAAACATCCATCCATCCAAACTTTCACATTTATAATATTAGTATAGATTCATTGTACTCTTGTACTCCAAATAAAACAACTGAATACCTACATCTATTTGGAAAGGGTACATAGGGAGTTATAATTTTGTTTTAATAAGTAATATTCAGGCTTCAAACCTTTAGTGTTCCTAAGGGCGATGAGTTCCACTGAAGTAGTGGATGAGGTCCCGCCATGCGGGTGTACTTTGTCCAGACGGCCATACCCGTGATGTTATTATAGAATTCAGTTTGCGGAAACATGCGCGATTATACAAATTGCCTCAATTACCCGAACGTATGAATATTTAACCCTTTGACCTTTTATCCCTCGCGAGGATCGTAACGCGAGGTTTGTATGGCTTTTATTTATTTATTGATTGTTTGAATTTGCAATGGAACTGGCCCGTGGTTAGTCTTGTGCGGTTTCTCTGATTTCTTGACCGGGAGTATCTTGGCGAATACGCCGTGAATGCGGTATACGCATAAATTGTGCGCGCTGAGTTGAATATTTAGCGCAACTTACGCAAGTGTCCCAAAATGCACGCATCAGCCCATATCGCTCTCTTATATACCCTTCAGTTATTGCTTTGCTAGCTCAGTTAATAAGCGGAGCGTAGAATGCGCTTGCGTGCTACGCAGGAGCAGCGCGCTAATAGTGAAGTAAGGCACGCGTGGGGCCGGGGCGTTTTTGCAAGCTTAGCATTAACTCGCCTGTAGTACGAGATATTAATACTAAGGTACTTAAATAAGTCACCCTACAATATCGACTACAACTTATAAGTAGGTAACAGGTAACCCTCCCCTGAATAATTCAATAAAAGTTAAAATTGTATTCTTTTTTCGGAATGCCACGACCACGACTGCCTTGTTAACTGGAATACTTCGGCCATTACCAGGGAATTATTGAAAGAAATTGTTCCCCCTGGGACAGTGAGCGTTCCCACAGAAGATTCACCCTAAGCGTGTTTCATTTTCGTATAGATATGGTCTTATTTTCCGCTAACCGGTCGGATTTGTAGAAAAAATATCCGAGTTTTTATGGTTTTAACCCTAGTAACATATTCCGTGTAGCTTCATTAGCCACCAATTAAGGACGAATGTATCTTTTGAGATGGGCCGCGCTTCTAAATTCATATTCGGATTAAAATTCATAATTCAGAGTTACGACGCGAGCTTGTAACGAGAGCTAATTAAAGTGAGCATACACTTTTGAATACAATTTTATATTTCAAAACTATACCTACTATAGCGAATCATGTTTCTATAAATTATGTTTGAATCACTTGTAGCTATGCGAGGACTTTTCATTGGTTAGGTTTCAAGTTATATTAAAATTAAATAGTAAAATTTAGTTATTTTCTTTTTAATAAATAAACAATAGTAAATCCTTTTCAGAATCCAAGAAGGATTTAGCCTGGTAAATGTATTTTTTTTATTAGTGGGAGTGTAGCTTATTGGATATACCGTAAATCCAGGCGTGGTTATGAATTTGAATATAAATGCAAAAGCATTTCAAGAAAATATTAATAAAAACTAAAGAAATTGCCAAGCAATATGAGTATTGAATACTCCGTATAAGTAAAAGCGAAATATTGCGCCTGCGTCGCCAACGCAGACAATATAAATGCAAATTGGCAACTCACCGCGAGGGCTTCTGCCCCGACCGCCGACAAACGAGCTTTTTTAATGACTTTGTTTGTACCATTAACAAGCGTTAGGGAGCTACTTTACTCACAAAGTATTGTATTTTTATGTGTTAGCACCTTTAAAACTATGGTTTGAAAAAAAAAATAGTTCAGATTATTTCGAGTTCAATGACTCATATAACTGATGCAAATCAGTACAAGAAAGAATAAAAAGATCGATCAAAGGTCAAGGCTGTAAAAGTGTTTAAAAGTCTGTGAAGAAGTAATGTATACAAACTGTGAAAGTCTGTTTAAACGTTACTTAGGTGTATCTTTTGATTCGTTTATTTTAGGTTATTATTTCTGCACGGATACTGCAGCTACATATAGTCTTGATTATCTCGACGTATACGTTTCGTATATACACCGGAATCAATCTCAAAAGCTAGCCTGTGGATCGATAGTTGTATAAATCCAAATAACTGTCTACGTCTAAACATGGCATACCTAGCTTATGAAATATTAATAACGCAGAGACCGGTTAACTGCCGTATCCCGGATCGTGGCGCCGGCGCCGTGTGCCGCACTCGACCACCCGCCCAACTGTGAATAAAGATCCGGGTATTAGCCGCCTTTAATTGGTAACAAGGTGCTATTATATAGCCAAGTTGGTAGAACGCTTGCCTCGATAGCGAGGATTGCAGGTTCAAACCCCGGCTCGCACCTCTGGGATTTTTCACGTGCGAATCTCATTTTCAACCAAGATTATCACTTGCTAAACGGTGAAGGAAAACATCGTGAGGAAACCTGCATGTCTGAGAGATCCCCTCGAAAGATGTGTGAAGTCTGCCAACCCGCACTGGGCCAGCGTGGTGGACTATGGCCTAATCCCCCCACGCATTGAGGGGAGGCCCGTGCCCAGCAGTGTGACATAAAAAAGGGCTGGAATTATTAAGTTGCTATTTAATACCGACATTAAATGTGTATATATATAGACGTGACCCGAATAATATGTCACACGCATAGCAACAAAAGTATCAGACGCACTCGGGAGTTGCCCTCGCATCCAAACGACATTGCTTATTTAAAAAATAAACTGTCCATCAACCAACATTAGCCAACATAATTGGTTAACACTGCATAAATACAAATTTTCACACCATCAATCATTCCGGGCGCGGCGCCGCCGCAGACGACACCAAATCAAATAATGTTCACAAAACAGTCACTCCCCAAATCCCGCGGCGATACGTTCAACCTTTAAGAAAAATATTATTCGATAATTCGAAGGGATGGGGAGAAAAAGCCGTCGAACAATAAACAGGGTGTATTCAAATGAGAAGCCACCCGGGGGACGGGCGCTCGCGAGAAAACAATGATAATATTACAAACTTATTTAGACGGGGCTAGGAGGCGCGCGCCATGCGCGGCCCGCGGTCGATGTGTTGTTGCCAATTGAACTTTGGAGTCGGGTTTGACATCGACAAGCTAGTCTAGTAGTAGTCCTACTAATATTTAGTTTACTAGTAGTAGTATTAAGTGATAGCCAAGTTGGTAGAACGCTTGCATCGGTAAAGAGGATCGCAGGTTCAAACCCCGGCTCGCACCTCTAGGATTTCTGGATTTTCATGCGAATCTCATTTTCAACCACGATTATAACTTGCTAAACGGTGAAGGAAAACATAGTGAGAGAACCCCTCGAAAGATGTGTGAAGTCCGCTAAGTCGCACTGGGCCATCTTGGTGGACTATGGTCTAATGCCCCGCGAATTGAGGGGAGGCCCGTGCTCAGCAGTGGGACATTAAAAAGGGCTGGTATTTTTTTTTTTATTACATTATTATTATTATAATATTTAGTACCTATTACTAGGCTAGATTAACGGATCAGTTGTAGCAGGGCTTAGGAAATACTCCAAATGGTCTGGTAATGGCCTAGCGTTACTCTTGTCGCTTGTCGTCCGTCTGTAACTTAGCCCCAGTGTAGGGGCAAGTATGTTGGGAAAATTGTGAGCTTCAATGTAACCTTGAATATTTACGAGAACAGAGTTCTGATAGGGTTGCCCACTATAAAGCTCGTTGGTTGCCCGCCGCTTTGGATTGGTGACGTCATATGAGATCTTGTCATCACGTCATAACATGATTGTACCTCTTCAGTTGTATAAATATGAAAATGGTTATTTTACTTGTTTTTTTAGAAGTGAAGCTTCCATTATTTTAATAATTTTTAAGTACACCAATAATACAAATATTATGTAATATGTAAGTACTTACCTAAAAAACCATTGACCAATCTTTTTTTAGAATGTTTTCTTCCATTAACTAGGGCATTAAAGCTCTCTTCTTTTGGAAAATGCTTATAAAAAGTCACTATCTAAAAAAACTAAATGTAATGTTAAAATAAGCAGTTGGGGCCACGAAATTATGAACATAAAAGAAAAGAAAGTTGTTCATTCAAAGTAGATTATATTGCTCCATTTATCTGGAGAGCCACCCGCGGCCCGCGCTCGTCTCGAGACAATCAACACTTGGATTACACACGTAACTGTGAGAAAATACCGAGCAACACACTCGAGTTGTGGCCCCGGTCACGTATGTGACACATTGATCTAGGAATATTGTACGGCCGAAGCCCTCCGAGTTGCTGGTAAGCCTTGTTAGCAGACATTTCGGATATGGAGTATTAGATACTTATTCCTTGACATTTATTCACATAACAAATTTTAAAGATCGATATGTTGGCCTGACAGTTGGCTCGAAATACGAAAAATGACTCATAAAAAACACTTCAGCGCGCAGCGTAATAAAAACGATTATATAATATGATCAATCGGGAACTGCTTTTTAATTATATATACTTAGTTTAGTGAGCAATGATTAACTAAAACTTAATATTTAAACAAAAAATAATAATAGCAAACAAAGTAAATTAACTTTCGAATCTAATCTTTTTACCGCTTGCAACGGCTAACTATAAAAGAAAAATTTCCCTCATAAAACTACTCAACCAGTTATAAAACCTCAAAACAAACTAGCGCGGGCGAGAGGCGCATAAACGTGAAACTTTGCCGGTCACGAGCGACGCGCGGCCCCGCCCACTGTGTCGCTTCCCGATCTCGCGACACAATTTATACGTCCGCAGGGAAATTAATATCAGGTGTTAGAAACCGCGCGAAGACCACTGTGTAACACGATGCCAAATCAGCACTGATGCGGGTAGACGGGCTCGAGAGCGAACGCCTAATTAGAATAAATTGGGGCTATTATATTTTATGGGCTGGGGTTTACTGATTTTTTGACAAAAGCTTAAAGGATCCGATTAATATTGATTATAACAAATATTCAAATTTTAAACGCAATAATGAGTTTACTTACTGTCAAGGTGAAAACAGGCACAGTCATCTATTTCAATAAACATCTTAGTAATTTTTCTTATTTGATATTTTAATTTCCTAATTTTATTTATATTTTTAATTTTATTGGGGAATATTATCTAATTATAGTTATATACAGAACAATAATTTTGTTTTAGAGTAATCTGGTCCCTGACATATGAAAAAAGCGTGTGACACGACTGTAATACCTACTATGAAAGTTCTGCTACTGGAAGAAATTTTTATGAAAATATACGCAAGTTTTTATGCAAGTAACACTTAACAAACACGATATGAATATTAATCTCAATTCGAGTTGCGTGGAATATCTGCATGATGAAGTGGATTAAGCCTTCAAAATTCTCTTAACGATATTCACGGAGCCCGACCAATCTGTTCTTGATATTTTATTAACAACTTGAGTTAGCTTCAGCAAATAAGAAATGGAATGAAATATTTTGAGTCAAAAATGAAATATATATGTCCTACACGTTTTGTGCTTTGAAACATTGTGTCATTTGCTGTCATGATAATAAATTCTAATTGCATTTTAATCTTAAAAATAATGTAAGTATTTAAAAAAAAACTCAATTTGAGCTGTGTCCTGCTTTAGTCCTCAGAAAAATCCCAATAGATTGATCATTTAGACCAATTGAACAAAACTGTTTCACTAATTTCAATGGAAACAATTTGTAAGCAACGCGCGCTACGCGGTATAGGATCACTCACTTAACAAGTGTCAGCGACAAATTACATTTCTCATTGAACGGGTTCCCGCCCACCGGGATTTCGGACGGCTTACCTAAGAAACTGCTGGTTCATACTGGCACCTAATAAATAATTATTTACCAAAGTATATTTAAATCTGTCAAATGTTAGGCTTGCTCAAATTAGAGAATTAGTAATTAAAATTAATAGCATCTCTCTTTTTTCTGGTTTAAGGGCCACTATTGTTGTAGCTAATAAAGATTATATCAAACACTTTTAGAATAGTGCAGTAGTTTGCCCTTGCGGCCTTGTTCCGGGTTCCCATAGGGATAATCTTTGTGTGATGAGCACGAATGTCTGTACCCGCGTCATGGATGTTTAATATCTATATAAGTATTATATACTGAGTTTGCCCTGAGTCCACTGTACGGTACCCATAATACAAGCGTTGCTTAGTATGGGACCGTATAGTTGGGTTGGAATGTTCGTCTGATGATATTATGTTATATTATATTCTACCTAGATTATCACCAGCCAAACATCTCGCTTCAAAGCTATCTTTTATTAATAACATATTGCATGCTCTCTGAAGGTAGATGTATTAAAATTATTGAAACACACTGACAAATGATATTTGTGTATGGAAGGCATCGCCGCCCGGCGGGAGTAAGGCGCGGCGAATTTACTCGCAGAGTGACGGGTGCGCTGGCGCGCCACGGCCTGTTCCTCTGAGTGAGCTGTAATTCAGTTTTGTATTTCGTAACAATACAAATCTTCACGCTCCTCCCTCGGGGTGGATAGGTTGACTCTGTAATACGGTAAACAATAAGCAAAAATTCCAAGATATTTTTGTGCGTAATTTCAGAAGAGAATGCATAGGCATTAATAAGCTAATTATTATCAGTATTACTGAGTCACAAACTTAAGTTTTCTATTGAAACTGATATTCATGGTAACTACAATAATTTTCTGTTATTTTAATATAATAATAATTTATTTAGATTTGTTTATAGAGATGACATAATAAATGGGTACAATGTACTGAGGTATAATGTACGCATTTATTTTTATATTCTAGACTAGAAAAAAACTGTGTTTCAGGCGAGAAGCGTAAGTATATTTTAACTAACCATAGTAGTTAACTATAACATGACAAAGCATCTATCCTAATCTTTAGTAAGTAAAATAAGTAATAATTAAAATCAATCAGTGAAATAACAAATTATTTTGTGGCGATTAAGTGAGGATACATCTAAGTATATTGAATGATCTAATTAAAATCAAATGATAAAAGCTAGGTGTAATACTAAATAATGATTGCACACCTTACATGGAGCACGATTATATAATGATCGTTTGCGAGTGGAGCACACTCGCTGTATGATTGACAAACCGAGCGGCCGATGCAATTAGTTCACCGAGTATTCTAGCACGAGCCGCGTTTACACCGCAGCGACTGTAAACATTAAACAATCAAAATCATGAGTGAATTCTAAGATATACCAACAAAAAAAAGGAGTAGATATTCCGAGAATTTCACTCCCAAGTCGTTGATTCTAAGATTTACCTAAGGTTTTATAACATATCGTTTCGATGGAACGTGAAAATTGCTGCACCTAGACCCTAGGTTTAGATAACTAGATGTGTGTCAAGTTATAAGGTGTGTCAAATAATTGGGGAGTAAGGGGAGAACGGAGCTAAATACCTATCCGACCCAAGCCGACCCCCGCACGCGCTAGTGGTTCATCAGAATAGCTGGCGGCAGTGGCCTAGGCCACCATGGTGCTCCATCCTAGACAAAAAGGGTTCTGGCGACCGAGCTATCACGGAATAATTATTCCATAAACCTAGCCGGGAAACTGACTGGAAGAGGTATCAGTGACCTTAGGACCTAAAATAGCTCCTAAAAGATCTGGTGCAGAAGGCAAGGGGAAACCACTGCACTAATTTCCCAAGAAAACCATACGTAGAAATGTCCAATAGAGACAAATCATATATGGTCCCGATCCTCATTAGTGAGGGAACTACAAAGTAGTCAAGTAATAAAGTACAATGCACGAAGCTACCGTTAAATGCTATGGTCCGAACTCTATGTTTCGTATAGCGCTAGCAAAAACTAGTGAACGGTGTGAATAGGCACCGTATACTATACAGTGTTCGTATTCAAGTAGGGAATTACATACATTGCGCACTGCGTTTGGCGCTCTGTTTCCTCAAGCTGAGCGAGCAGTCTAATGCACATCTTCATATTGCTACGTACCTCATTAGTTTTATTCATTAAGATCACTCCGACTTGCACACTACTAATTAATCTGGAACAAACAAAATGTTGAACTTCGTATGTAACTGTTGTTGAGCTCTGTGTTATTGGATGATAATTTAATGAAAGTTGTTACTATTTGAAAAAGGAATTGAATTGAAAGAACATTGTTGATTTATTTATGAGGACAAATGCATGTAGCTTTCGTATACGCTTATACTTGAACAAAATTGGATATAAGTTATTCTGGACCAGAATTGGGTATAGGTAGGAATTTAGGGCAAACATTGCAACGCCTGTCTCACGATAGGGGTCGTCTTTAATGCAGGGCACGCTATATACATTTACTGAGTAGTATTGATATCACTGAAGTATATAGGTTGGTAAAATTAGGTGGTCTTCTAGCATCTTTGAGCATCTTTGAGTTGTCTTAAATTAACTTAAGAAAAAATATTAAAAATAATAATTTTACGGATACTGTTTTACAGCAACCATGGTCACGGGAGGACTGTTATGATGAATGGTCATGGGATAGTCATGGTTGCTGTACAGCAGGCGAAACTTCGGGAACGTAAAAATATAAAATAAACGCGATTAAAACCCATGAAATTAGTTTTATTTCAATGTGTTGTATTCGAGTAAATATAATAAATCAATTTAGAGTAAATGCTTATTTTATTTTTGTAATAAGGCCACAATTTCTTGTCTACCTAACCAAACATTTCCACAATCAATATTTTTAGTTTGAACACAATCACGAGCCAACGTGTCACGGAACGAACTTCTCCCACTTGACAAGTAAGACAATCACAGCTCGCAAATGAACTCGAGTTATTTTATTAAACCGCTTCATAAAGGCGAAGTTCTAACAAACTCGAGTTACTTGGCGTGATTAATCAGAGCCGTGCTAGCTATGTGTGGGGAGCGTGTAGTTGCGTGTATGAGGAGGTTTGCGGATGTTGAAAGTTTGAGTGGTATCAGGTATGAAAGTTGTTTAAAATCTCCAGGCAATCGGTAAATTGTGAGAATGAACAAGTAAATTAAGCTGTAAGTATAATGTTTTTAGTTCTGAGAATGATTTGTGTATGAAAAACAAGATCACTAAATCATATTTTATTCGTGGTAATAATTTACAAAGCAGATGGTTTTAACCGAAATGAAAACTGTGAAAGCCTCAATGTTATTCAATGTATTTTTTATATAATTTGGAGGCGTGGCTGTTTCTCTGCTGAGCCCGATACATTACAAATATGTACTTACTTAGATACTTAATTTTAATAGTTGCGAGCTACATTGTGATTAAGTATTATTAGTAGTATGTTATTGAGATTTGGGAGTTGTAAGAACAGTTGTAAATACAAAATTATTCTTCACATTGGGCTACGTTTAAGACTTATAGCATCAACCAATAAGGATATGAGCATTTGTATAACAAACGCCCAATCAACATGCTCCAAAATCGACAAATAAACACGTCCCAAAGCACACGTCGGCCGAATAAACGCAACTATTTCCCCATACAATAATTCAGACAAACAACCGTTTATTCCCCGTTCCGAGTCAATAACGTGAAGTTACGTGCGCGGAACATAAGCCGGCATCGCCTCATCAAATGTTTGGCGAGTGACGACGAGCAGTCGGTGGGCCATCTAAACTACGATACGCAACTATTCCCAAGCGTGGAGACGGGTAAGACTGCGGCTATAAGAACCGAGCAGAGCGGACGGTGTATTAAATATCACAACAGATTCTCATAAACACAAATAAAATTACCGTATCAACTTAATAAGTAATGGAAGGTTATATAGTTTTCACTCAAATAGGAGTAACGAGTAAAATAAATTATTAAAGAAACGTGAATAATTGCTAAATGTTCAAAAATCAAGGTACACGATGGTGCCCTTTAAAATGATAACTTACATAAACATGTTATTTGCATATCATATAAATAAACTGGTGTAGATATATGAAAATAAATGACTCAATACAAGCTTAGTTTTTTGTTCTTTATATTTTTTTTTTGTTTTTCCATGTATATATCTTTGTAAATAAATATTACTCAATACTACTTGTATGCTATCTCCAGTGGTCCGCGATCTCTCGTCACTATTGTCTACTCGAGCCCTAGACAATAAATGAACGGCAATCGCGAAGAGATTAGAGCAATTGCGAAGGGCTAGAAGTTGGTCGCTTGGAACTTTGCCGACGAAGGTATATACACGCACGGTGATCAATCGCTGCTCGGATAGTGTAAGCGGAAA
Organism: Pheosia tremula; assembly: GCA_905333125.1. Classification (NCBI taxonomy): domain Eukaryota; kingdom Metazoa; phylum Arthropoda; class Insecta; order Lepidoptera; family Notodontidae; genus Pheosia; species Pheosia tremula. Next base: position 11,471,004 of record HG995402.1, on the reverse strand, counting down.
TGTTTACATAGTTTTGGGTTATTAGAGCAATATTTCACTATTATTTTAATCTATAAAAATAAAAACGTAATTTTGTTAGTGGGTCAGCGCATTACTTGACAACGGCTGCACCATATTTTTTTAATACTTATAGGCCAAGTGATATTATTGTGGAATAAATATTTAAAAAGTTGTATGAAAAATTAGAAAATACGGGAAAGAGTACAGCGTCTGTTGATACAGTTAGTTAATAAATAAAAGTTGTAAGAATTATTATACGTTATAATATTGGGATTTATGGTTATAGAAGTATTCACAGGTTATCTCTACGTATTTCATCTTTCAGAATCTCATCTACTTATCTTATGTACTATTCGTTGTTAAGATCAGTTTAATTAGTGCATTAACTTTACACTAGGCAACTAAACAAGAAGATAATTAATATAATAGCAATACTTATATAATTCTTTGTCGCCACAACACCAGCATATTTATGCTTAGAAAAAACTTAAAATGCAATTTATTTTCATCAAATTTGTTGGTTGTAACCAAAGGAGGGTAGTGCGACAATTTCTGAAATTGCGTAATCAAAGTCGACGGAGCAAGCGCGCGGGCGGCGCGGCGGCGGCGGCGAGCCGCCTTCACATAAATACTTGTACAATTCACCCGCCGTTCGCTGGCTACGTAATAATAATAACATCAGAATCCCCCATGTTGTTGAACATCTGTCGACAAGTCGAGAAAATAAAGTAGGCGTTACAGTAGGTACCTACCCTTTACTCGACGAAATTTTCCATTATTGAAACCTTCTCATTAAGACTAAAAAGGACACATAAGCTTGATAATATACTTTTATAATTTGAAAACTTTTACTATCATAGCCTCGTTATTTAAATCGTTATTAACCGACAAAGTTTATCAATTTTCTCACTGACTGAATGACTAATATTCATCAAAATGTTTATCGTAATTCCCGTTAGCTTAGAACGCTGGAATTTGGATTGTCCCTCCAATCGTGTGTCTGTACAATCAATGAGAAAATTAATAAAATACATTCGGTCAAATCACACTGGGTTAAGTGCGTGTTGCGTCTATAACGCATAATGTAGAACTTTTCAGCCCCATCAACAACACAACTTACCTTAGGTTCCTCTCGGTAAAGCAAAGTCATTAAACACAAGAAACAAAGTTATATATTTTTGCGGTTTATTTCATATTGTCTCCCTCTGTTGAGTTTATTAAGCAAATGACGTCATGTCTCTTTTATAAAATGGCTGCACTCGCTCAACGGGTGCCAATGTCAAGTATTTGATAACAACGACCAATAAATTAATTGTAGTACATTGGTTGAAGATATTGGATGAAATCTCCAAGAAAAAACCCGCTATGTTTATAGTTTCAAATCTAGTTTTCAAAACATAATGCATATTTGAAACAGAAAAATAAAAAAAACTTTAAAATGATATGAAAACAAACTATATATCATATGCATATTATTTTCTGCAAGAACAAATCAAATGGAAATGTAGGTTCAAATTTCTGTGAACTAAGCTTCCAGAGATACTGGGGCGACAAAAAATATATTTCATATTATACGTCGGGGGATCTTTATGGACCCATGTTAGGGTGGACAGACAGACGGACAGATTAACGGCGTAAGCCGCCCGACAATGAGCCGTGGACAGTGCCCAGGTTCCGTCTTGTTTGTGCTTGTTGTATTAAAATTTAGTAGAGTTTTGTGTCAAGTGACTTCGCTGCATTACCTCGCCCGGACAAAGGATGCGTGTGTGGGGGCAACTAAATTCATTGTTCTTATACTCGTATTTTGACTGTTTTGTTGTGGTCCGGATAGTAGGTCATGTCAATGATTAGATTAAATGACTGCATGCTCATGTTTGTATCAATTGAACACATGAAATGTCTTACATAACTCTTAAGTAATCAAAGGGCCACGTCATGTTGGAACTATGTCCATTCAAGTCTTTCTAAGGTCCAGAGATAGGCTGGATTAGTTATAAGTAAGTTATACTCTCACACATATAATATCAATATATATTTTATATTGTAGCGACCTCTACAACCGCATCACAAGCTACACAGATGGCACTGCAGACGTATTTAGAACAATCGACAATTCTCCATACAATCCTGAAACGCGCTATGAGAGTTTTCGGAGCACGTAACAAATATACAAGATCCCGACACTAACCCTCAGCCAGTCGTCCGCCAACCACCAGCCTGGCTGGAAGACCTTCCCTTTTCCGCTAAAATAATTATTATAGGTTTAGCCTGAGCTTAGTATGAAATAGAGGACGCATTTAAAGTCAAAACTTGCGTTATCTGCATTCCAACTCTCAGCAACGTGCAGTGTTCGGCGCGAGCGGGCAACGTGTGTGTTACATTATGTGCAAAGCGTAGTTGACTTGCAATAAAACTTGCCTCCGAGGAAGGAAGGCTGATTTAGGGACGGCTTGAGGCATGGGCGAGAGAGGAATAGTTGCAATTTTGTGAGTCATCGTGCACTGTATATATCGGATATTGATTATATAGTCCAAAAAGTTTGGGGGTCGAGTCACCTTCGTCCGTAGGAGAATTAAGTACCCTCGAGATACCCTACACGTGACCCTGGGTGGTGCCAACTAGGTGACAACTGTACTGGTGGTAGGCTTCGGCCGTGGTTAGTCACCACCCACTGAACAAAGCCATGTCGCCAAGCAGCCTAGCCGTGTTCCAGCATGATGTTCGGTGTTGCCATTCATGGATGGCGGGTCAGATCAGTTGCGCTGCATGTGCCTATAGTGAATGTAGCGTCTCGATCTACTGCCGCCTTCATACCTAGGCACGTATGCTCCATCGTAGATCTCATCGTTACTTACCATCAGGTGAGATCGAGATCAAATACTTGCCTATAATGTATAAAAAAGAAAAAAAAATATGTTGGTCAAATAAAGAAAAAAATTAAATTGACACGAGGCGACGATGATAAATAAAGGTCTATAACCCATACAAGAATCAAATAAGCTACGGATTGTGACAAGTGATCCGAGAGTACACATGTACACATCCCAAGCTTAACTAATATATGACCGAATTAAAAATGTCGTTATAAAACGAATACACATACCACAATGATGTAAGTACCCGCTGTGCTCTTATCACTCGCTCGTTTGAAAGGGGACATGAACTCAAAAGCGCTGTGTGCAGGCCCAAGTTCCTCGCAAAAGTTTTCAGTCGCCAAGCACACCTCCCTAATTGGGTAAATATAGGAGTGAATTGGGGGTGAAAAGGGGGGGGGGCAATTCAAACATGAGTGTTGATATCGATGCACTTTGATGGCTCTTATAATGGAATGAAATTGCTTTATAAGTGATAGCGAGAAATTATTAGAACTCAATAATTTCATTGTTCTGAAAAGCAAGTTTTATTTAGGCTTCGTGTTTACATGTTAGCTACAAGTATAGTAAGCTTTATAAAGTAAACGTGTGAAGTAACTGGAAATATAAATCACAACCTCGAGTGAGATGTTGTTGAATATTTAAAAAAACTAAATAATAATTGTTATTTTTAATATCCCACTATTGGGCACACGCCTCCATTCAATGCGAGTGGCGATTAGGACATAATCCTTGAGGCTGGCCTAGTGCAAAAAAAAAAACAACTCACACTTGATTAATAACTTGAGTAAGTATGCCAAAATAGTTTTCATAAAAACGACCTAAATGGTTCCTTAAAAAGTTTCCCATATCTCATATGGATTTGGATTTCCCTATAGTGGCCCACATAAATAAACACACTGGGAACAGGTATTGTACGGCACAGGTAAGAGACCGCGGAGCGATGTCAACACTTAAAATTCAAATTGTTGGCTCTGAAAATATCCTTTAACGAGCGCTTGCTCTCGGGACTTTTGAAATTAGTCTTTAATATTATAAGATGCAACTGCGTAAATTGGAGCGGCGTTTTAGTTTTACAAGCGTTTTTTTATATTGAGCGAAACATGCAAAATCGTGGAAAGTTTTTAAATATAAGTTGCATCCGCCTCGCCCTAGCCACGCATCTCCGTCGCTCATCAGTGGTATAACATCATTCAAGTAGCGGCAACATATCAAAAAATATAATTGTAATATATGAAGCAATTATCTGTCAGCTAAAGCTGGAAAATGTACAGACCTAAAACCGATAATTTAGTCCGGTAGTTTTAATTCTTAAAAATACAACGATTCTAGTGTCAAGTACATTCGACAGGACTGAGCACAGCACAGAGACACAGGATCTATAAAATATTATTCTAGCAAATGATGATTCGGCGATTTAAAAACATACTGTGGCTAAATCAATAACAAGCCTGCTGAGTTTCTTGTCGGAACTTCTTAGTTGTGATCGCGTGACGATCCAGTTGTAGAGTTTAGTCAAAAATAAACCTGAACATCTCAATTTGTACGTGCTCCCATATGACTATCCAACAGAAATTATCTTGGAAGTATGTTACTTACACATAAGAATTTAACATGGTAACTTTACTTCCACTTAAGACTATAACTTGGTAACGTCACTTATCCTTAACAAACAATTGGCTACCTACTTTAATGTGCTGGTGTATAAAGTAATCATCCATGATGAATTAACTCGCTGGCAGTACCTATCTTAATTTCTCGCAATACAATAGGTACAATTTTGTTCCTTATAAGACATATTGCAGTCGACGAAGAAGTATGTTCCGTGCTTGCATTGCACGAGTCAGCCCGCGAGGCACCGTTCAGATCCGCTACTAAACCTTGCTACCAACTTGCTAGTTCTGCTGTCTGTGCTTTAACATCTATACATACGAATGTTTTGTAAGAGCTGCCATATATCTATACAAGTTTACTAAAATCTTATTTCATTATTTCCTAAACCATTCAAGGAATAATAACGAAATCAATTTTTATCAAGTTTGACATTCGATTGATTATACATCTGACCTAGAAATATAATATATATTATATCTTTCATGTAAAATTACTGCTTCAAGATGAAACACAAGGAGGGTTTACTAATGCACACCTTGCAGAGATAATTATAATGTCAAAAAATAATGTAAAGCCTCTGTAACAATGGTTAGTATTTGATATATTGGCATCTTGCAGATTGTTGGTGTATGAATAAAGGGCGTTTGAACGCAGCAGCGCAAAGCGAGCCCAGATGAAAGCGCGGCGGGCGCGTGACCAGGCGCCCATAAGTATTGCTTTGACATAACAGAAGTAGATTACCTAAGTCAACTTCCACTGCTAGGTAACCGCCATAGCACAATACTTTTTTGCATGCAATTTTAGTTGCTAAGTTACTACTACACGAAGTGCACGTATGAAATAAAGTAGCTATACGTTGTGTATTGAGAATGCCATCACATCAAAGGGGTTAACAAAACTCGTGGTGGACTTTCTGTTTTGACTTTGTGCCAAGTCAAGTCGATAATTTTATATATACCTAGTATACACTTGTTGTAAGTATAAAAATCTTTAATATGACATAACTATTGAACTTTAATCCGCTACTACAAGAAGAGGCATAATCAGCTGCTTATTGTATTTCTCGCTCCTAGGTTGGTCCTGGACTTATTGTGGTAACGTTTTACTAGCAAATATGTCATACCTAAACAAGTGTGGCATCGGAGATCTAAATTAAGGTCTTATGCTGTTTACCAATTTAACAAGTAGAGATGCACCTTAAAATTCGTGATTAATTTTGATGAATGAAAAATAGGTTTCTATACTTATACAAAAAAAAAACAAATATTAGTCAAGTTATAAACTAATATCCACTAAACAATTGCAAAAAAACTTAACCTTACTGATGTACCTGTACCAAATATGTGGATGAACACAAAAATCACCAACAAAACTCACAGCGCGAAGCCGGCGCTCCACACCGGCGCGGCGCGGCGGCGGTGGTCGACGCAAAATTTAGAAAGTAATCATCATACAAGCGTTATCTCGACTCGGGCGACGCGACTAATATGCTCGAGACGATACAATTATCCCTGAAATTTTCTTTAGTTAGATGGAATTACGCCGCCTCTGCATAAGGATTTAGTATAACCACGAACATAAACGTTTACTTATCTCGCACAAAAAATTAGATAAAGTCTTATTAAAGCTGTGTATTCTCAAAATTGTGTGTATATATGAAGCACTACGTATGTTTTGTGATATGCAACAATTTGTAGCACACGTTATTTTTATTGATAGTTATATAATCTTAACAGTTTAGCTTATCTTAATAGTAAAGGAAACGAACATTATACATAAATGATAAACTATATGGATAATGCCCACAATATTAGTCGTTCAATATCTATCTAGTTTGATTCTCATTTAAAAGACAAATTAAACCAATGGCGATGCTGTCGACCACAGATAGAAAGAATATGCATGGCATACGGTATTTGAACTGAATTATACTCAACTGTACTGATGTGAAACTGCCAAAACCCTCAAATAGGACTAAATTAACAGGAACATCTAACACAAATCAATATACTGGTCTTTTTCAATAAAACGAGGACTGCAATTAGAATCTAACTTATTTCTTACTTTTTATATAAATAATAAATAAATAAATATCGCCAGACGAGCATACCAACTATTCGGTCCCACACTAAACAACGCTTGTGTTATGGGTACCGTACAATGGACTGAGGTCGAATTCTGTATGGTGTCGCGACGATTATTTTTGTTGAGTGTATACAGGTTTTTTGTACATAATAAATAATAAAAAATAATAAAGAAACATCGTTCCATCCGGGTGTCCCTTGACACCTCTCAAGTTTTTTTTAATAATGGACTACTTATAATAACTGTCCGTCATAATGGCTTACAGTAAAACTAGACCTTCTCAATGGGTCTAATAGTTTCCGATTAAAACACATGTTATAGAAGACTTATCGCGCGGGCCGCACTTGGGCTTGACCGGTTTTTAGTTTTCATTAAATGAAATAACTAGCTCCTGCCAGAGCGTAACATCAACAAAGATTTAATAAATACACAACTAGTACAGTCACACTCAGTTCCACAATAAGAGCAGATTTATAACCGATTACTTAGATATGAAAATATATGTAAAAGTTTTAATATTTTTTGTATATTCATGGTGTACTGATACCGCTCCGACGCCAAACGTTACGACGAGCTATCTTGGCCGACGCGGCGCACGAGTTGAAGTTACGGAGTTGACTGGCGGTGGAGCTACGACGCGCACTTTCCGCAGACAAGTAGGTGGCGGCGCCTTCGTGTGTGGAATAGATTCCCTCGAAGATGATTATTACGGTTGCGACGTCTCAACTACTGCGCAAAGTATTCCACAAGTAACCATCCTTCAACATGTTTCACAAAACGCCAAAATTTCAGAGATTAGAGAACTAATGAAAAAATCATTATTGGATGAACTCAATTCAGATGATGAAAAAAATCTCAAACAAAATGCAGCAATTAGTACAACGATGTCCGATGAAGGGAATGTCATAAAAACAACAGAATCTCAAACAAATACTGATCAAGATAATACAGAAATAAATACAACAATGTCCTTAGCAAAATCTAATTCACAAAATGCAACAAAAAATATATCAATATCTGAAGCAAATACTAAAAACTATGATATAGTAGAGAGTACAACAATATTCGAGCCTTCTGAACCAGATACACAGAAAATGATATCAATATATGAAGCAAAGCTTGATCAACAAAATAAAATTGGCCTCCACAAAAGTACACGAGAATTTTTCGTAGAAAAAGATAACACGCTTCGTGAATACCTTCCTGATGAATACTATTTCTGTAATAGGTACGCTGACTGTAAGGTTCCGATTTTCGCAACAGAAGCCAATACAACAGGAAATACAACAGAAAGTACAACAGAAAGTACAACTGCAACTACAACTACAACTGCAACTACAACTACGACTACAACGACGACTACAACTACAACCACGCCTACAACTACTCGTAGAACTATTTCTAGAAGAACTAAAACACCGACCATTCGTGATGATGAATGGTGAACTAAACAATAAAACATGGAGTTCAGCAAAACAAGCTACACCTTCATAAATATTACAAAATTTAAAGCAAATCGAATCCTTTTGATTTTTTTCGTCAAGTAACTCATTGTAAGCTCCTTTGTTGAGACTCAGCTGTTTTTAAATTTTGGCAATTAGGGCGAATGTTATGCAAATCACTCGTTAACAACCAACATCTATTGTTCGTTTAAAAAGTGTGATTAGAGTTGGGACGCGCAAGACTAATGCCACTTGTTTCCCTCGACTCTCTAATGAATTGTCAGCTTAGTTACCTACTAACAGTTTATTTATTTAACTAATGTCGCGTCGCATAATGAGAAAGGCTCTATAAAAATAGATGTGTACTTACCTATACAGCGTAAAGTAAAATGTTTTGAATTGTTTTCAGAGAAGGATTTATTACGACAATTATTTTATAAGAGGACTTTAAGTGCAAAGTAATTCAGTGTTCCAATAATAATAGAAAATTAGAAAAGCTCCACAAATTAACGACCCAATGGGTATGAGAAATTGCAATAAAAGCGATCAATTACAATAAGACTAATAGCAAGAAATATCAGGGCGGTAATTAGTATATTATGTTATGTATTCAATGCAATACATTTTGTATCATCGAAACGCGTGTGCCAAAAAATCCTTGACTTCTTTGGCTTAAGTGCATTTGCGTGAGAAATTTTATTCCTATGCGATTTAACATTATCATTATTAACCTAAGGTAATTAATGGGTCCTTTCGTCTAAAGACATATCGAGAGCTGCTGTATGTAACACTGACCTTAGCTGGCCTTTCCTCTGAAGTCTTTACTAAAAGCCGGTCGTTCCTACCGGTCGGAGCCCTCAGTGGGGCGGCAGCTGAAACTTACTGTATTAATCCGAATACATGTGGCGGCGTGGCGCGGGATTACGACGGTCGGATGAGCCCTAAAGGCTTCTGGTGACACACTACAATATCACAAAAAATAATTCGATCTAAATATTATTCAATTATATTATTTTGTGGACATACAACTGCCACTGAGTTGTTATTATTATAGAATGTATTGAAATTTTATTTATTTTGAGGCATTATTCCCCAACATGTTGTTGAACTACGTCGTATGACATGCGTGAGCATTGGGACTTTACACTCTCGGCTTCAGTACGCACGCTCGAGTGAAATTAAGAGTTAGAGTGAAAACCAACTTAGCTCATTTGTAGTATAATGTAGGTACTGTTTTGCTATATTTTATGTACATGATGTTTATCTGCGTAGTTGTAGTTGTATACGATATCCTAATTTCTTAAAGTAAAACTACAGCTTTTTAATGCGTCTAATAATTGCTGATTAAAACACATGTTATGGATGATGGATATGGACTATGATGATAACTAAGATGGATATGGACTCTTATCGCGCCCCACTTGGGCTTGACCGGTTTTTAGTTTCCCTTAAAGGAAACAACTAGTTCCTGCCAGAGCGTAACATCAACAAAGATTAATAAATACACAACTAGTACAATCACACTAAGTTCCACAATAAGAGCAAAATTATAAATGATTTCTTAGATATGAAAATATATGTAAAAATTTCAATATTTTTAGTATATTCATTGTGTACCGATACTGCTTCGACGCCAAAGGATACGAAGACTATACGTGACGGACGCGGCGCACGCGTTGAAGTTACGTAGTCGCGCGGCGGTGGAGCTACGACACGCACTTTCCGCAGACAAGTAGGCGGCGGCGTCTTCGTGTGTGGAATAGATTCCCTCGAAAGATTATTATGGTTGCGATGTGTCAACCACTACTGCACAAAGTATTCACATTAACATTATAATGGTGCTGAGCTGCAGCAACATAATATCAATAAACTCTCTAACTGATGTACAACCAGTAAAATGTTTTTGATATTTTTTTAATGTTTTCACATAAAACTCAGATTCAAACGCAATAGATTCAAACTAAGTAACTACCTATCATATCATATCTGGTGAAATCTTAATAGAAATTCCTTATAATAATTGTGATCTATGAGTACCAAATAGTTGACATCGACCATCCTATGGAATTTATTATGGTGATCTCAATACGGTCAAAAATTAAGCTTTCGACAATGCCAAAAACTCATACATCATTCATAAGTTAATTTCTATTTCTAGATTCAGACTATTGCAATAGCTTTTATTGCAAATTAAATATGGAGAAGTGGCGGGCGCGGCTCACATCATCAGCGCTGTATCAGGAGACGTTGTCATTGAGTTCCTTTATCTGGGTTGCTCTCTGTTATTACGGGGCCCGTCTCACAGTTGACATGGGTAAATCCCCTTTCTTCATATTCTCGCACACGATCCGAACGCACCACGGTTTTCATGTTTGTCCGTAGGAATATACTTAATATCGCTACGGACATTTAGAACTGTTTACAGTTTTTAGATGTTACTCTTTAGAGTCGTAAATAACACATAATGCATGGGCTTTGGCATTCGTTCTTCTTATATAATATTCTATAATTTTCGGATATGAAGGACAGTCGTAATGCACGTTTATTTTATGGTTGGGCTTAATGTAATATGATATTGGCCTTGAAACTAGCTCACTCTTTTTTACACTGGGTCCTATTACTTTCAGTGAACTAGTGTGATTGATATTACATAATTCTGATCCGATATCTCAATTGTATTTTCAATTCAATAACTAAGCTGAACCAACATTATACTGTAACTAAAAATAATATATTCTAGGTCCATTTTTGCTCGCGGCATGCTGATAAGCCGCCACAATTGAGCATCTTCGAATCGCCGCCAGTTACGCCTTTAGGGGATACGTCGAACGGCGGAATGGTGCTGGTCGTACCCAAGATATGTTGATACTTGTTAATCGTTTGTTGTCGAAGTTGATTTATCCGTAGCGGCGCTGCGATCCGCAGAGGTGCTAAATTCCGCAAAATTTCGGCCTGTATCAGAGGTTTTTTTGGCGCCGCAACTAGCCTGGGTGCGGGAAGACGCAAGCTCAACGATGACATCGTGTTCGGTGCTGTAAAGTAAGGCTCGATCGTATCGCATATTGTCTCCAGGCGTTCATCTTGCCCACCATAGTTACCCAGCCTGGCCGGCCTGCAAGTAGTCCCCTCCTCACAACTGACACCCGGAAACGGGACCAGTCCGCATAATGGCTTTTTCATCGGTTTTTGCACGTCCACCGGCTGAGGTTGAGAATTTAACAATTTATAGAAATCTGACTCTTCGACCGGGTGATAGCGTACCGTAACTGATGACGCTAAATGAATAATATTTATTATTATAAAAGCGCACTGCATTTTGATGTGTCCACCATGTTTATGTTCGGTTGGGTTGCCACAACACATTTTTTGTATGTGTATAATCAGGATTATAATCAGAATGTTTTGATGTGGCATGAACATTATTTACTGTTTACTGTATGCATTATTACGGCGCAGGCACACGCAGTATAACTCTGTAATTTACTCTCGTGGGATAGAAAGAATCATAATATACGGACTATATAAAATTATAATCGCACCACAGCAACAGGATCTTGTTGAGCACCCTATGATGCCTGACTGAAGTGCGCCAATAAAAATCAACCGCACTTCGTTCTATTTGAACACAAAATTTCACTACAATATTATATACCAGTAAACAAAAAACACTCGTAAATGTAACGAGTGTTCCTGCGCGAAGGGAAAAATATGATATTGCTTTTAAATATGAAATATTACGCCCAAAGTGTTCTTGTATTATGAAGAAAAAGGGTTGCCCGTGTCACGGTTATTCCCGCAGAGGGGCGGCCTGTGTCTCTATTGTGGAAACAATGAATTGATATTGCTCGCATCGTTATTTTATTGAGCTATCTTCTATATCGTATTTTAGATCAGCAATGAACTGACAGGATTCACTAGTAACCAGTTTCCACTAAAAGAAGCATTTATTAATTGTTTAGTTACAAGCGTAAGGCATTAATTTATGGAACAAATATCATTATGCTCTTTTTTAAGCTCGTAATTACTCCAACAATTCAATATTGTAAAGCTATAACAAAATCAGAGCAGGTTGGCCTTTAGTTTCTGTTTTTCTTATAGACAATTCTGTCTTTTTCGGCTGGGCTTGGTTGGATCCAACTGTTTGGACTAGGTAACCACGCCGGGGTAGCCGCTGAGATACTTTAGGTATAGGTAGCAAATTCTTTGACACTCCTCGACATAATTCAAAATGTATCTTCATTATATACTTACCTATAATCAAGTGATAAACGTGCGTATTATTAAAATATTCATATCTTATTCCTGACATCTTTGCACTTTGTGTGTATAAAAGGTATTGATGCTTTATTTTTTATACAGCGATGCCAACCTAATATTTAGATAAGCTATGTTTGACTTCTTTAGATTGATTAAATCGCAGAAAATTCAATTAATTGTAGTATTATACCGCCTTCCTTTGTTAATTTAACCTATCTGTGATGCGAACCAGACTTAAATTTGGGTTACAAACGTGGAATATTCCATTTATGTCTCATGTGGATTTGGTTTTATTATTTAGACTCAGTTTTTTTTAGTTCACCTGAGTACAAAGGGATCAAAATGAGTTGATTTAAGCATTTGTTTAGTTTAGGTACCTCTGCTAAATGTAATAGTAATTAGTAACATAGTCCACCACGACGAGGAAGGGTGGGATGGTTAACTTCACTGGCCTTACACAGACTGATTGTAAGATTCTTTCGGTTATACCGGTTTTAGTCCGATTTTACCTTACCATGTACAATTAATATTAATGTAGGTATAAAAATGTGAGACTTACTTATTATTTTGTTACAAACTCCGGTTAATATTTAAGTTTACTCTCACGTGAAAAATAGCCAGTCGTAAAAGTATTTTACTATCATAAGATATGCCCGGTAGCTCGGTGCTGAGATAAGGTGGCCAGCGTTGCGTGTAATTTTACAAGTGTCGGAGGCCCGGCCGCTTTTATACTCGTACCCTGATGTTATGGGCGCGGGTACCGATAAATATAGACTCAGACTTAAACAATTATATGGGGCCAGTCATAAAAGAACGTTTAAAATTAAAATGTTGTCATGATTGTGCCCGGCGAATAAGTTAAATGTAAATGACGGAATACCTGATTTATACAGGGTGATTCAGGAATGCTATACTAAGCTTTGAACCTGCGCATTTGTAATCATTATGTCATCTCAAAATATCGATGTCAATTTTAAAACAATGAAAAAAACTCCTATCGTATTTTCTCTCTTATAATTTTCGTCTCATGGAATGATGAAGGACTGAAATCAATTATAACGTCTTCAGTCATGACCCAATCGCCTTTGAAGATTTTTGGTAGGTGATCTTTGTAAAATAAACTAAACTTTCCAGTGTTTCACTACGAGCTATCGAAGCTGCATAATAATGGGCCTTACAGTCTTCTTTGTGTACATTATGTGCATTAACGTTAGTCCTGCTATGCAACTACCACCTCGGGCTGTTCGCTCAGCCAAGTTGAAATGTTGGCCTTAGAGGATTAATTATGGATTTACCTTGTGAATCACTATCATTGGTTGGATGCCTATTGATCTGTTACATTAGTGTACAACCTATTACGACTCGGAAAACCACTGTATGTTCGGAAACGAAGTAATAATAATTTTAAACGGGATTTTAAGTATTAAATAGCCTATCCTCTGGTTAGACAAACATAATAGGGTAGTATCATTACGCTGTGACCATAAGGCTTGAAGCACCAGTGCAATTTTGATGGTTGCACAGACCGCCGCAGGCAAAAGCTTGCATAATCAATTCATTTCATACATTCTATCGTAAAGTATGATGTAAGTTTTCATTTTGTTTCCAAACAAATCGAAATTCTAATAGCAAAGTGCAGCGAGGCCATTCCTGATGTCCATCAAAGTTGTCCATGCAGCCGGGGCTGCGCCAAATTTACAGCGCGAACTTGAAGCTAATGCCTTGAAGTTGAAACATACTAACTTGGAAACTTGGTATACTAACTTGGAAGTTCGTAATGGTTACTTGCTACATACAGTTTTTTATATCTAGTTTCAACTGTAGCCATTTTAATCTCCCCAATAATCAATCAATTTGAGTCTGGAACAGGCAAACCATTTATGGTGGTATACACGCGTTATTTGACTATCCTTGTTTCTTATTCCCTATTACTATGTACAATTAATAACTACGCACGTATGTAAAATAATTACGAAGAGTTTCCAATACCAACGAAATGATCGACAAATATTTAAAAAAAAAAACTCCACCAGCAATAAAATTACACAATCTTCAGAATATACAACTCCAACAGGAATTCTTACCTACTTTGATTGATGATGGTATTAAACGATTATTGTACTGTAAAATTCATACCCATTTTAAAACTAAACATATTTATAACATACGTTTTATCTAACTAAAACTTACCTTCGAGTTACAAACTGCCCGATCCGAAGTTCCATTCATCAGGAGCAAAAACCGCAAAGAAGCCTAAAATGAACCTCCAAGATACTGCTGAGTGTGACGCTATCTAAGTGAATTATTTGAGGGACCTAACCTAATTTAGCGTTTTTTAGAGATCGCCTCTAAGAAGTAGATATGTATATCAATGTTAGTGCTTAAATTAGAATATATTTCAAATTTACTTAGAATATAATTCACCTGTTGTTTGATCTCAAGTCCTTATAATTATTATTTCTCAGTCCACCCGGATCATTGGAAGACTTTCACAGGGACTTGATTCCAACACGTAGAGGACTTTTTGAGAATTTTAATGTTATGTTAGCCCACCTCGGCAGGTGCAGGAATATAGAAAGATAAATGGGACTATTGATTGAAGTTTGGATGGACATGGGATGGGATTACTGAAGTGGTTGCGGACACTTGCCATAATTTTTATGTAATTACTATGGTCAGGTGGTAACTCGCCGCTCTTTAGGTGGGCTCCCAAAAGTATTATTAGTTTTACTCATATTATCAGCATTGTTTTAATGACATCGATATATTGGAATGTAGGTGTTCAATAAATGATGTGAATAATTTAAGGAGCTTGATCTTTTCAATCTGATTTATTTTTATGAATCAATCATTTTCTTTAATGGAATTTCAATGCATAATAAATAAACTAACACACACTGGATGCTCCGGCACGTGTACCCTGTTCTGTATTGTGAGCGCGGTGAACCCCGAACCCTCCAACCATTAAGGCATCTATTTTAACGCCACTTGTTTTTCCAACTGCCAAGAGCCACTTTAACAAACAGTATTTATTTTCTACACTCCCATTGGTGGGATTTCTTTTAAGGAAAATTCGTTAGCTTACTTCGGTTGAATTTCGATTAGAAAAATACAAAGAGGCGATTGTAGAGCTATTGAAAACGGGGAATCAATTAAAGCGGCCATCGATACTGCGAGGCGATAACGTCTGTCAGTAAGTGAAAACCTGATAAGATGGTCGGCGCCGGATCGCAGTTTTTAATTATTTCAAACGTTTATTGATTGCACGCGGTGGTTTACTACTTACGTACTCGAGCTACTGGGAATAAGGATCAAGGTTCTTTGTATTTTGTTATAATGGTTTAAGTCTACAGGATTTAAGGTAAGCAAGGAATCTTACCCACCAGTGAGATAGCTTAGAATTAGTTTAAAGTGTGGTATATTATCATTTTCGGCACGTGGCAGAAAAGTTTGGCATCCATTTATTGTACATTTGATTTTTTTTGGGTACACAATAATTATCATTATTATACAGGATATCCAGAAACTGGACGTCAAACGGGTACAGGTTGAAATGACAAGCTATACAGCCTATATACTATACAGCCTGGCCTATCATCTGGCATGATGTTGACTTCCGGGACACTCTGTATATAAATTACCAAAAATATTTGCTAAAATGAACAAACTTGCTTAAATAAATCTTATTTTACATTTTTTTGGCGTTTATTTTATGTCTGACGTTTCCGAAGTTTCCGCTGCTTTACAGCCACCATAGTCACGGGAACCTATGACCATGGTCACAATGTCGGAAACGTAAAATAAACGCGAAAAAATCTGTAAAATAAGTTTTATTTCAATGTGTATTATTCGCGTTAATATAAGAAATCAATAAACTTTCTTAAATGTATACTAATTTATTGTATTAATTATTTACATGTTCAAAATCACACAATCTGTACAATAAAGATACGCAGTAAACCTAATGTTATACATATTAAATATCTCTTATTTTAATAAAAGATATATAATTTTGTACATAACATGCAACTATATTAGGTCGCTTTAACAAATAATATACATACAAAGACGACTTTTAAAATTTTTATTTATATTTATTTTAGATGGTGCATTAATTTTTATATTTACATTTTGACAAGCGTGGATAGCAAGCTTGGTTATACCATTAGGGATTGACACAAATGATACGTACATACCTATAACAGGAATGATAGAATTGGTTATCAGTTAACAGCATTTGATGTTAACTACGTTAAATATTAAACAAATCATATTATTAATGTAAATGACTTTGGAGTTGATAAATCTTTGGCACAGTTCATGAGGATTATTCGTACGCGAAGCACTGAGTCACGAATATTCGTATCACGTTAGCCTATAGTCGCCTGCGGGGGGACAATGCACGTATAAGTACGTAATGTATAATTTAAAATGGAAATGGGAGTAGGAAACACCTCGTAGGTTGACGAGATTCTTGAATAATTACATGGAACTATTGTGAAGATTCGTGTTTGAGCTGGCGAAGGATTCTCAAATAATAGCATTTCATTACATACTTCGGCTACGGTCGAGGAAAATGTTTTCATTTAAAATACGAATATATTTTCTATTTTGAGCAAATGAGTTTTAACAATGCTCTTATGTGAAGCACGGATGAGAAATCCTTTATTATTTCGAGAAATATATTTAATGTAAGGTATAAAATATAAACACCAGTTACTAATATTCCGAAAGCTAGGCCGGCTTTCAGATAATAGTTCTTAAATCTACGCATAATATTCTGGAAGATGGATTAATTAAATATCGTCCGTACAAATATAAAATTCTCACTCATTAACATTCTTCAATAATTGGGATATGACACCGAATTTACGGGATGATATGTTTCACTTTAACAATTTACTAACAAATAATATTTCGATAGTAACCATTTTATAAGTAGGTACTTACATAAAAAAAAGTCAATCTATATTTTTTGAAAAAAAAAACGGTATGTCACAATTACATCTCGACTTTGATTAAATAAACTGAAGTACATTTTTTAAAGGAACATAACAGGATTGTAATAATTGAAGAAATTAAACAATAAAGTCGATTTGAACTAGAAAAATTATACCCAGGAGTGACTGGCGCCAACAGTGTAGAGTTCTTGCACCTAGAACAAGCGAATATATACAATAAAATTAACCATCACTAAATATATAGCATTCCTTAAATTATAATTTATACGCCAGACTGAAAATTAATATTTCACAAAAAAATAATTGGCTCTGTAGATAGCAACCCAGCCTTCTTAGTCGAGGGTCCCAGGTTTGAATTTCGTAAACCATTAAGTACGTCAAAATTGTTACCAAATAATAAGGTACAACTTTACTACCCGTTCAGAATGCTGTTCCTTTGGAGAATAACGGGCAAAAACTCGATGGTTGCTCTTTTTAATAACATCTTTTTAATTTTTTGCAGTGCATTGTTATGGGTATTTGAGAACAATGTAGGAACGGCTAGGTAGAATGTTTGAACACTTACGTTTAAAATCTATAAATATTTATTTTATTATCTAATGCCAGAGACACAATAAATGCTGGTTTTGAGCTAGCTTAATTTGTTTAAAAGTGTTCAGAATAAAAAAAAATGCAGTAACATCGTGTTGAACACTGTTGGAACCAAAGATACCTAATGTTCTCGAACCGGAATCTATACATATAAATAAAATTGGAGTGTCTGTTTGTAATATTAAAATAGCCGCTTTTTACTAAGTGCATTTGGATGTATACACGTTACCTATACCGAAACAACATTTTTTACAATTTTTGTCTGTCTGTCTGTCTGTCCGTCTGTCTGTCTGTCTGTCCATCTGTCTGTCTGTCTGTCTGTCTGTCTGTTTGTTCCGGCTAATCTCTGTAATGGCTGGACCGATTTTGACGGGACTTTCACTGGCAGATAGCTGATGTAACAAGGAGTAACTTAGGCTACTATTATTTTAGAAAAAAAATAGGATGTCACGAAAAAAAATGAAAACCAATTTTGCAGCGCAGCGCCTGATTAAGTTTGATAGCAACACCTGCAATGCTTCCCGCGGGCTCAGAATGGGCGGGCAGGCTGTTGTCAACGGTTGTCTTTGTTAAATACCACGCGGACGAAGTCGCGGGCAACAGCTATCTAATATAAAAGGCTCACAAAATTAGGACCAACTAGTTTACAAATGCGCCCCTTCCAGTTGTAGTTTCTTATTTCTGTGGCAATATTCCTATTATTTGTTTAAATTGTCTTGATTTGCAATGAAGGGAAGTACCGTTTTCTTCCAACTTAATTTTGTTTTTTGTTTGGATAAAATTTGTTACCTAATCCATAACAATTAACTCTGACCTGGAACTCGCCGCCCGTCGCCTGACTGACTAATGTAATAGTGGTGGCAGTGTATGGCGGGCTCGCAATAAAAAAATATAGTAACAACTAAATATGAGCGTACCCCCGTCAAACTATGACACTAGGACGTCAACCACATCAGTCCTCCCGTGACCATGGTTGCTGTAAAGCAGGCGAAACGTCGGGAACGAAAAAAATAACATACACACAAAAATAATTATTATTTCGAATGGCAAAACAGTGCGACGTAACGTAGTCTATTACAATACGGAGAATGTATTCCGTTTAAATAAATCAAACAAGGAAACAAGAGCGTGTTTACGAAATTATTTATATTTGCCCAACAATAAGCCGCAGTAACTAGTGGGCTGTGTACAGGGTAGCGACGTATCGCAGCCGCCACAATGCTTTCTTGGTACTTTAAATATACGTACGTAGGTAATATGGTATAATTTAATATCAAAATTCACTAGGCAGATATAAAACCTGTTTTACACATTCTATAGTGTCTATATCTAGTCTATATAGTTATATAGTCTATCTGTAGTTTTAATATTCCCGACGTTTCAACTTCCCGACTGCTTAACAGCAATTTAACCTTGGTCACGGGAGGACTGAGGTGGTTGACATCCTAGTATCATATTATTTTGTTGTTGGTTGCGGTCCGATCTACGCAGATTATTTATTTTTCGAAACGTCGGAATCGTAAAAGCATAAGTAATATAAACGCGATAAAATCTGTAAAATAAGTTTTATTTCAATGTGTAGTATTCGCGTAAATATGTGGTGATCTTATTACAATGTACATATCAACATATTGAATAATGTTTGTCTTAAAAAACATTTGATTCCTCTGGGATAGCCAAACAAATTTAATCCACCCGTACGATGTCGTGAGCATCGCTAGTAGGTAAATAATAAAATTCAAGATAGTTATTCCAGCTTTATATGCCCATTATTTGTTCTAACGTTAGTTGTCTCTGTTTGATATCATATTATTCTATTCAAACACTTTTTCCAGTGTGGCTAGGAGCTGCAAGAATTGATTGTACGCGGTCTGCCCTGAATATTTATGAGGGTTAAGTGTGTATGCGAATCCGTTGAATGTTTAATCTGTATTTGGGTATACGAGGAAGCTACCCGAGGTGGGTCTCAACCGCACCAGTCAGCCTCAAGTCTGTGTTAAGATAGAGGGACAACGGACGGCGGGTTTGAACAGGTACTACTTTATACTCATATATGCTCCTTCCCATTTACTGTTCACAACGGCTAAGAAATGTTGATAACAGTTATATAAAAACTCGAAAACTAGATCTAAGTGTCAATAACATAAAAATATGTTCGGCAGCAAAATCTATGCACTGATACTATTATGGGCTCAGAATGGACTGAATTGATTCCAGTAACACTCAGACCTGGGCAAAATTAGAAAAAGGAAGCTAATTCCCGAAATGGATTTAGACGCGAATGAAACCTGCAACTACCCAATGAAATGAGCCAGGTTTATACTCTCAAACGCCCAAGTCGTCTATCGTCGTGTATCCTACTTTATTTAATAGTAAAGCAAATCCAAAATTCTTCCCCAAAAGATAAAACAACAAAATGCTAAGAGCGTTTCAAGTCATTCAAACAATTGCGTCTCACAGTGCTCGTAACATATTCCGCTCAACCCATCCTCGCGCGACTTCACCAGCCACATTTATTTTGTACCGCGAGACGGGAAAGAGACGTTTTTAATAATGCAGTATATTGTTACAAAGAATACAAAGCGGTAAGTAAAGCCTCCTGTGGCTTCGCTCGCTTTGTACATGCTATTATATTATAGTCTTTATGTATTAAGTTTTGGTTGTCTGATGGGATGGTAATTCTGCTAGGTAAGCTTCGCGGGAATCGCGCAGACAAAAAACGTTAAAGTTGAAATAAAAAGTAGCCCTAAGTAGAGTGTTGTGCGCGATACTCGTTTCAGGATGTGGTTTATAAATGGTTACTGTGAGGTTAAGTGGTAAAAAAGGTTGGGAAACATAACATAAAGTTTGCCAACGGAAACCGATGCAATATTTTCCTGTTCGCTATAAAATATACATAACACCGTACGATGATGCGTAAAATGGCGCGCGCTCAAAACGACATAAGTTAGAGACTCAACAATGCGTAAAGTTAGGGTTTGATCGTTAGCGGAGCGACGGAGGGGTTAAACAGAACAAAAATTACGCGAAGGCTTTTACGCATTGCGCAAAACTGTGTAATAATACACTTGTAGGTGAATGTTATTTATGTTGAAGAGTGCAGTGAGTTCCATGAAATGCAAAGTTTTTTTTGACCTATTTGGAATATTAAGATATTTTTCTAGTAGTTTAAACTTTATGCCATGTTAAACTTGAATTATATTTTATTGTGACGCCTTAATATTGGAATCTAGAGGCGAGGCGTTCTCATGTTCTTAAGAATACATAAGTAGTTATAACATATTGAAAACTCTATGTCTCACACAAACGTAGAGCTTGTATTAGTACAAAGCTCAATTCAAATGTTTCCATACCACGATATGCAAATCTGAACTATATCTCACTCTATCTTATTATTTGAAAGCACGTGAAACAGCAATAAACAACGTTTTGCACAATTTGGATCCATGCATATTGTATGAAATTAACATTATTATTCCGGGGAATGCACCACAACGGCTATATCCAACAGCCTTGCAACGCTTGCTCTGCCACCCACGGACTAGCAATGAAGCAAATGACTAATGACTGCAATCGGGCGAGGTAGCGCGAGTGTTGGAGTGCAACGATGAGCACGCCTTCATATGATATGTATAGTTATATATGAGGTCTCTTTCTGGCACGTCACAAAACGACGTGACTCTGTAAAGTGTTTTCAGCTTCACGGTATGGTGTTTACCTGAGACGTGGTGCGGGTGCGGCGGTCGGTAGACGTGGTGTGCGGCATCTCGCTCGGGCGCGCGGTCGAGCTGCGCGCGCACCACGCTCGGCCGCTCGGTGCCTGCGCCGGCGTCGGCGCGCGGCACCGACCGGCTCACGTTCACGCGCCTTATACCTGCAACCAGGGTTGCCTGATGAACTTGGCAAAAATACCGAACAGGAGAACAAAAGCACTGTACATTTAGTTGTGGTAGGAACGCAACTGACTGATTGAGACGGGCCGGTGGGTGTCGGCGGCGCGGCGTGCGCGCACGCTGGCAATATCGTACCAAATTTTAAAAATAATGTTGTTTTGAATCAGTTAATTTACGAATTAATTACAGATTTAAGTAAATCGAATTATTAATAACTACCAAACCAGTCATTCTCTCGATATTTTTGTCATACCGAACACCGAACGAGGGGCTGTGATAACGAACAGCTCGGTTAAAAAACGAACACCTGGCAACCCTGCCTGCAACACGCCTCATTTAAGTGATTGATGAGTGAAATAGAATGATGATCCAGTTGTTGTTTGTGTCTTAAAACTGGTTGCTCAAGATATAGTCAATTAAGGATCTATTCAGATGAAGTCGCATTTCGATCCGATTGTAAAGATTTTTTTTTAATTACTAAGTATTGTAAGTGCCACTGTAGGCCTTAAAGGGTAATGTAACTCGATTCCGGTTTGAAGATATGAGGCTGGTGGCAAGATGATAAATTAATAATCTCTTCAGTCTTTCACTAGTAAACATTCCAACAATATAATGTACCCTGACATCCTGCTGGTACACACATCCGCACCATAGATCTTGAATAGAAGCAAGTTGCGGGAAACATCAATGTTATGACGAACAAAAAAACGATAGAATCCCTACAAGGATATTGTTTAAGGGAATGTTCAGTACGCTTAGGATGGAAGCTTAAGTCACCTTCAATTATTTTACTCAGCTTGTTATTTTCCCCAAATAAACACGAATGAAGTAGAAGCTTTATTGAGTGAAGAGCATTTCCAGAAGATGTACAAAATTACTCGTATAAGGCTCGTGGAAATGGGTCATTAAAGATAGATAGTAAGTAACATGTACCTAGCTTATCTACACGCACTGTAATAGTAGCCTGATTATAATTGAACGTAACTTCAAGTGTTTTATGGTTGTAATATGTAACGGTAATAGCGTTAACAATCTTCCTTACTTTAATACTCAAAGGGTAATCTAATATTTAAATCCTACTTAACATAGTTTGAGACATCGTCATATCTTGCCTTTATTATCATAGTGTGTGAAAAGTAGATGACTGTCAAATTTATGTTGGGTTTAAGTGTTTGGCGATTTGTAGAAATTATACGAGTTTTGTCCTACAACGTTTGATTATCTCGCCTGTCACAGCAGCCAATCCATTAATTGCAAATATTTAATTAGTGTTTTAAATATTACTCGCGATATCAATAATTATGCAATTTATACCCGGCGTATATGTGTATAATTACGGGCAGTATCATAAAACAAGTCATTAAAATGTTAATTAGGCCGATAGTTTACCGGGCGCCGATGAGCGTATTAAAATGAACCCGAATGATAACGGTGCCGTAATGCAGGATTAATTTTATACCTACTTATAATGATATATCATACCGAAAAGTATTGTATTTTAGAAAGCAGTAGGATCAATTTGGCTCGTGGATTTTTTTTTGGAATAATGATTGAATTTCAGTTGAGTCATGATGCGATTTGTAGAGTATTCAAATTTACAAGGTGGCCCATTCAGTATCATTGCAGCACATGACACCTCGTTGTTTATTTTGATTCTTAGGGCATTAAAAATCGCAACTGCAGGATACTTCGAACTTCTCCAGTTCATGCTGAGCCATAAACCTTGGCGCTTTATTAGGTAGAACTAAGGTCCATATTACCTGTTGTTATCCATCTTTTTATGTATCAACTGTCATATTCTTTTCTGCGTATTTCAGTAGTCTTGATTTGGTTCTGACTAAATGTTTTGCATGTTAAATATTAATGCAACTTACTTTCTTTGTTCGCGTTGCTCTTCATTTCCGTTGCTTTCGGCGATGTTGACGGCATCGGGATTTCTACGAAAAACACTTTACATGAAAATTTATTAGGATATTGGAAATGAATTATTTAAATACTTTAAAATAAAACTAACTGTGCCTTTGTTTACAAGATATATTGTTGCAATATTAAATAGTATTGCTACCTTTACAAAAACTGCTAATTCAAATTAGACCATAAGTACCTATTTAATTGTACTTTGAACACATCCAAATCATAATCTACAAATATTTGACTAGCTACTACTGGGCATAATCCTCTTTTGTTTTCGCCAGTTATCTCTATTCCATGTTTACCCAACACCTGAAATAATTACTCCCAAAACACTAGGTAGTAATAAAGGCAGCAGTGTTTCACTTACCGTACAGTCGTATGGAGCCCTCGGTCTCCCCGAGGGAGTTTTTAGAAATGCACCGGTAGTTGCCGAAATCGCCGCTCTGCAGGTTCCGCACAGTTAGCTTCATGTGCGCCCTGGTGGAACGAATTAGCTTTAGTTTAGCTGTTCGTGCTGAATTAAGGCTCATAAAATAGTACGCCGAGATATTGGCAAGAGTTTCTGTTAAGCTTTAAATGTATTTTCGACTTCTTTTTTAAACAAGTAAATAGTTTTTTGTATGGTCAATATTATTGTTACATCAACATTACAATTATTTCTCAATCCATTAAAAACAACGGTCCTAAAATATTTCACGCCAAGTCCTGCACAAATGAACGCTTGGAATTGCGCTCGTCGTAAGCGAACTAATTAATCTTAATTCTCTGATTGATTATCATCTGAATCCGCGGCGGCATCCAAAACCGCACTAATTCTCCTCCAAGCCCGATCGATTTATAACAGCTGACCTCCGTAATGCGGGGGATGTTACGGCGTCAATCCGGAGTGGGTTTTGTGGCTGACATTGCTTGTTAGAGCGTGTTAGGCGCTATTGAGAACTCTTCAAAGTACCTGTTTGATGGAAGTGACCCGGAAAAAATTACGTGTCAGGTTGATGATGGTATATTTTTTTTGTCATTACGTTTATTTAATAGACAGTCCTTTTGGGTAAATAAGGGTTATTTTAAGATTTCTATTATCGACTGTATTACCTCTAATATTAGGTTTAGTTGAATGCACTCATCTATTTTCTGTATATTAAACGTCCGATCCGAACCGAAACAATGATTGCGATCAATCAGAGGTGACGGCAGTTAATCGGCAAATAATCCGGCGCGCGGCTGAGGGGGCGCCGCGCCGAAAGCCGTCATCAACAGTTCGCCCGCACATAAATAATTAACTGTGTTTACGATTACTAACTGCAATTTAAGAGAAAAGAGTTTCAACAGAAATTCAGATATTTTTTGGATAATAAATGAACGCTGACGAATATCCAGCAAAAAATAAATTGCGTCAATACAATTTATTGACGATACGTACAAATGTTTAATTTCTAGCGTTATATTAGGTAATTTTGAAAGCAACACACTGGAGTTGAAACATATTTATCTTTTTGTATAGTTAGTTAATATGATTTGACGATTAAAAAAATATTATAATAAAAACACTAGCCCGCTAAGTTTGTTATAGGTAATAATGTAAAAAATTAAATTGTAATAAAAACCTGTAGAAAACAGATGTTTTGACTTTGACTTAATTAGATAATGTAGAATTTACTTACGCCGAAAACAGATCTAGCCTATAATATCAAAATTTTTAAACCCATCAATATCGAGTTACAAAATTGATAACTACAATGGTTTGTAACCAAATAATATTTTTTCAAATACCGAATAGGGGTCGTACATTACCATACCTACACCAAAAACGAATGCTTGATAAATATATAAAATAAATAACACGGCAACAAAGCCCCAATTGCAAGTAATTATAGTAATTTATTAGTAAAATAAGGTGCGAGCACGCTGTTGTAATATTCGAACTAGCCTGGGAGCATAATAATAAACGTTAAGTGCTTATATCAAATAGGCTGCGAGAGTGTACACCAAGACACTGTGGCGTGGATATTAATTTGTTAATGAACCTCATAGCTCTACAAGTAACAGCGCGGCTGCTATTGTCTCGATTCAAACGAATGTGTCTAGCGAGCGAATAAAATGTTATTAGGCGTCATATTACTGAGCGAATGTTTTAAATGTATATTAACTTGACGTCTTTATATATGTAAATAAATATAAATTAAGATAACACTTTATTGTACACCAGTAGTATACGGACATTATAAAAGAAGTAAATCAACGAAAGAACAGCAGTGCAAATTGAGCGGTCGTATCACAAGCTGTGATCTCTTCCACCACCTTTGGAGGGAGAGGACTTTAAACAAGTCAACAGTGTACAGTTTACTTTAAGCTTAGATTTATGACTTCTAACATTAAAAAATATGAAAACTGTTCATATATTTTATAATAATAGCTATACCTACCATAATAAGGATAATACCATAATAATTGATTTTAGCCCTGTCTGTGATCATAATTTAACCTATGGTCTAGTATATCATAGATATGATAATAATGTTATAAATACGACTATTGTAACCGTGTCAAGCGTGTTGGACTATGGCTCAATCCCCCTCGCATTGAGGGGAGGCGCGTGCCCAACAGTGGAATATTAAAAGGGCTGGTATTATTGTATTATTATATTATGTATTGCAACCGAAAAAACATTTCAAATGATATTGAACCTTATACCTCTATAGTTACATTTTATGTAATTTATTATTGTTTTTATTTGCAATTTCAATTTCACAATGAAACATACGAATGAGCGATTTGTAACCGAATTAAATGAACAAGAAAGGTCGCATGTTTTTCTAGGTACCTGTAAGAGTTCTCGTCGGTGTTGATAGCGTATTTCTTGGTCGGCAACACCATGATGTTGTCGTAGACCCAGTAGGAGATGGCTCGCGGGTGCGCCTCGGTGTGGCAGTCCACCGTGACGTCGGTGCCGGCCGGGGCGCCCACCAGCTGGTTCGGCACCCAGATCATTGGCGAAACTGCAACGGTCACACATAGATAACATTGTTGTAATTAAGTAAATCTATATAAGTAAAAAGCAGTCAAAGTCAAAGTCAAAGTCAAATCATTTATTTCGTATAGGCCTACGGGGGCACTTACAAATTGTCATTACATTTTTTCCTTAACTCTACAACCGGATCGGAACGCGACCTCAACTGAGAAGATCCGGCAAGAAACTCAGCGGGCTTGTCTTTTTTTTATCCATTATTTTTACAAAAAAATATTATAAAAAGTAAGCTCCAGTGTGTTGCCATGCGAGGCGCACACACGCTACACTTTAACATTATAAATATTGATATGTGAGCGATCAGTCCCAGGCTGCTTTATCATCCAAATAATCCAAGATTCTGTAATAACCCTTACTACATAAATTACTTTTAACAGTTCTTTTAAACTAAAGTGATAGCCAAGTTGGTAGAACGCTTGCCTCGGTAACGAGGATCGCAGGTTCAAACACTGGCTCGCACCTCTAGGATTTCATGTGCGAATCTCATTTTCAACCACGATTAATACTTGCTAAACGGTGAAGGAAAACATCGTGAGGAAACCTGCATGTCTGAGAGAACACTTCGAAAGATGTATGAAGTCCGCCAACCCGCACTGGGCCAGCGTGGTGGACTATGGCCTAATCCCCCTCACATTGAGGGGTGGCCTGTGCCCAGCAGTGGGACATCAAAAAGGGCTGGTATTATTATTATTTATTATATATAAGTAAACAATAAATACTTTACGATAGTAGCGCATCACTTCAGAACGGCGGGACCTACGAGAATTAGTTTGATCAAGGACATGTTCATAATATTAATTGTATAGTAACCGCTGTCCTATCATTAGTAACCTAATTAGGGACTAATAAAATAACACACTGACATTTTAAAAATAATAGATATATATAAAGACAATAATAATTTACAATCTAAAAGATCGAAAACGCACAATAATACGTTACTTTCTCGTGTAAACTACGCTTTGAACACGTATCATAATATTGTAGTGGATACGTGGAAATATCTTTATTAACTTGGTGTAGTATTACGGAAATGTGTTTTATTACGTCTCTAAATGAAAATTGGTGTATATGAATAGAATTACTAAAATACGAATGCTTAAGGGTTTTCCGAACACTTGTAAGTGTAGAAATATATGTCGGTATAAGAAATGGAATTATTATATAAATTATCAGTATATACTTTTTTCATTGTCAAGCTGAGGGTGAGTGGTGGGTCACTCATCCAAATCTTTTAATCTCACAGGGTAAGATCGGTTGTAGAGCCCAATTACTTTGGTAGAGATTGGTTGTTGTGAGATAGAAGAACTAGCCTTTGATCATGTTTGGAGGCCTGTTCTAGTTTATACCCGAATAAAAATTCAAATACCAACACTTCTGAAGTGACGATCAATTTGAGGTTTTAAAAAAGCAACATTTAATAGTTTGAACACCACCAACGGTCTGGTTCTAAGTTTTAATCTAAATGAAATGCGTCTAAGTTAGATTAGGTTGAAATTACATGTATAAATAAGTTAAGTGTACGACGAGAAAGCAAACAACAGTACACGTATAAACAATCCTTCGGGGGTTTGTGTATTTGCAACGTAGCGACTGTTACTCAAATAGTCATCTTAATCATATTAATTTCAAGGTATTTTTTCGGTTGCATTTAAACTTCAGTAGCAGCATTAAGTCCTTTTGATGACCCACTTTTAAAACGAGAGGAACTCGTGTCCTAGTCAGATGAACCGCAGGTAGATTGGCAGTTGACAGATACTTTTTGAAAATCAGGTTAGCAATTAATATTAATCCCAATAATAACTTTAAAAAAGTATATCTCTAAAAACAGAAATCTAAATTTTACTTATTATTATGTTTTTTGTTATTATTGTTTCTTAAATAGATGCAAACAACGTATTTTGATCAACAAACGAAATTTTAACTTCAAAACAAGCAACTCTGATAAGTTATCAATCCACAGTAGATCTCGGCTCGCGCAGTAACCGTAGAGAAAACTTAAAGGAAGCAATTTATAAACTTTCAATAATGATGGATAGCAGCGAAGTTTGCCGAGCGCGCCCGAACGCCGCCGCTCGAAAATATTTCACAGAAAGCTTTCGCAGTGTGTGCAAAATTGGCCAAGGGATAGTAGTGGCCCATTTATATATTAAAAATAAGTATATTTGATTTAAAATGTGTTAATGAATTGATTCAATCCTTTTTGAGAGTGTCTGCTAAATTGCTTGTTTAACTGTTTTTAAGATACTATTTATTCATGTGCCTGGTTTAAATATTTTTCATAAATCAATTATATCAATACTTGCACCTTTAAACTTATTTGACCAACCTGTAGAACCGACGGTGGATAATAAAATCCAAAGTTTGTAAACGTAATCCACAACGCCAAGCTTTATGGTGGTAATTTTCATGGTGTGTAATACCCCGGACGGTAATAAACTTGAATATTCTACGATGTTTTAAAATATTTATAAAGTTTACGTTTTTTATTTTTTTACGACTTCATTATCGTGTTTCGTTGAGGAGACGATGCTGAATTGTTTACGCGCCGCTTTTTAGGTTTTGCTGACTTTATGAAGTGTTTTTAAACTTAACATCTTCATTATATTCAAACATTTTCTATAAGAAATACAGTAGAAAACCAATATGAATAGGTGTTAAATAAATGAGAAGTTATGTGTATTACTCTTCACAACACAATTTATTATAATGTATGAAATAGACGTGATACGCCCATTTCATACATTTTTTATACCAAATGTTTATATTACAGAGCCGCAGGTATACTATAAATAATATATCATATAACTAGGTGACAATAATTGTTGTTGACAAATTTGACGAGTTCTGTGTTAGTAACATCCCGGGTTGTAAGTAAATATGTTATGTGAGTCAGTGAAGTCATACATCAATTAAAATCCCTAAAATGTCATCAAAACTGTTTTGTCGCAAACATCTGTCAGGCGTATACCAAGAGGATGTTCTTGAATCCGCAATCTTACCGGAGCTTGCAACGAATAAAAATATTGTCTTTCAATTATAACAAACCATCACAACGTCTATTTAGTCAGCCGCGACTTGTTATAAGAAATACAAATAAAGGAGACGAATTCTCCGGGTTGTAAAGAATCCTTCGAACCGAGATTTTTTATTACTTAATTTCTAAAGACATCGGGGGCTGTAGGATTACTCCAGATCTATTGAAGAATCGAAAGTTGATGTAGAACACGAACAAGACGTATACCTACATACTTTGATTATTTCTTGCTTTTAAGTATACAAAGAGGATTTCATTTTATTTGCAAGGATTGTATCTCAGTCGCATCATGGTGAAATTACTGAGGGGGATTATGTTCAAATCATTTGTATTGGTTACATTGACAAAATCAAACCCTTTAACCATTTTAAGGCAATAGTCGAAATTACAAACGAATAAACAACGAACTTAGGTTTGAAACTAATCTGGCTTTATATAAAGAAATATGAATATTAAATCTTAAAAGGTCCATTCATTATAGGTGACCTATATTCCGAGAGCTTAGCTCAATGAAAAATTATGTACTTAAAACGCGAAACTAATGTTACTCGTTTAAAGTAGCAGCTAGATTTATTCTGGAGGATATTAAAACAATGAAAATCGAGCTTAAAGATCTTACTTGAAAAAGAACATGGAAGAAGGAAGTCCAAGTTTTGTATCTACACACATCTAGGAAACCCGTTCTAGGGACTTCATAATAATATTCGGTTTCGAAGGATTTCAAGAACCCATTCTACAAATATTAATTTTAATATACTATTACCATATCCAACATTTTCAATTGCTACGCTATAATTTCTCTTATACAACTTCATATGTATATGGCTTATATACGCAGCTAATTATTTAAACATCAGTTCACGTAAGACGACGTTAAAAGCCCTCACGGCTTTCAATTCCAATTGTGTAATGCTTGTAATTTTAATTTTAATCTTTGTAATTAGTAGCGGATAAGCATAAAACACTTGGGTAAGTCTTTCTGTAGATGACTAGCTTTGTGGAGACAGGGGAACTTAATAGCTGGCCAATATCCGCTACTCATAACTTCTTAAAAGTGTAAAGTAATATTTGTAAATTGAATGATCCAAATGTATTTATTTATTTATATTTCAATTGCTAACTGCACTTATAGTTTAAACCAACGCGTGCAGCGAGCCACGTTATTAAATTTTACCAATTATGTTAACTTAGAAAACTAATACAAGCCTTAATAACAAAATTATATTTTGAAAAAAATATGTCGACATCTGGTTGCTGAGCAATCAGGGCGTTGAAGTTGAAGCGTCAATTGTTGCGTCAAATGTTTTAAGGGTTAATCTGAATGGCTCTGACAGGCCTATCCAGAATAAGTCATGATGTTATGTATATGCAGTATTTAAAAAAGTCATTCATAATAATAAAACTGTATGGAGCGCACGTAAGCTGTGTGCAGGATCAAAGTATCGAGTCTGTGGGGATTTAACTGCAATAGTTCAGATTCAATCAGAGCTAACAATTTATTTTGTCTGCCATTGTTAAATCGCTGTTGGAAATGTGGTGGTCGTTTTTGAGACTTCCCAATCCTATGGAAGTAGTTAAGTGCTGTAGGTAATATTATTATTACGAGATATTGTGCTATGGGCAACGGATTGAATGTAGTTTGTGCAAATAACTATAATCACCTACATACATACGTACTACGTAGGGTAATCAGGAATTTCTAATACAAACGTATTTAAATACAAATTGTGAACTGTGACTACATCTCTTTGGTAGAATTAGCCCTAACAGGCCCAAAGTGTCACAAATCTACCGCCCGTTTGTAATGCTACGACGGAACATGGGCGATAAACACCATGGTAACTTTTTTCTTACATAAAACAAGGTTAGAATATGAAGAGTACTCACACTCGACATCAACAATGATCCTCTTGGAGACGGAAGGTGGCACCGCGTTGGTAGCGATGCAGAGGTAGGCACCCATCTCCGTGCGGCTTATGCGTTGCAAGCTCAGCGTATCCCCCTCGTACACCGTGACTGTAACAAAGCGATGCTGTGAGTAGCTCTATACAAACAGGCAGTTTGCTTAATCCCATTGGGATGCCTTCAAAGCAACACTTATTGGGACCAATACTTTAGGAAGCGAGAAAACATAATATCTAAATCGGGAAGTAGGTACCTCAAGCGATGTGGAAAAGTGGAAAATAGCTTCGTAGAGACTTGTCAACTGATTCTCATAACAAATATTCCCATGACAACAACTGTGCTCCCCGTGAAAAGATAAAAAAACTGCGAAATACTTTTGATAAAATAAAACGTGTTACACATAAAATATTGACAAGTCTACCTAGTCAGACTTCATCCAACTGGAGAAATACTTACATAAAATTAACATCTAAACAAAATTTTGTGATGTAAACGAAATGTTGAAGGCTCATTTTATGCTTTCATCAAATTAAGTGTCGGAGCGCTCTTACTTAGGACACAACTGATGTTCTAAGTTTTTAAGCTAGTTAATACTTGAATAATATTTTGTAGGAACACATTACAAAAAGTGCTCCTTTTAAACCGAACGGACAATGGAGAGGATCGGTATCGATATAAGACTTCAATTTGCCCATGATTTAGATTACCACATATGATTAAGTACATATAACGCCATTATGCGTGAAAAATATCAATAACAGTAGACTTCCATGACTAAAACACAATCAGTAATCAATATATTTATGAGCATGATGATGATTTCGAATGATGATTTGGTGCGTCATTACATTCATTGCATTGAATCAGAAACAAGAGTATACAAGGCGATTGTTATGAAACAAATGACTCTTAAATGTCCCATTTGGCACCCTGACCAGGATTAAGCGCAATCAATTATTACAATACAAATACAAAGCTTATAAACACGTCTATTAATATCTGTTCATACAAATACTAATCTAATTGGCTAAAAATATTGCCTTTCCATTGAAGCTGTACTGACACACATGAATAATACTGTAGCTTGTTCCCGACTGCACATTAAATGTTTCGGTAATTTGAAACAATCTCCGGATATAAAAATTATACATTCCCGGATCGTCGGCCATCAAGTGGCCAAATGAGTTCGCCTGTATTTACAATTAAGGGACGAAGAGTACGTCACGAGTTACGAGAGCTATGAATGTAATGAGTCCGCGGCCTGCTACTTGAATACATTAAGCAATTAGTGTTCCCCGAGCAGCGCTAGAGTTGTTTTTAATGTTTATTTTATTGTTTATTTAGTGGTTGAGGTTATTACAAGTCTGGGATCTTGCAACTGCGGGATTTTGTTTGTGATTATGCGATTAGATAGCATTTTGACCAACTTCGAAATTGTAGGCGGCTAACAAATTTACGCCTAAGTATGCCTATTGTTTTGTGTATGTTACAGCATATCTCCGCAATGTGAGAACTGAATTCGATATTTATTTTAGTTTGACTCTGCTTATTGTACCGAGGGTTTTGGGTTTTTAAATCATGCATGAACTGCTTGTAGGAAATATGTAGGCAGATCTATTTTTGGCGACACAAACATCTATAACAATTGCGAACAAAATCCTTTGTTTAATTTTCAACTGGCCTATGTATTTTTAATTGAAGTGCTATTTTATTTCGTCAAATTATAATTCGATCCAAGGCCTATTTTTATAACCCTTTGTTCGCTGAACAATTATGCCTGCAGACAGACAGGACATTTCTGCTCGTGACACGATTCAAACACGGCTCACTCGACATCGGTGTTAAATCCAAATGCTTTCACTAAACACGCCATAACAACTTTCTATTCAGCCGCACTCTCGACTCCGCCATTGAAGCCGGGAATAAAATGGGGGTTCCTGCCCACGGTATTAATTCAAACAAAAGATTAACGCGTACATCGAATACGGGAACAGTCGATGACGGCGAGTAATTAAAACATCCGGTTGGATCCTTTGCAAATAGGAGATGGGGATGACGCGCGAGGCGGGCGGGGGCGAGGGTCGCACACAATCAGCGACAAGTGCGACTCCACGGCACACGTTAATTTTACTCTGTACAAGGCAATCGTATTTCAAATTAAACTCATTTTTTTGGCCTTTGTCACCGCAAAGTTCGGTGCTCAAATGGTTTAATTTGATCGCTCGCTTTTTCACACGATGTAATTATCTGAACTGAATTCTTGCAGCTTCAACTGGGAGCCATAATAAATGTGCGGCTAGGTACTTTATTACAGATGTCAGAGCTAATATTCGTGTGTGCAATAAACATGACCTAATTTCATTTTCATAGTAATGCGCGGGCTAATTATCCTTGAATTAATTAAGTGATCTATTTATGTTAGTGCTTTTAAAATGTTATTAGTATTAATGAACGCACCGTACTAACCCTTTTAACTATGGACTGAAGAAGATCTCCTCTTCAGTATTTCAAAGTCGACGATTGAAAATAATATCGACATGCACTTTCAGTTGTACAGTAATTGAACTGTTCCGAACGACAACGAGCCCAGTAACGGCCGGCGCCGGACTTGTAGGTCCATTAGCAAATGCAAACAAAAGCTATTTAATGCAGAAAATGGGAAACAATTTGCGGAGAACTTATAAAGTCCTATGAGATACAAAGCGCAATAAAAAGTTATGTGATTTCAGGTTCTGCGGTTGGGCCATTCTGAAAATGCCAATTCCAAAGTACGAGTGTTATCAGGGTTGGATATTCATAGCAATGATTCATATTCTGCATTATAATGAGGTCTAAACAAACTACTACCTTTGATTAAAGAGACTATCAACGATCCATGTAATTAAATAGTGCAGTTGTCCATTTTATGCTCTTTAAAATCGTTCACAAATTTCTACCTTATAGTAAAGTGAAAAAATGGTTCTAAAGATATTGTGAGTGTTACTAGAACAACCAGGGCGGCCATAACTTATAGATCATTTTCCCTACACAATCTTATCGTAAACTGTTTAGAAATGAATCAACTATACTGAAATTACGAAGTATCATCTTAAACAATAAGATCAAGAAATAATCATCACTTTGGATTGCCATAAAAAGTAATCTGATAGGACTATACTCTACTTGCTGGTCTCCACTTTTTTACCTTTCTTTCTCCTATCTACGGATATCGGCTGGCCATCCTCGCGGCGCCACATGATCTTCGGAGTAGGGAACCCGTCGGCTTTGCACACCAGGCTTATGTTCTGGTTCTCTCGTACCGCCACCGCTGACTGCGTGCTGTCCTCATCCAGGATGTTTGGAGGCACTAGAGGGAAAAAGTGCTGGTTACAATATTTAAGGAATGCAAGAAATACTTGGCAATTTTACGAGGGTGGAGATATCTCCATAGCAGTTCCGATCCTGGGGAATACTCCCAGTTTTCAGATTCGTAAGCTAACTCATGCTGGCATGAGTTCGCGTACGAATCATGCACAATTTTATTTTTATGGCTACCATAAAAAATCCTAAGTCAATTTATACGCCCTATGGATAAACAAAGAAAGAGTAAATTTGAAAGCACGTAAGTACCCACAAGTTGCACCCTAAAGCAATAAAAGGCACATAAAAGCAACGTGCCGCGTTTAAAATGCAAACAGCAGAGAAAAAAACCACAGTTTTATTTCCACTTAAAAGTTTTCAGGAACCGGCTACATAAAAAGCTAACTCCCAAATTTATAGAAGTTTTATTCAATTTAAAATGGTATTACACAGTATTTTTCGGATAAAAGGCTCTATAATGCCATTTTGGATTGAAACATACATAAACGTGGCGGTATTTATACATATGGCTGATTTGAGAGCGAACCATACCTATACAAAATTATATGTAACACCAACCGACCAGATAGTAATGCTATCTTCACTGGATTGTAACTGAGAGTTTGGCCGCGTTCCATATTTGATTTTCGTGTTGACCGTGTAGAATTATTTGTTAATAGACGTTAATGTAAATTTATATAAACGCCGAGGAGTGGTAACTAGGTTACGAGGGCTAGAACAGCAGCCAAGTTGGTTCTACGGAGGCAGCTAGTGATATGTGCCAAGAACAGGTAAGTTATGAATATTGACGACAGTTGGATTCATGTGCTATGGTTGCAGAAGATGTGCCAAGTATTGTTGACGACGATGTCATAGAGGTGATGCCATGGTATGAGTTTTATAATTTTCTACAGCCAATGACTCTAGAAAATTTGTAGCAAAGAAATTTGCCAGTGGGGTAAAAGCATTTTACAGCATTTGTTATGTGATTTACATAAATATGTTCTTTATATGACAGTTCCTTTAGTTAATATCATAAACGTAGAGTCTTACGTCTTTAGCCGAGTCCTTCCTTAAGATAAATTACACTCGAGAGTATGAATGTTTAAAATACAGTATAGAATAAAGCACTTAACAAAGTTAATTATAATGAAACTGCTCATCTCAATAATGTTCAAGTTAATACAGACTAACACAATGAAATGCCACAAAGAGGTTGAACCACAAAGCGATAGAAATCAAAAGAAGAAGCTATTAAACCTCTCAAAATACCAAAGGAAAGTAATTAAAAGTTTCATTGTAATACAGCTAGGACCTCCGGTAAGCAGGAGGGCTCGTCAACATTCACCCATTTGTGATCAATAAGTCTCCTTTATATCTTCAAATAGCAGTTATAAATGGAGGACCTATAATTAGGTCTTAATGGATCCAGCAAAAACAACTTGCTCTTACCTTGAAAGGTACGAAGATTAATTTTGTTGTAAGCCAAGCAAGTTTGCCGGTTCGGTAGTGAGGCGTTGATTGGGGAATATTCGTAAATAAATTGGAGCATTTTGTTAAATTAAGTGACTTGACAAAATGTAAACGTTCAGTTTTGTGAACGGAATTATAAAAATATCGATCTTATTTCACTGGCAGTGTAACACATACCTAATTCGCTATCTTTGTATTTTCGCATACGAGTGTTATTTTCGCTATCTCTATGTCGCTTTAATAAATACGAAAGGCGATGTGAATACGAAAATAAAGGAAAATTATTATTAGGCTTACTTAACATAATTAGAATAATTATTATCTCACACACAGATACAGATTTGTATCTAAAGTTAATAGAAATATACTTCAATATACTCACCAACAACCTGTAAATATCCGACTTGGCTGATCATGGGGTTGGTGTTAACTTGGCACATGTAGTACCCGCGGTCCTCCTGCTGCACTTGGCTGACGTGAAGCAGCCAAGTCATCGCGTTGTCGTGGGACACGCTGAACCGCGCCAGTCGCGTGATCACGTGCCGGTGGATGGTGAGGATCATCTGGCGGTCGATGTGGATCCAGGCCACCTGGGGGCAAGAGACGACGTTGCTATTACTTTTAATCCTATAGTCTTAAATCTTGCGTAACAGGGTGTTGCATAAATGGTGAAGGAAAATATCGTGAGGAAACCTGCATGTCTGAGGGAACCCCTCGAAAGATGTGTGAAGTCCGCCAACCCGCACTGGGCCAGCGTGGTGGACTATGGCCTAATCTCCTCGCATTTAGGGTAGGCCCGTGCCCAGCAGTGGGACATTAAAAAGGGCTGGTATTAGGGTATTTCATAAAGGGTATGCAAAGCGTTGAACTTGCGCTTCTTTAGCGCATTTGTAAACACTACGTGAATACAGAATTTAAATTTCATAAAAAAACCCACCAAAATGACAATTGTATCGGTCGATTTTTTTTAATTGACATTTCCAAATTCCGACATCACATAATGATTCCAGGCTTATTATGTCCTTTCATAATCATTCTGTATAGAAGTAGTGCATTAACGAATACTTTCTTTGCGGGGGGTAAAGAGGTAAAAGAGACTGACTGATAATGTCATGTGACTGAAACTATTACTATTTGATTGATATAAAAAAAGTTATGGCAAATAAACGTAAAAAGTCATCTACATTATGAATATTGATAGAAATAAGCGTTAAAATTCAGGTAGCAAGTTATCATTTCGGGTTCGAATAGTTGATATATCGGGCCGAAAGCAAACTGTTTTACAAATATCCAACCTGGAAAACGCAATAAAACTAAAATAGAAAGTTTATTGCGGCTGCTTTTACTATATTCACGCGAAATTTATGCCGCTCCAGAGTTAACTTATGGGCGGGGAATGGATTGAACTGTAGTATAAATTCACTTCTAACTATAACGGAAATTGAATTCAATAACACTACTGCTATCCCATTATATAAGGGTCTATACCACTGATTGCTATCTATAAGTTTATGATTTTTATTACAGTTATTAAGTGTTCGGTATTTTTTATTGAAATGGAAAGAATTGATCATCCTTCCATTCATTTCAACAAATGCTTACAATACATATTTATATAATATTACACAACTCTTCTGTTACTTAAATAAAACTATATCATAGGAAAGATTTTGTCAATTTTTATATTTAGTATCCAACCACCATGGCGGGTACCGCTACGCAAAAGAAACCGTTATCGGAAGTACCGCATAAATATTATCATGACATAGGTATACTTCTAAACCCTATACAAATACAACGATCAATACTATTAATCTCTAAAGTTTCAATAATTCCGGCGCTAAGCTAGATTCACAAACGGATAGCGGACCAAAACCGGTGGACAAACTACGAAGCTGGCTTAACCACGCGTCGCTGTTTACTCTCGGAGTCTGGCCGAGCCGCAGACGGCCCTCTGTCGCACTGCGGAACACTCGATACAGTGCATATTTATGAGTCCTGGCTGTGGGCTATCCTATCAATACAATTGGAATTATATAGTGCGCTTAATATTGTATCATCATGATTGATCCGGGAAATATTTGGTGAAAGTGAGGAAGGGTTAAGATAATTAAACGAAACCGTGGAAATCTTGTTTAGATATTTTGTGTTTAGTAGACATTCCGTTATTTACTTACACTACATAGAGTTATTATATTGAATAAACAACCTGTCAAAAATTTTAATTACCTAAAGAGACAACAAGAGGGTCTTGGACATATTATGTAATAAAACGAAAATATTTTATTTGTTGGTAGCATCAGTATTGTAATATTATTTGACTAATGTTGTGTTCGCCATGTTAAATATTGAACTCGTCAGTATAAAGGGTAAGCAAACCCCTTCCAAGAAAGTCCCGACACCTGTGCACGTTAACATGAGGGTCCACAATAATTTGATAAACTTAAAGTCGCTAACATTAGAGGAAGACTCCATTTGGAAACTCGATAACTGAACTGTTAAATGTTGCATCACCAGAGGCATCTGGCAGATAATTCTCTCGCGAATTAGTCTTATTATAAATCAATGCTTTTTGACCTCGGCCGCTATTAGGAGCAATGGCGGATTTGTGATTAAGTAAGGTCATAAATTATCTGGCGCAGTTCCGGGTATTAATAAAGTGGCGCCGGCTGCGGGACTCACCTTCGCTCTATTAGCTTTCAGCAGCCTGAGTTATGGCCTATTGAATATCAGTAACGGTGTTCTTGCTATTTGTAGGGTAGCTCGAACTTCGACACTGTTAGCATAACTTTATGAGATATGATATTATTTTGCATCTACTTGTGATGTGATAGTACTTACTGAATAAAACGTTAGCGTTTGCGTTGGTACGAAATCTGATTCAATTTTTTTTATTGTTATTAACTGAATTCACAACCAAAGTGTTGATAAAAATATTGAAATTAAATGGTTTCAGATGTATTGGATTATACATCATATCGTAATTTGTTTATTGGCGCCCAACGTGGGATTTTTAAACGGCCTGGTGCTTATCGGTAAGATTTTTGAAAAAAATGTTTAGGTTGATAAAATACTGTCAGACAAAGGTATCATAGCTTTCGGGGTTTTGTTTGACAGTGTAATAATTAAAGAAGGCCTAATTTTTTTAGCAATTTAGTGTATCACACTTCTAAAGACACTTGGTTTAAGATTTAAGAGATCATAATGTGAAATTACTAAAATAATCATGATTCATCGATTACAAGTGGGCATTATCGTAACTTAAATGAATTTTATTAATATTGGCGACCAACGTGGGACCAGAAAAATGTACACAATCTCACACGTTGCGAAGTAAGTGTCCCGGTATAATTACACGCCCAACTCTTGCATGTGGCATGCATGCCAATATTGAAGTTATCGTCCAAAACATACTTCACAGAATGTTTTAATGAACCCTCAGCGAACGTATTCCTGGAAAGTGATGACAGTATAAAACCTACACCTCAATTTATAAAAAGCGTTCGTATATTTACGGAACATTTTTCGTTACAATGTGCATAAATTTAGAAGTACTTCTGTGAGTCAATTAGAATTTATATTTCGTGCTTTTTTATGTTCTAGACTTTCGCTAATGTACCAATATTTTACCTGTAGGCGCTGCGATGAGTCATGAATTTTAACTTTTAACCTCAGTTAGTGTGGGTTGGTCTAGAAGTAAGTAGTAATTCAGTTTTATTGGCACAGGAGTAGAATCACAAAAAATAATTAATAACGAATTATTTTGATAAAAATATATGTTTGACGACCTATGTGATTAGCGCAGTTGTTAGTGAGCCTGCTTTCTGCGCCAATGGACCCGGGTTCGAATCCTGGTAGGGACAAGCTATGTGTGATGATGAGTATGAATGTTTGTATCCGAGTGATGGCTGTGTAATATCTATATAAGTATTATATACTGGGTTCACCCTCAGTCCATTGTACGCTACCCATAATACAACATAGCTGGTGCGCTTGTATGGCGACAGATTTAAAAAAATAAAAAAGACAACATGTATGTTTGTAAATACAATATAAATATACATCATGTATTATAAATACAATATTTCCTTATTAACCACCAACTCAATCTTAAACAGAGCAATACAAACCCTCAAAAGATAATATATATCTAGGTATAGCGATGAATCATGACATGCGCACGTCTCGCAAACTTTATCACACAAAATCTACCACTTAATCACATAGCAAATGGCACGTGAACAAACAAGC
Organism: Pheosia tremula; assembly: GCA_905333125.1. Lineage (NCBI taxonomy): Eukaryota > Metazoa > Arthropoda > Insecta > Lepidoptera > Notodontidae > Pheosia > Pheosia tremula. Next base: position 11,430,344 of record HG995402.1, on the reverse strand, counting down.
TGTAAGGCATAACTCCGTGAAAACTTGCCACTCGCAATCCGCGCAAAGCCGCGCTAAGCTTCTTCGCCCCCTTTTTATTTCTCCACCACACACTTAACGGCGATTTGAAGTCTCCTTTATCCAACGTCTCTTTGGACCGATGGAGGCCAGCCGTGCGTTAATGTTTTGAATTCCGAATTCGAACCTATTCCATTTTGAAATATGCTTTGGAGTTGACTTATATTATAATTGGATGTGATTTGTATTGTTATTTTTTTTCTGTTTCAGAATATTATATGGCCATTCCTGCTTTCTAGTAAGTAGTTGATTTTTTTAGGATTAAGCCACTAAACCTACCTTTCTTAATCGACTAAAAGTAAGGTTTATTTTGTACCCTTTGTGCCTGTACCGTGTCGTCCACACCACCAAGTCGCCGGTACATGTTTGCTTACCAGTATTTGCCGGCTGCCGTTGTTTGTGTTGTGTTATCTACCCCACCACGCGGCTCCTAAGGTCGCCAAGATTATATGGCTTTGGATAATCTTGTATACAACCAACTTTGTTTAAAATGTATGTGTGTTACACCCTTACCGGGTTTGCGTAAGGATTATGCGACTCCGTCTTATTTATTATCTAAATATTAGGTTTCCAGATTAATATTTTCAGTGTAGTCAACTACCTAGAATATTATTTTAATCTTCAAACTTCCAAAGAACTTGGAAGTGTAATAATTTTTTTACGGTACTCGTGAACCCTACAGCTATGAATTCACTGATGGCTTACCAATCTAAGTTACATTATTGTTTTTTTCTGTAAGGACAAAATTTTTTCTTTGGGTATCATTTGGTTTGGTATAGTTACACAATTTAAAGCAGCTTGTAGTGGCGGGGCAAATAGTCTAATCTATGTAACTACACTACAAAAATGTCGAATAATAATGCTAGAAACCTTTTTTAGAATCGTCATGAAATCACAGGTGCGTTCAAGAACAATGTATTTTCCAGAAATCACTTAAGGTCCAGACATAATCCGGACGGGTTATAAACCCAGTGTGTTCTGCCCGGGTAAGGTGTATTTGATTGGGGTCCCCGGGGTCACCGGGTTCTGCCTATACCGTTTTTTATTTGCCTCAGTATTAAATCGCTCTCAGCAATAGCAATGCTTTTATAAAATTCTTATTAAATAATCTTTTGTACGGTCCGGTATGTTTTAAATGTTCTATATTCTATTTAGAAAAATACATAATAAATGGATTGAAACATTCTATGGATTTGAAAGTAAATTTTGGTTTTGGTTTTGTCAAGTTCCATAATATTCAATCAACCGTAAATTAAATACATCTCCATACCATAAGCATTTAGCCGACCTCTCCCGGCACATACTTACCTAAATTTACATACAATATGGAACGCACATTTCGATGTGTATAAACAGCCGTTGTTTCCCGCTAATTGAATCATATTTGGTTGCCACCGGCCATTCTCTAAGCGTATCTATTACCGTCGATGGAATTAACAAAATTAATGTTTGCAGTGTAATTTACTTTGCAGCGGCGCGGGTTGTTCGGCTTGGTCAAATTATGGAGCATAATTGTTGTGTATTGATTGATTTATTGTGAGCCAAGTAATTATTGGAACAACACCGTTTATAAAATGACTCATGATTTTTACTCAATGAATTATGTCTTGCCTACATTTTTTTTCCTTACCTGAGTGAGTGTCATTATTATCAAACTCATTCCAAATAAATCTCATTGCCATAAGTACCTCAGTAAAAGTGGTTCAGCTAAGTCCATCGTACCTTACTGTATTCATAAAACAACTTCAAGATAAGGCAAATAAAGTTAACGGGGAAAGAGCGAGACAAAATTAAAGCAGCATATATCAAGATAACATTTGAGTACACCAACAAATCTACGAGTAATATTTGAAACAGAGCGTTGGGCCCTACGGCGGCCTACGAATTGCTTGAAAATTCAAAATTGCCCGCGCTCACCGCCTCGGTATTTACGAGGCTGGTGTTACGGTATAATAGGGATCGTAAAATAAAATAAATAATTAGGACTCGAGCACATTCATGAATAAGTTAATTGTTATATTTCAGGGGCTGTTTCGGGTGCTCGTTTCATTACCGCGTGAGATATATGGCAATTGGGAGATATGATTGAGCCAATTGGATAAGAGAATCATTGAATTAACTGGGTTTTATTATCTTGGTCTTTGTTCCAAGAAATACCTGTTTCTGCTTTTATTTTAGGGAAAGGAACTGTTTTTTCCAACACTTTTTAGTTTATTGAGATTTATACTATCGAGCTTCCCCTTTCTTCTCTTACGACTAAGGAGTAAAGGAGAAGTTTAATAGCATATATAGGTAGAGAGAGAAGAGGACCATGCTCAGGTTGTTTGATACGACACGACATACTAGTCAAGAAATAATAAAATGAAAGATAGAGTGAATGATTTAGACTTTAAGCCAAATTAACTGGACACTGGCGCGTCAAAGCCACTGAATCAATATAAACAGTATATTCAGTCCAGTGCAAAAAGATCCAATCGAAACCATCTGTCAACAAATGTAACCGATGCTATGCTGTCCGCACACTGGCGCCGTTTATAGGCACCGACACCTGGATCCAGCTACTATATCAATGTCAATCTGACTTTATATACGATATATATACATAGGTGCTTATCATGTAGATACATTGCGGCACGCTATGTGGCTATACCCAAACCAGTACCTTAATTTCTGCTGACGCAACATCTCGTGTGACTGTGGCTACGTAGCAGTACTAGATACATATCCTAGGTTAAATAAATATTAGAACAATAATGAGTCTTGTAGTCTTGCCCGGGGCAAATTGGTCAGTACAGTCAGCTCGCGATCGCGAGATTGCGAGGTCAGGAAGTATATGGTTTAATAAAAAAAAAGTTATTTCAACATTTATTCAAATTTTATTGCTATTTTCATTATAAATAGCCGAACAGAACTAAGTAGCTGAAAAACACAAAGGCAGCGACGTAGCGCGCGATAATTAGTGAGGATCTATGCAAATAATACCTAAATGTTGGCTTTGCGCCGCTCATCCGGGACATTCATGAATAAGTTAATTGGTACGCTGCAACTGTTAGCGAGACGGGCACATGCAAATATAACGAATTTGCGATAAATACAAAAAAATTATCCATTTAAGAGTAATCATACCTACAATTACAACAAAGTGGCATCGTATAATTATCGTCAAACCTTTCTTAGAAAGTTGTAATTTTACAATAATTTTAACCTTGCAAATAATAATATAACTCAGTAAGGTGCATACATCAATATTGATGTAGGTGAAGAATATGGAAAAACATTACTGATTGACGCTTGACCTTCTCTATGCGCTGATATTTTGAGCCTGTTTCATTCACAAGAATTTAGAAGCTATGTGAGCCATAGAAAAACGAATTAGAAATTCATCCTTTTATTCCAGACTTCTATACGACATGTCTGCAATCTGCAAACAGCCTTAACTAGCACAGTCTACCCAAAGCCACCTTTAGAGCTATGACGTAGAACTTAATGAATAACCGTAGCACGGGTGAAATTACTGCATTAATTCCTTCAACGATATTTATTATGGCGTTATAATTAGTGGAGGGAAGCCGCCCGAGGGGGAACTAGCACCAATCTTAAAATATGTAAACGTTAAATTGTAAGATAGTCTTAATTAATTTATATGATTAATGTTATATTGCAAAGAGCTCTTAAGCGAGCGCTACGGAAGGTTAATTAGTAATTAGGGATATTCATATTTATATACCTTTCTGAAAGCTGGCGCTTTCCATTCACTTTTTCAACTGTAGGTGAGTACACTCTTAAAATAAATTAATTGCTTTTCCCAATTTTCGTCGTCGTAAATACTTTGACAAGGTATAGTATGCTGTACTATACTCTACATATTAGAAAGCATATCTACCTAAGATGATTATGTAAGAATGATTTTTAATTTCCATGTGTTCCATAGATCTTAGTTCTTCCGGGTATATATGGTGGATAGTAACTGAGCTGATCAGCGAGCGGTCTGCTGGTGTTGCTTAGTATAGTAGAAAGACTTTTGTATTGTAGTAGGGAAACCCATTAAACTAGCTGTGTCATAACAAAATATAACTCTTTTCAACCCTTGTAAATGTAACCCCTCGCACATTTTCTTAATTAGAACCATCCCCACTTTATCAATTCACTATAGAAACATCTTATTCATGACTGACAAAACATTAATTCTTATTATAAATACTCGTGCCATAAAACTCGGCGAAATTAATTCTTGGAATTACAAAATTGGCTTAATAATGGCTGGTGTACCCCGTATAATAGCAACTCGGATACAGAACCGGGTGAATTGGGAGGGGGCTTTGCAGACAAGATAATTACATTATATTTCATCCACTATAGAGCTGGAGGCTGGATGCTGGATGCTGTCGGATGTGCGCCGGAGAGGGCCGCTCAACATTTTAAAATAATACTTGTAATGCTAACTGGATCGTTGCAAATGAGCTTAATGAAAACATTTCGCGTAGGGCCTCCCGTCAAGTTCATAGCTATAACAGGAAATGTTTTTACCATGGCGTTACAAAGTCTTTTTATTCCAAAAATGTTCTGTTGTTACAAATGTGTTTGCAATTGTTGTTGATACACTTTCATGTATTAGGCCGTGACTCTTCAACAAAACTATGTCACGTATTTAGTTTGATGATTTTGAGTCGATCACGAGATAGATAATCGTCTTATATTCTACTTACCTTTCCTAACAACTCTTATTGGTCAACTTTAGTAAGCTAGCAAAATTCTGGCAAATACTTAATATGGGCTGGGTTATATTGTAAAATTGAAATAATTAATGACCTTAAGTTTAAAGTGGATTCAACATAAAGTGTAAATTCAAATGTTTATATTCCAAATAGCCCCGTACTTACTGACTATGCAGCCTCATCCCGTTAGGCCGTGACTCGCCTAAGGAAAATTCTCGTACTGGCTTGCTTTAAGTATTTTTATCCTTCAACTAACATGCAATATTATTTATGAATGAAAGCGATACGAAATGACAATCGCAACACGTCCATCGGCATAGTAACATGAAAGTTAGCTAAGCCACCAGAAACGCGTTTTTGATCTTATGACAGAATACAATCTATCCTCTAGGCCAGGGGTGTCCAAACTTTATAGCCTAAGGGCCAGAATGATTACTCCACGAAGGCAATAAAAATAAATGTTCAGTCGCGTTTTACTTATATTGACGTAATTGCAAATAACAATAAGATCTTCCAGAATTCATGTCGCTAGTGCTGGCCCGCGGGCCGTAGTTTGGAGACCTCTGCTTTAGGCAGTAATACAGGTGAAAGGATAGTAATGCGTGTTACCTTGTATGTGCCGAGGTGCTCAACCACGCACGGCAGGCTCGCATCTCGCCCAAGTGCCACAGTCACGTTGGGGATCGGTTCAGCAAAACGCGGCTCCTCTGTCAACACTGAAACAATAACATTTGTAAGTAAATCAAATTTAGTTCGCTACTTGTCTATTTGGAAAAATCAATTAGTTTTGATAGTGGTTACTGACTGACTAAACAGCCTTACAATGCTTAGTAAGAATATACCTGGCCTGAGGCAAAGACACTGTCAATTATCTGAAATAATCGTTTACGTCAAAACTGAGGCTGCAGCGCTTGGCATATTCACGAAGCGAGTTCAGCCAGTACACACCTAGTTATGAGGAATTATGGTAATAGAATTGGCATAAAGTAATCAAACTGTCACAGCTAAATAACAAATCACATCTAGGAGTGCGAAATACACCTGTGCCCTTCAAAGTGGCGGGGCGAAAATGAAAACAAGTGGGAGAAACTTGAATGAAATAAAGAGGGCGCTTGATCCCGAGTGTAAGTGTAAAAGCGCTTAGATTGATATTTTTAATCAAGCACAAAGTTGGCGGCGCGGCCGCTCGTTATGACAAGCAAAATATTGTTTATTACAAAACTTTGGCGGATTCCGAGTTGCCACTGACGGCGGTGATAACCCGCGGCTTTGAAGCCGTAAGTGGCTTACGCGAGTTGAGTTTTAGGTAAAGTAGCATGCCATGGAGATGGATTTTTGACAGATTGAACATTAACATACTTAATATTAAATGTCTACAAGCAAATTATTTATTTGTTTTAAAAATAACAACTATCATAGTTGTCTAGCAGGTTTTATAATCTTTATAGCATTTTTAAAATTTACTTTACACTATCCTTTCAACAACTTGTAAATCACTTGTAAAAGGGACTCTGCATGATTATTGGATTCATGCTCCCACATACAACGACTAAATTGTGAAGGTATCCGCTTTGTGAAAATATATATTTTTTAATATAGAAACGTAATAAATAATAACTCCGACTTGTTTAATCATTTTGTAAGGGGAATAAAACGGAGAAGTGCGCCATACAAAGAAACATATTTCAATAAGATTCCATAACTCATTATCGAGATGACTGCGATGTAGCCACAGACATTAAAAAAGTATAGTAGACTAGACTTTTTAGGCTTCATTTTTAGCGTACGCCATGTGTTGTCTGATTATTCCAACAAGTCTGTGGTTGTAGATAATGAATCATATTTCGAGTATGGTAGTTAAAAGTATGTTCGTAGCTCCGATGTCTGTACGCGTAACGCCGGCAGCGTTGACAACCTTAATAGATCTTGTCTTTTGTCATTTTATTTTGTATTTTGCATAAATTATTACTTCTTCGTGGAAATGATTACTTTTTCCATCGCAAAAATGTGGATTGAGATTTTTATTTGTGGATTAATATCAGATATTGTGCTGGATCTAGAAAAATAATTTACTCATTCTGTGACTACACTTTAGATATGTTTTTAATATTTATTTTATTATCGGCACCATTCGGTATTTCCTCCCTAATAATACTTGACAATCACATTTCAAATTCTACTGGAGCAACAAACAGACAATCAATACAAGTCATTGTATCTCTACTTTCCTTATTCTCTAAGTAGGTATCTTAAATGAAAGCGACCAAACAAAATAACCTTCACCAATGACTTCAAAAGTATCGCTCCCAAAGTGCGCCTCCCGTCCACTGATAGGTTTCTCTTTGAATAATTTACAAGTCAAAATGGCAATAAATTGTGTATTTTAGATGGAGTTCGTTTGGTACAGAAGCAATATTGTTACTTTACTGTGACATTTTTCAACTTGTTTACCGTACGGACCAACATCTGCGTGTCTCGACGTTTATAAATTTAGATTGCAAAATTGTTTATACAGTTGACATATCGCATACTAGTAATGTCGCGAGGGCTTTTGAAAATTGACGTGTTTATATCTTTTGTTTGAAATATTATAGGATCATTTGTATTGTTTCGTATGAGAGGAGTGTTATATCATAGTCAAAAAATAATATAGAACACGATGTAGTCAGATGGTTTTTTGCTTCACAGATGAGACATAAACGTTCCCGAATGGAACGACGATTGCGAAAAAAGGTAATATCGTTAGATGACTTTTGAGTAATAGCGAAGTCGCGCGAGGTTGTGTCATTTTTGAAATCAAAGTAATCAATTCACGCGAAGTTGACAAACGGTCGGGCTGACGAGGCAATGTCAGAGGACAACGCTTGGGTGAGATAGCGTGGGCTCTTGCTTATAGGTAAATATAAGGGAGAGTTACGTACTAACTAAGCGAGAAGAGGCAACCTCGCAAGACTCTTTAATTAGTACACAGTAATCATTAACACGGTGGTACGATACCCAATATCTACACCCCCTTTCTCAAAACTACAATTAAATTGCCGAAATTGACGTCACTAATTAATCGACACCAACACTAATTTAATAACCAATTATTCAGTCCGTACTCTAGTTATACGCCCTCGAAGATATGAGCCGCGAGATTTAATTACTCAAGTTGAAGGGCCCTCAAAATATTGTCTTCATTAAGGGCCCTCGCCCCTTTGTGTCACGTTTATTCGAAAAGTTTGCGTGTAATTTCAGGAAACTTAGTTAGCTGGCCTATTAACGTTCGCATTTCTGATTGTCATCATATATATTCGCATGTCATATGTTGATGTAACTGTCGTTATTGGAAGTGATTTATCGGGATGCAAGAAAAGTTATTTAGAAAGAGAAAAGTGAAATTACATGAACTTGCGTTACTCCATTCCTATTAGTATCATAGGTGCAATGCGGTCTGTGGCGTCTTTCGGAATAGGTGTTTTGTTAGTGCAGTGATATAACGTTACCACGGCAACTGATAGACTGTTAACCCGAGTTCACATACGAGATAAATAACATATAACACGTACCTTGGCATATAACAGTGATAATCTGTATGATGCTGATCGCGAAGCTCCTGCAGGGCCCTCGTCTCCCAGTCATGTTCGCGTCACGATTGCATTCTCCGACTCACCAAACCAACCAGTCTTTTATTTTGGAGACGGGGCTATTAGTGTCTGTAGGTATGCTGTTTACCATCTGTAACAAAATATTATAGTTGTACATTTAGATGCACATCCTGGCTTTGCATTTAGAATTTACTTTGGATTTAAGACACTTGTTAATATAATATTATAGATTGTTATTTCAAGCAATAAAAATACAATAAGTTGAGATTAAAATCCTGTAAAACTGAAGTTAATTGAACAAGACAACTTCTGGAAACTGTGTTTTAATTCTAGGAAGAACCACGAATGAACAACCCCCGCAAATATGAAATAACGAAATCTACTTCCTTAAAAAGCAACTATAGACTTGCGATTGGTTGCGATGCTGTGCGAGTTGATTCACCAAAACAACTAATTATATAACATCGATTGAAATGGACTTACAGAAATAGTGGAACCGTGGACATGTTTCCAATTTGTTCGACTGTTTGTAATATATCTGAGCGACCCTTCGGGCATCGCAGTCGTGAGTGTAACCTTATATAAACGAAATGAGAAAACTTCGATTCCCTCACGTATGACAAAACTGATTTTATCATTAGCATCCAATAAGTCGTTTTATTGTCATTTACCCATTCAAATTGATGAGCGATTGGCCGCCACCGTGGCCGCCCCCGTGGTGGCAGCCAATTAATCATACGTTTTCCGAGTTTTATGTTTATCACGTTTCATCAATAAATTGTGAATGAAATGATAACGGGAAATCGTAATTATTGTTTTTTTTTTATGGATATATGGGATTGGTGTGGTGATATTGTTATACCTATTTAATAGAGTACAAATAACCATATGAGAGTTTCATAAAAAAGGTGTGGATATTGGTAGGTAAAGTAATTTAGGTGAACGCGGATTCCGCAAAATTAAGAAGAATTATATTCCTTCTTATTAATAAGAGCGGCCGATTTTAGGAATAAACGGATTACGGTAACACCCAAAAGTTTCGAGAAAATACTTCAAGCGAGCTATATGATGCCTCCTCCCACAATAAAAACTTGACCCGATTATTGAGTTGACACACATCATCAACGTATCGAATGACATTTGCAAATTAAAATCTCTTAGTAAAAATTTTACTCCATCGTGTGTAGCCAACAAGGGTTGCTTACCGACAATCCGGTCTAAATCTGTCGACTTGATTCAGTTAAATCAATAATGCTTGACGAAACGAGCGAGCGTACCTGTGTTTAATGCCATTGTAGTAGAGTTTTCAAATGATTCTGAATTACTCGTAACCTCTGTAGTTTGAGAAGTTACTGGAGTACCCAGTTTGAAGTTTAATGAAATTTGAAAATTAATGCACCTGCCAACCCCGTCATTTTGAAATTAATAAATTATATGAGTGAAGTTGTATTTGATAAAAATTAACTAAGTGGCGAGAAGAGAATCATTAAGTAGCTGCTAACGAGTCACCTGAGGACGCGGGTTGAAGCCCGACACAAAGGTAGTAACGGCGCTTCGTTCAAGTTATAAGATTATAGCGGTAATAAAATAATCGCCAATCGCTGAAGACACTAGAGCATCTTACATAATCGTTTATATCTAGGACATCCTATTTATATCATAATGTAATTATAATATGATGCTATCTCAGGTCATAGTTTCATAAATGTGTCTCGATTTAATCATATTCCTATATGTCACATAAGTACTAGGTATATAATATTACAATACTGAAAGCCGACGCTAAGATAAATTAATACTTATTGAAATTGAGAAAAGGGAGCCAACATTTACATAGGGTAGGTGCTTATCTATTTTTCAACGATTGACAACTTTATGAAAACCAACGCAAACAAACCGCTCTTATAGCAAGCAGAAAATGTGAATATTGAAGGTTTCCCGCGTCACCCGAGGCGCGTATCTTCGGCCGCAGTCAGCGGCACCTCGTGGAAGTGCCCGCTCCGTGCCCAGAAACCTGATTTAGCCCGCGATCAAATTCAATTGTGTCAAACGAGAAATTGACTAAAAATTCCACTGTCGCCGTCCGTCCGACGGTATTACATTTTTGTGCGGCGAAAATGTTCATTTATGAAAGAATATTGCACCAGGTACGTGCTTAAATTCTTCAAGTACTTTATGCGCCTCACAAAATTGGTATTTGATTGTGTAAAGCATCACTGATAGAGCAAAATTGCATCTATAGATAAACGTCGGTCAACTTAAATAAACAATTCGCTAGTCGAACACATCAACAGTATCATACCATACCATACCATAGAAAACGGGAATCGAACCCGCGGTTATTCAGTGTGCCGAGCCGCCTTCACTAATGTCATACCCACAGGCTATTATAAAATTACATTCCATTATATTGTAATATAAAAAATAGGTGCCTAAATTATTACAGCCCATTATCAAATAGCTGTAGGATATTTTAAATTCGTATTATTTTTGTTTTCAAAACCATTGTTAAACAGCTACTAGTAACAGCTATTCTCATCCCATTCCTTGAGCCTTAACATCATCATCGATCCATTACAAACAAGTATTGCTGATAAAAAGCGCCACAAAGGGCCTTGTAATGAAAAAATAACGGCGGCTAATATCGCCAATGATCGCCTAATGTCCTGTATAAATAACTGGTTAACGTACCATTATCGTATCGAAAATGCGTCGGGTTCGGTGTTATCGCAAATTTTCACATCCAATACCTGTTGTGTTCGTTGAAAATCAATCGTTGGTGGTGCTGTGATGGAATTGTAAATTGAAAAGCGGTAGATGGCGGGCGGTCGCAGCCGCGGGCGGACATCGTCTGGTTGTGATTCATCATTGCGCTCTTGGACGATTTTTATAGGGCTGTCAACTAAGCAACTCTTAGTTGTTTTAATATTCGATTTTTTTCATCGATTAATAGCTCGCATACACCTAGTGTAAAACGTTGCCTTTGCAGCTTTTGTTACATCCACAACATTGTCTATACAACTCACTTTAGCTTTTATAATGAACATGCAATCTCACCAAAGCTCCATACCTACGCCAAAACCAATCCAAAAACTAACCTAAGTTTACTGGATAGTCGTAAGAGAATCATTTTTAAAGTTTTCTATATTTACTAGTACAATGTAGACAGATGAATTCAGGGTGCTTTTAAATTGCATGACAGTGATTAGTGTGTTGGAAACGGTTTTTTTGCATTTTTGTAAAGCCAGTTTTCTGTCGTGTCAGCCCTGGCGTCGCCCCAGGCGGGAGCACGCTGCGGCGTGGGGCCCGCCCCTAAGATTTAGCCCGAACCTTAATTTTGTTAAAACCCACTCAAATTGTATTGTTTTCCCAATCCCTGCTTATCTTAGACTTTATTAGAATTTGTTGGCATCAACACTGATATCCTTACACTTCATATTATATTTCCGTTTCTATGTATTTGTATCACGTTACATCGCTACACAATAATGTTTGTTTATATTCGCAGTTGTGTGAACACTGCTTTATAAATCTTGATTTTTTAAAACTTGTTTATATTACAAATAATCAGATTCGAATCCAACAATCGACTACATAAAAGTTGCGAAAGCTAGCGCAAGCGATATTTTCTTGATACTCTGGTACGGTACCTATAGCTTCATAAAAAAATATCTAGATTACATAGCACTAGGGCAATTCAAGCATCATTAATGTGACAACAGAAATGTTTCGCTACCTAAAAACCCAGCAACATTATTTAACTTCTCGTTGCTACAATATTGTAGTCAATTAAAATTTGGCATGTCTCTCAGTCAATTATCATAATCAAAACATAAAGATCTACCGTAATATTACACAAACATTTGGAATATGTGCCACCGTTCGAACAGTTTCTAAACTACAATATATATCGTGTAAACGCGATGAATTGAGTTGCAAACGTTACCAAGCTGTGCAATACAAATAAATTCAATAAAATATTCTGCGCAGTAACAATGGCTATTATGCGACCAAGTAAGATATGTGCGGGTGAAAACGCAAAACGGAATAACTGTTTGATTTAGGTGGACTATCTCATTTAGAGACTTAGCCCACCATACTCTCACACTACTGTTACTCCTCTGAGCCAGGATACAGCGGTGACCAACGAAAACATCGAGGTTTGAGCCTCGCCGAGTCCCCGGAGAAGATAATTGTCTGAAACCGAAATTAAAAATAGGAGGAAAACAATATATATGTTTTATAAACCTTTACGAAGGAAAATGAAGGAGGAAGAGCCTTCTTCTCATTTACCCAAACATTTTTGTTGTAGAGTATTATTAATATCTCATCTAATTTGCTTTTTAAAAACAACTTTTAAAAACAAACCGTCTATTATGATTGCTCACCTTTTTCAACAGCTTAATTTCTGAAGCTATTGAAAAATGACTGAATCGGTAGACCCTTGCGAGACTCCGCATTTTTCTCCTGAAGATACCAATATTACGGAGGTTATAATGCGATTAAATTGAAAATGTTAAACCTTTGGCCCGGTAATAAGGAGCGTGACTATCAACATTTTCCCCCGTATAACATCGAGGTATTATGGAAACCCGCAAATGAGGCTGAGAGCCTTTATTATGAGCGGTGTCACGATTGAAGGGGAATAAAAATATAATAGATGGATTGAATTATTTACATTTGCAAATTTATTTTCCGATTACCTACTGTTTTATAATTTTTCCATTATAATGTCAATACTATACTAGATAGGTGTATTATAACGAATTTCAGAAACAATTCGATGTTTAAATTGTAGAAATTGAAATGAATACAGCCTTTTTATTGATAAGATAAGTTCGTACGTACTTAAATTATTTTACATGGATAAATTACCCAATATTTTTAAAAGTAATAAGCAATGCAAACTCATTACCCCTACTTCACATTTATCTCTTTGAAATGACACCTGCCCCTTATTTCGTTCACAATTTATATGTTAATGTACAAAGGTCCTGCACTGGCGGCGAACGGTGTTGACAGTGGACCACAAAGGGCTCGGAATGTCAGATAATTAAAAAATAATAATTCTAAACGAAACGTGATATGCCGAGTTCACACACAGACACGCCCCACACGAAAATAATTTGATTTTGTTTTTTAATATTACGGTAAAAAGCTCCAATATAATTTTATTGTTGTCACCATCGCTGAAGCAAAATAAAAGCTTTATAGATTTTATTTTGATTTGAAGATAAGAGAACTTACTTGCATTTATACAGGGTGCAAGTGGCTTTGTAACAAAAACCAATACAATGGATTCAACTCATAATTCTGAACCCCCAAGTTGGAATTTTCCGTCGATCTTTTCATAAAATTAACGCATTTTGTCAGTTACTTTTACAATGATTTTAGCATGAAATCGTAATACAAGTCTTTCTCAACGTGATTATAATTTCAAATTAAATACTAATTTAGACCTAAAACTGCAATGTAAATTGAAACTCGATACGCTCGACCGCGCACGTCACTCACACACGTCGGGTATGACGCGGAACGTTGTGTTATGATCGCGTTGGTTACGATAGATTGCGTGTCCAAAATTTCAACATAAATGATTTCTATAAATTTAATATAGGCGTTAAGTAACCTTTACCCGATGTTTTCATTGCCATGCCCCTTACAAATATTACAAATATTAATGTTATCAGAAGACGTGAATGTCAATAAAAGACTACCGGAATATCTGAGTTTTTATCTTATACTACACCGTTTTTTTCCTCCACATATACATTCTGCGGGCGGAAATATTAAGTTAATTTTAATAACTTGGGCGGAGGCACGCAGCTGAGATTCCGACGCGACGTTACTAGAGTTCCCAAGGCATTTTTATTTCACAGCCATTGCTATTCCAGCAGTAAGAGCGAAGATAATGAAGAATCATTTTGTAATTAACGTCTTTGTAACTCAAGAGATAAATACAGTTGTTCTCTTTTAGTTGTTATTCTCTTATTTATTTTCGATTCCATGTAGGTAGCAATAACCACGTTTTTATTCAGTTTTTTTTCAAAAAAAGTACGTTTTATAATATAACCAACTCAACTAGGTAACAATATAACGAAATTACACCCGAAAAATATTATGAAAAAGATACATTTTTTAATAAAACTTTCCTCAAAAAAAAAACTCGGTGAGACATGCCCGACGCCACGTAATCCACATTATTTCCAACATTTAAAGTTTCATTCGGAGTGTCACAGACAGGGCCCACACCCCCCAAATACGGGGAGAGCCCAAGTGAGAAGTAAAATGAAATATGGGCGGGAGTGAGCCCGCGGAGCGTTTTTATTGCAGCTATGCGTAGAGCTTGTTGAAAAAAATTACTCTCGACTCGGGGTTTTATTTAAGAAGCTGGGACGGACTCTGTCTACGAGCGGTGGGATACCTGGAAATTACACATAGACAGGTCAGATAATATGATAGATTTTGATTGACTACTTAACTAAATATTTATATAATTTTTGATCGGATCTTATCATTGAGAAAATAAAGATGTGCTTGTAAGAAATAAATTACTTTCTTAAGTTTGCTATTTTCTGATGGTAAATTATAATAACCATCTTACCGCGTTATAGTCCATTAGTCAAGATATAACTTGGGTACCAATATCAATAACTTTGCCTCCACAGGTGACAGGAGAGCTGGTTCTTTCCTCGCTCAAAAAAATACAGCGAGGAAATGCAGCCAGCATTCTTGCCACCATTCAACGCGTCTTTTTTATTCTTAGTTTGTTTTCACATCATTTTTAAGTTTTTTTTTATTTTTCTGTTGTAAATATTTAGTGAGATTTGTAAATAAAGTATAATTTGTCGTAAAAATAACTTAATATAATAAAAAAAAAATATCATACTTAGTTCATTTGTTTTACTCACTAATATACATTTAACATTAAGTTTATCACAGTTATGTTGTCTCATTGTCAAACAGTAATTATTTAAGAATCCCTCCCTGTCCTCGTGGCTCGGGCCGAGGTGATGATATTTTTTTCTTCGCTGAATATTGAGCGACGTCTTTATTTGCAGGCGCGCGTAATTGTCGAAGAGCGCGCGTATTGGTTCACAGCGTCGATGTTGTTCTAATCTAGCGAGCTTTATTTCAGTTGGTCAGGTGACGTGTACTTTTCATAAGTTATAATTGAACTTACTAAAACGCCACGTAGCATAAACCCGAAAGGTACAACAATAAAGTACGGAGTAGCCAGGGATAAGAAAAAATATATAATTTTCCTTAGATTGTTATGAATTAAAATAACTTTTGCTTGTGCCAGTGCAGTCGCAGTCATGTAGGCCTTACGCTTATGATACCGTCAATAGTTCGTTACCAACAGAGGCTTACCTCGTTTAGTATTAAAACTTTTATCACTTTGTAATCTTAAAACTGGGACGCAATCGGTTTTCATCATGGCTAATTATGCAATCACACATTTGGATGTGTGCGTGCATAATTAGGCATGACTAAATCGGCAAGGTTTTTGGTTTCAAAATTTTGCTAACAACGTTTGGTGTATATCTATACATCTGATCTTAATATGGCTACAGCTTGATCGCCGCATATTTTTTAAAATCTTTCCCTGGGACTACCAAATAGTACGTGGTTACTGTTAGAAACAAACATGTCAAATTCAATAATAATAAATAAACTCTAGTATAATGATTACCACTCCACATACTCACCTAAAGCCATCTTCCGACGACAAATATACAAAAATGCGTTCCATACACGCTCAATTACGTAGATACCGTGTACGCGCCTCGGTAATTATGTCGGATGAAATTCCAGGATGGCTTGTTGCCGCTTAATCAACCAGCGCCTCATCGTCGGCTAATAAGACGAGGCCAAGGCGCGCTCCTGACGAGGCATTTACCTGCCTTGTCTGTCTGTAAGGACGATGTGGAATTCGTCATGATACAATTTATCTGTGCAACTGAAAATAGGGGCAGCATCCCCCTTGGATGTTGACAGGAGTAAGCAATGAGGCTCAATGTAGTGGGCAACTTTGGAAATTGATAACCTTTCACCGTTGCCTTGTGTTAGTTTAGATAATAAATGCGTATATTCTGCATCACTACACGAAGATACAAAAATATACTTCTTATCAATAACTGTGGTTTATCGTCAATGCCTACTTAGTTCTACAAGTTTACAAGTACTTATTATAATTGAGGTCAATATTTATATAAAAAGCAGATAAATGAGGCAGACTGCAAATTACGTGAAGTATTTGTCCCGTTTAATTTAAAGCTTCTCCTTGATATATCTGCCTATAAGCATCGTTCAATATAAGGTTACCAATCGCAGACCGCCTCCGCAATTCCGATCTAATTCCGTCGCTAATCTATTCAGATACACAATAATCCTGGATTCAGCATCTCATTAATATAAAATCATATTTAAACCCGTTACCTTGCGCTAACACTGTGTTTATTCAAATTGGCTAAAGACAAACAAAAAGATAGTTGAGCCGGCTATAAATCAGAATAAACTCGTTGCAGTTCCAAATGATACCATTTCAAATCTTAATATTACGGTAATAGAGTTGGATATTGTTTGTGTTGAATAAATTAAAAGAACTTCTCTTCGTTGTGGTGTAATTTCCTTACAGCATGGTGCATTATACGAGCGTATGGAGTGCTCTTATTTATATGAATTATAAACACAAAATAATGAATTATGAACAGCATTTGGTAAATCCTTGCTGAAATACCAGGTCGTATTCATGACTCAAACGCAGTTCATACGATGTTATCGCCTCCATTAACTACCGTCAGCTAAAGCAATATCGACTAAACGTTGTTATAGGCATTAACAATATTCCGCCATTAAAAATATTCTGAATTAACAAACGAATTTCGGCTTTATTAATGAGCTATTTTAATGTCCCAATGTCGGACACATACATATCGTCAATGCCAACGGTACGGCACTGCACTCAACGCGAGACTTCAAGAACCCGCTAGTTGCTCATGCCTCGCGTCGGCCCCAATCCACTCCACACTTCAGTGGCTCAAGTTGCGAAGTTTCCCCCCTTTTGTTACTTTTTCATAACAATAACTAATTTCGTCGGTTAATTAACCAACTGAGAAATGTTTGCCGCGCTCCGAAATTTTAATGTTTCAATACAGGTTTGGATTACTGAAGTTTCTAAAGTTATGTAGTTAGAGGGTGCTCGCAGAATTTTGAAGATATGGGTATGTAGTACGAGGTGCTATATAAATATACGCTTTCATGTATCATCATTCCGGCATTCTTTAGTAATTAATTTGTTGACTTTTATTAGCAGTTAGCGGTAACTACACTTCAACTGTGATTTCGAGTAGTATAATTTCCACTGCAATATAATCCGTTATGGACTCCGCACAGCCAGTGTAAAAAAATAAATAAAGATAATATCATTCTGATAATTATCTGAATATTACTTGCAATAAGTATGGACTGGAGAGGACTTCGAAATATTGACAGAAGCATAAGCGAGACAACGTTTGTGATAGAGTGAGTAGATTGCATTGAGTACTTTTGTCTTGTTCAGCGTATTCGATTTTATTGTTAGCCACAAATAACAGGAAGAAAAAGGCTGTCGTGACATTAAAACATTCAATAATCGCGCGAGTTACTCTGCAAAAATATTCATGAGGCTCTCCCCTGTGTCTCGTAGGGGTACTACACCAAACTTCCGAGACACTACACTAACCAACAACAGATCACCAACAACAATTTCGCAACTAGCAACTTGTTTCCACCAAACATTTGGAAAATCACGGCGTTCCAAAAAGTCCGAGCCCCACGTGGCCGCGTCGGTCGAATTCCCTCCTATTGTTCGCAAATAGGGCCCGGGCCCTTGCCGCGGGCCCCGGGGACGAACTTGTACCTCTATTGAATACAGGGTCGACCCTCCTAGGTACGAGTAGTTTTATTTTATTGAAAACGTTTCGTACGAGTCTCCATAGTGTTTGCCGCTTTCCTTGTAGATTATTATCGTTTTATAGTTTGGAAAAATTATTATCATCGAGTGTTAAATAGAGACTACATCCTGTATAGTGACCTCATCGATCAAAGAACTCTAATAATAATAATAACGCTAGACTAACACACTACCTGTACGGTCCCACACTAAGCAATGCTTGTATTATGGGTACCGTACAATGAACGGGGGGCGTGAAACATCCATAACTCGGATACAGACATTCGGTGCTCATCACTTTAAGATTGTCCCTACCAGGATTGGAATCCGAAACCCACTGTACAGAAAGCAGAGTCGGAAACGTAAATTAAATTTTAAATCTATTACCTACAAAAAAATTATATATAAGTACCATACTCTTGGACTTTAAGTCTCTCACGCTACCGTTATAGTTAACAAGCGACAAGAATAATTATTCCAGCCCAGCTGAAATAAAAAGCTTTAATTTAAAACTACTTTCGTCACTTCAAAATGTTCATCTTCATAACCATTTAACGCAAATAAGAGACTATATTTAATTAACTTTTCTTAATAGACGCTACAGTTTATCAATTTATAAGTTTCCGTTATTTCTTGTTCATGTTTATACTAGAGAATTTCATAAGATTTATATTTTATAGGCTTTGTTTGGGTGACATACTAATTCCATGTATAATTTAAATTCATTTCTAGATATTTTTCCCACTGTTAAAATTTTACCTAGTTTTTCCATAGATCCAGTAAGGTAGGAAGGTAACAAATAAATTCACAAAAAATAACGCTGACGGTTATTCAAAACAAGCTATTGCAAATGCAAGAATATAGTATGAGTACTATGAATGATAGGAATCACGAAAATAATACGTTCTTGCATTCGATTTTCTCTAGCTATCATGGTTACATTATACAATAATAAAATATGAAATTAAATGCACACTGCGGAACATTGTTTGGTCGGGCTCAAAGCGGCCGCACGTCCAATATTGACAAGCACGGGCCCATCTAGATTAAAAAATAATTAATTTAGTTTAATTATACATTTATCACAGATAATACTTATGATGGCATTTCGCTTACGACACATGCGCATGCTATAAATTATTTGTTTTGACTTATAATTGATTGTGACATTAAGAAACTTATTATAAGGGATTTGATAAATTAAATGTTGATAAGTTATTTTCATGTATCACGTTAATTGAAGACAGCTGATTACCATGAAATATGATGATTACAATGTCATAATAGCCTAAATTGATTAAGTACGTTCTCCTGAACTTTTCATTTAGTTCGGATATTCAATCCAAACACTTTTATATTCGTGTATAAATAAGGACTTGTGACGAAGGCGCAAATTATACCTTTTCAAATTACATCTCAATGATTAGCAACCGACAATCTGCTTGTGAAAACGACATCAATGAAATGGAATTCCTACAAGGTATAAACCTTGTTTGTAGAGTTTATAGGAAACCTCTTTAGAGAGATAGAAGGCACATTAATCCCGCCTGCCGACGGGCGGGGATTGAGAGCGGGATGCTGAGGCATAAGGATCTAAGAAGAGACTGTTTACATAGATTCTATTTACCGGTGAACGAGTGTCATTTTGTGTTTAAGGTAGGTAGGATGGGTATTGGTAGACACGCGCTTATCACGAACCGAACCTAGTAGATACTACCCTACACAGAAATATTTTTTTAAGTGTGGGAGTGGATGGCAACATCCGATACTATAGGGAATATTGTATAATGCGTAAAGTACTCTCAAGCCCGATTTCAATGAAAGCTAAAATTGCAACATTAGATCTTTCAAAATATCATTTCCCTAAGCCGGAGATGAACACATTGGTTAAAAAAAATATATAATCTACTGAATCATTGCACTATCTGATGATGTCGCTAATAGAGATCAAGTTCTGGGAAGTAAAGACAGACAACAAAATAAAGAAAATGCAAAATTTAAAAAAAAAATATGATGTTTTTATTTTCTTTTCGTACAAGAATTCTTTATTTTATTTTTATCTTAATTTAAGTAGGGTGTGTAATTATAATAATTAATATTAGGTATATTAAATAAATATATGAGAATTACATTATTTTTTTTATTACAAGAAAATATTTTTTGCTGTAAATGATTATATCTTAACCGCGAAAATATACGTAATAAGAAATTAAACGGTACGGTCTAAATAATTTAATTGGTACCAGTACGTACAGTTTATGCATTAGGTGGGTTTATGTAGGAAATTATGAATCATTTATTGAAAAAAATGGATCTATTATTTAGTTTTCCGCACGTCATTACTGGCCAGATATTGAGACTTAGTAGCAAAATTATCAGATTAATATAGAAGAAGCATTAATATAGATGTGTTTTCTTCCAAATCAACGGGTTCAATTCCTGGCTAGGAAAATTAGTCTCGAGAGTGCCTCAAGTATTTTTTGCTATTGCTCATAATTTCGGACTTGGCCCACGAACTTGAAATAAACATTCTGAATATAGAGCATACTTTAGAAAGGGTATACAACCATTTGAAGCTGCGCTTTTTAGCGCAAATGTTCTCAAGCGAAGTCACAATTTAAAAAACTCAATAAAAAAAAAACAAAAAATACAATTTTAATTTTGTTCATTGATCCGTAATCTATGTTATAAGCAAGCATTATGCCGTAATGTATTCCCGTATTGTGAGCACAGGCACAAACTGATTTGATAATTCTATGATCTATTGATCTAGTTGATGATTGTTGAATTCTATTGATCTATTTGATGTTTTTAACACTCATGTGAGAGGGATTCATGGTGATTTCAAATCACCACACCTTACCAAAATTATTAATAGGTGTCTACACTGTATGCAGGTCGTAGAAAGACCCTTTTTCTTCCTTGTTTCTACAAAATGTCTTATAACTAATCCAAAGACTAACACAACGAGCTCGATTCGACACCACAGTGACAACAAAAGCTCTCGTTACACCAATAAAGGTATTTTTTTTCCAGACAAACACACCAAATATACTGTCCCACACACTAGGCAAAGCAACGCTTGTATTATGGGTACCGAAAATTGAATGGCGGCGAACCCAGTTTCAAATATATTCATTTTATAGATGTTAAAAATCCATTATTTGGGTACAAACATTCGTGCTCATCGTACAAAGTTTGTCTCTACCAGGATTCGAAGCCCGGACCCTCAGCACAGAAAGCAGTGTCACTACCAATTGCGCAAATCAAGCCGCCGCAATTGGTGGATTTGACAAAACCTCAGTATTATGTTGTGGTTTGCTGTCCACGGCGGCGTCGCGTGCGCAAGACATGAGAACGTATCGTAACTTTTTTGTTAATTGTAAGAAAATGACTTGTTTTAAATTATGAAAGTCGACTTTTTAGCGAGTATTTGTATATATTAGTATTGTTTTTGGTTAGTAATATAATATTTGTTGTTTCTATTTGTTTATACACATTTTTTAGGAGCGCCCTATTTTTTTTTTTTTATTTTCACATTTTTAATTAGCCAGTCTATATAATGATTTTTTATACATTTTAACGAATAAATATTTACCCATTTTAATAACTAAATTAGCAATCATATTACCTAACTTAAAAAACTATAATTGTTATTCTATATAGCCATAGTATTTATACTTATAACTAAATTAATTAACTAACAAATAAACCGCTAGTATAATGTTAAATAAGTAAGTATAATAATACGAAAATAACAACGAAGTAGTTTATTGAATTCATAATTAAAAGGAAATTACCAAAATCATCAAGAAATCTCACCTTCTCATTATTCCGAAAAAAAAACACTAAAATGTCCAGACACCAAGCTCCCGAAAACAATCCTTTCGCACTTTGATTGGAACGTCTATTCCAACTTAACACTGCGAGCGGCCGACGGGAACTCGAAAACTTTTCTCGGAACGAAAAAACCCCGAGCGGACAGACACGAGATGAGCGCAGCCGACGACGACCGACAGAACACTGGCTGCTACCCGCCTACTGTCGCCGCAACCCGCTTCTGAACGCACCGCCAAAACGATCCACTTTGTTACATGCTAAGATCGAAATTTGATCGCAGTTAGAACGAAGTAAGACGGCCCGTTGGCTATTTAGACTGAAAAAGGCGGTGTGCACGCATGCGCGCGGTCGTTCAACCCTTGCAGTGATGCTGCAGGCCTGATGAGCCACATTAAGCTGGGTTACGTGGATCGGATCGTAATGTGTTACCTGGCGTTGGCACGTTTGACCGCCGGGAGGGAGGGTTTGATGCATCTCGGGGTAGGTATTATGTGATTGATTGCAGTCACTGAATGATTAATGAAGCTCAGTAATTACTGCGCTCGTGAAATAATATACTATTATCACTTTTTGTAACGTAAACTTATGTTTTTTGACTATTTGTGTAGACCCTATAATTTCACAGGATATAATATACGTATTTGCTGAATCAAATTATCTATCAATGACAAAGTCAAACCGTCAGACGGAAAGACAGACAGCACATAAAAATGCGTTAAACTGACGTATTTTTTCTGTAAAACAGGCTGAATATTAAATGCTAAGCATCCAACCAATACCGTGAAAGCAGTTAATAAAATATAGATTTAGCCAGAATGATTGGTCCATAAATCGAATCAGGTAGAGTTAGGGGTGCCCTGGAGATGAATAAATCTGTGAATAGTGGAGCGCCTGTATCGGCCGATATTACTGATTTGACATTAATTGCTTTTGATTTAGACGCTGCGCCGCTAAAATGTACCTTTGGGAAATGTGCCTGTGCAGTAGTGGATATATACATATTTCTACACTCGTCAATAAAAATTAATTTACAATAATTATATATTATATAAAAATAAAAATTAAGTTACAATAATTATAAAGAAAGTTTAGAAACATTAAAGTTGTCATAACGGCAAGTTATCTTTATTTATAGGGGGTATTTTTAGAAGCTTTTAATGGCCCAAAAATTACTAAGTAAAATTATGAATTATCAGGAAAAAATGGATATTTTCATCATGAATAGAAAATCTGCAAAAAAAGGTGAAAAACTCTGAGGTAGCTTGTCGAATATCAATATTGATATATTTGTTTGTGTCTACATCTTAGAATAGTGTTAGGTCATAAATCATCGCGGCATTTTATCTCTCACATGGAGCGAGCCACGTCTGTTACTGACTTTCATTGACAAATTAGATTGATTCTCTATATTAATGTAATGGCTAAAATTGTTGACTCCGGACTGTTTGCCCGGCTGTTCGGCTATTATCGCCAGACGATTAAAATAACTTCTACGTATTGATTATTTTAGTATTGCATGCATCAATGCATTAAAACATTGAGTCTTTTCACAAAGAATCGTGCTCCATTATTTTTATAAGAACTCTACTTTTTCCTAGGTATCAATAACATGAGCAAATAAACTATTAAGAAAATTCCATAGAATCGTTTGAAAAGGAGCAAGGCTGGTAGGATAGCGGTATTGATGCTACCTTCCATTCACTGAGCGGCTTCAAAAGGCTGATTCAGCAAGTCACACGCTGACGGCACCCGAATGCCCAGGTGATGGGTGTTTTGGTGTCTACGAAGAAAAGCGTTGTTTTGTCTATATGTCTTATATATGATGGCTCTAATAATATGTTGGCTTGAGCTGTTCAGTAAAGAGACATCCATAGTAGCGCGGATATAGTGCTATCGCTTTGTCAATGCGTCGCATAAATCCACGCTGTCACATGATACGAGTTTGGGCGCGGTTGAAATTTGAGCTATTACCCTAACAAAATGTATTTAATATAAATATGAATTGAAATAAAACTAATTTTTATGATTTTATCGCGTTTATATTCTGATTTTTACGTTCCCGACGTTTCGGCTGCTTTACGCAACCATGGTCACGGGAGGACTGAGGTGGTTGACGTCCTAGTGTCTAAGTTTGACGGGGCTACCCTCATATTTAGTTGTTGCTTGCGGTCCGATCTACGCACGCACTCACGTAATTAGTTTTATTTCAATGTGTAGTATTCGCGTAAATATAAGAAATAAAAATATTAATTTTACTTGAAAATTAACAAACATATCCTGTGTACGTAACTAGTGTTTCTCTTATAATACTGGCTGTGTCTATTCAGTGACCAGGTAACCCCGATAACCAATGTATACACCATTCATGTGGGATGAGGATCACAAGCTTATGCCGTGGTGTTGTCTGTTAAGGTTTGACTATCACTTGGTGGTTGTTTGTTATAGACACCACACATTAAAAAGTCTATAATAATATAGGGTCTATACATTTAATAATAAAGTAATAAATGGTCAATTAACCTACGGCATTTTTATACTGAAAATAGTATTTTTTAAACTGCTGATGTCTCTTCGCCCGCTGATCTTTAACGCCTTCAGGCTCTATACGCTAATATTCTCAAACATACAAAAATGTATCTTATTATTAGAGACTTAAAGGTATTATATAGCGTAGACGTGACCCCTGGTGTTGCTAGCGGGTCAATATTAAGATAAGACAACCAAAGGACCCGAAACGTTAAGACCTCAATGGATTGAATGCTGAAAGGAATTTGATAAATAAACTCATATGAATATTTATTTACGTATTTCATTGAATAGTTAATATTGTGTTATGATTTACAATATGGATATACTTTAACCCAATTCGCACAGTTGGTAAGTAGTGATCCTGCTTTTTATACCGAGCCTAGTTCGAATCCAGGAGAGCACACGATGAGTGAACGATTAATGTCTGTATAATTATATTATGCTTAATAAAAATAGTGTAAAATATATTAAGGGGTTCATTGGTAGGCTATAATGGTCACATTCTCGAAAAGAAAATCAAGTGCTTTTTTTAATAATATTACGTACTATGTGTGTGCGGTGAAACGGTTCATGTTTGTCAAGCAATATTTTTATTATATTTTCATCCATATAATTCCTCACATTGTAGTAGAAGGGTTTAAAAGATTAACTAAATTTATAATTTATAAGACAAAAAACTCATTGGAAACTTGACTTGTTCCCAGTAAACTCAATCCGGCCGTGACTGGCGGGAGAATCCCTTAACTTCACCCCATTCGGGATAAACCACCGATAAAAAATCACCTTTCCAACACAGCTAATAAAACTTTAATTCCTTTGTAAATTGTGAGCTCAGCGGATCATATGTTTGAATTGAACAAAAAATACTACACTACAAATCATTTTTAACTTTATCATTTGAAATTTAAGCTTATTTTCTATTGTAGCCGTAGATCTCGTAGTTTTGCCCCGGGATTGTAAACTTCTTGCTAAGCTCACTTTTGTTTTGCTCATTGTGGATAAATATTATTCTGAACTAGTTTTAGTCAGATGATTCAGTTCTGAATAGTTTGTTTTGATTAATGTCAACTGTGTTACTTTACATGCAGTATTTATTTGTAGGTTTTGCATCATGATATTGAAGAATTAGACGAAATTTAAATGCATGCATAATATATGTTAACAATATATATTTTGACACAAATATAGGCTCAATCAATAATCCATTAGAATCATCGCACATGATTACTACAGAAGATGTCTGTATTAACAAGAATCCCATGAATGACGAACGATTTTTAAAATCAAAACAATGTACTTATATAACGCCTTTTCAATAATAAATGAGATCACCCGGCACTAGCTGCGGTAATGCAGTAAATATTGTTATAGCACACGCGAGCGCCATTCCCGCGTGCTGCACAATATCCCGGTGAAGGGAACAATGCAATCCCGGGCCACCCCGGCACCGTGGGACGCGTAACTTACCGTTATTAATATACCGTAGCTGGGATTATATATATGCCAATTATCGTGTTCGTGTAAATATTTGTGGGGAGTTACTGATGTGTGTTGTCGAGATAAAAAAATAATTATAAAAATCTCTGTTCACGGTAATGTTAAGGCCTTGTTCTTTTATTATATGAGATCAGTAAGACAACTAGTCTTGTTACGTGAAGACATCTATATCTACATTTTGAAATCGTGAATAGATGTGGCTGGCTTCATAATGCAAAATACTATAAATGTGTTTAAGAATAAAATACTCTGGACTATTTAAACTTAATTAAAACCTGCGATTACATATGTAGTTATTATAATGAAACAATAATTTCACATTTGTACCAAGTTTTAAACGCTGACGTTATGAAAATAATACAAAATATAAATACTAGCTCTGCTCAAATAATGTATCAAAACACACGCAGCGTCCAACACTCTCGCCGTCTTATCGCACTGGCAGTTAAAAAGATAAAAAAGTTGAAGTGTACGGGATTTCACAAGTGCACTTCATAGTTTACAGAAAGAGGATCCTCGGGACCCCTGACGAGACGGGACAAGTTTTAAAACGTATCCCAGCGGTGGCCGGCTCTACCGATACAGATCTTGCAACTTTCGATTGGATCGCTATTGTGATGATGATAGACTTAATATCGACTATATCATTTATGCGGTGGTCTTTGTTACTTATGAAGATGACTCAACAGCAGTAGATATTAAGTATCCATCCCAAAAAAACCCGCAATTATCTTGATATATATACATTTAATCCCACAGCCGTTGCCTACAACATAGTCAGTTGATTAAGTAGATCGCCAATGTAGATAATGATTTCTTACGCGATCAACTACAGTAAACTCAGCCACAGTTATCAACCTTTCAGCATGTGAAATTAAGTGATGAAATTTTTAGTATAAAATGCATAAAATAACTTTACAAAACCGCTGACACAGATATGCAAAATTGTACAACGTTATTTACATAATCCGTTGCGCAAGAAGCCGCCGACGTGTGCCCCTTGTAAATAGAATAAAACCCATTTATCCCGGGGCTAAGCTATGTGGCCCCACGAGAGCAGGCTTAAATTGCTGGAAGACCTAGTTGTGCCCGATATTTTAAGTTGGTTCCAGCTCGAGTGTCAAATGAAGTGGCTAGGGGATGAATTTACCATATTAATGCAATAGTTGGAGTCAAACGATTGGTAAAACAATGAGAAAAAGGTAAATGAAAAGGCACATAAGGGTGGAGTTGCAGAAACCTGTTGACGGATGGTTTAAAATGTATACAAGACACCCAAAATTCCTCAACGCTACTCTGAATCAACAATACAAGGCGTACCTGTCACACTACGGAATAGATAATCAGTTAAGTTCTAAACCCAGGTTAATCTTAGATGTCAGCTGTTACTAATGTAATAATGACTAAGGAATACACACGTGGAAATTTTAGGAGTAGAGTAACTTTTTTTCGTACATGTATAGCTACTGCAAATGTTATTCTACTTGTGTGTTGTTAAATGTTATTATACTAAATATAATAAAAAATACTAATTTGTTTACACCGTACATACAAAATGCTTGTATTCTGGTGCTCACGGCCATGCACATCGCCGTCCCGGATTCGCATCCTGGTAGGGACAAACTTTATGTTTGTAAACGTACGTTTATGTTTGTAACAGCCTATTGTATGGTACCCATAATACAAGCGTTGCTTAGTGTGGGACCGTATAGTTAGTGTGTTTGTCTGCCGATATAATTATTCAGTTCCCTTCGTGGAGTTCGAACGTAAAGAATATTGTTAGAAGTCATATCATGCTCATTGGCTGTGGTGATTACAAAGACATTTTCGGTCATAATTATCATCATTGATCATTGAGTATCTGTTACTATGCCACATGCCATCAATCTAAAACATGATTACCTATTTGAGATTAATCTTCATTAGGATAGTTTATAAATATTCGCTAAACTAGAACTACGTACGTGTGAATCGATTGATTACTTTGATAGTTGTGTTATTTGAACACTATAATTATGTACCGCCTGTATCATTCCCAGTGCTTGATTGATACTCATACATATTGTAGCACCACATGTTGATAGATCTGGCACTGATTTAAATGAGCTAACGAATTACTTTCCTGATTCAAGTGAAGACGAAAATGTATAAATACGTTGCAATGATAGCTAGGATGAAATCAATAGTTCGATATTCATTTTGAAGCTTTTAAGACATCACCAATTTTGTACATGACCTGTCTAAATATTATGCCGTCTATATTTTGTCGGGGCGTAATTAAGCGAGTAGATTAGTTCGCGCGAGATTAATCTAACGATTTTAGATAGTAAATCACTTAGTTTGATTGAGACGACTTGATTAATATACAACTTGCATTTAACTTAGTTATTTGCTTATACTAGAATAGTGTGAACTCCGATAAATTTAGTTTGTGATTCTAAGCCGGATTATGTTCGGTAACATAACTTATAACTTCAGAGGATTTTGTTGTATTTGTTTACTTTATGATACACGTGTTTGGGGGGTACCTAACAATATTTGTGAAACATGATAAAATCAATCAGTGGCTCTGGACTTCGAAGATTTATAATCTTCAAATTATATGAAGTGTTGCAGTTATTTTTCAAATAAGTAGGAGATTAAGTTGCAAGCAGAGGTGAGTCTAAAATCACACGTGCAAACGTTATAGCGTGTGTAATACCAATCACGTGTATCAAACGATCGTTTGCCGATATTGATGGGCAGAGAAGCGCCGGAGTCCACCGCGCTATGAATCACAGGCATTATACCTGACACCGGTACTGAGGGACATCGATGCGGTGTGCTGCAATTGGCTATTTCTCCTCATACAATGCTTGGTATGAGAGGAATCCAAAATATAATTCCCACTACAATTAGGCCAAGTTTCGTAATGTATAGCACAAAGTTACGAGATATATTTGTAGCGTTTTCTTACAGTATATCATGGTTTTTTGCAGCACAACCACAGGTGACCAATACAGCCAGGCCCTTTTTATGAGTAATATTGGCATTTGACGTGGAGCTATAATAACATATTATGTGAATGTTAACTGTAAGTCAAACTATGTTAGATAGAAGTAATAACATCAAGAATCTCCTGTGTTTTTTTTGTAAACCACATAGGAACGACATTTCGTTACCCTCTCGTGCAAGCAGAGTGGCGCAGTGGAAGCGTGCTGGGCCCATAACCCAGAGGTCCGTGGATCGAAACCACGCTCTGCTATATACTAGATGTATCATTGATAAAAGTATTTTTTTTGCAGTTAAAAGTACCCAGTTTTATTTCAAACTAAATTAAAATATGAATCCTGATATTTAACAACAGACAATAAAACAATGGCCCTTCATGTAGACTTTACACAACATCATTTTATATTCAACATAATTAAATTGTAATACAACCAGCCAGCAATGTAAACCGACCAACTCGTAACTCCCTCGTCTAGTTAGCGCCCAGCTGAGCTGTGTTGGTACAGCGCATCATCCGGAACCGACCGGGTGATGTATAGAGCACATACGCGGTGGCTGCGCACTAAAATTTAAACTGTAACCAATATCATGAATGGAGCGATATTTTAATTATTTAAGCCTGTAAAGCAGAAAATGGAGGTTACCTTTGAAGTAATACGAAAACATGCTTATTTAAAAATGGTTTTTTGGAACGGTTTTTACTTCCCAATAGTCATAAAAGACAGGTTGATAACAATTAATGTAACTCAATGACACGAAGGCGAAATAGAGGCTGGCCTCCATTTTGCGCAGAGAGTGAGCCTCGCTATTCAGCGCGGAAACGCGGCCAGCCTGCTGGCCACTTTTGGCATCGACGACGATGTGGAGGCATTCTTGTGTATATAAATTTTATTTTATTATACAATGTCTTATTAATAAGTATATTTTAGTTTTTTGGTTTTTCCATCATTGCAAATAACTATTGTAAATAAACAATTTTACTTATGACACGAATAAACGCATCCGAAACGACGTGCTATATTTTGCGTTTGTAATACACACAGTTTAATTGAGTTCACGATATCTAAAACTAAACGTGCAATTCGTATTTAGCCCAATCACTACCAACTTGGTACCGCACCCGTCTGTCCAACTAAAGAGCAGTGGTTAAACCATCGCTAAACATCAGGGGAACTAAGTTTACGAGGATGCTCGCAGCTCCGGCTCCAGCAGTACGACCGGCTCGCCAGCTGCATTATGCATATCTGCACTTACACTGTGCACCTCTCACGATAGCTGAACATCCGTGTATCGACGCGCTTCATTCGCCACGACAAAACTGCACCACACAACAGCCATGGCGTGAAATGTTCCAGACTGGAATACCGTTGCTAGAATTAAGCCAGAAATGGAAAGGAACTTATGTTTTCGTGATTGTTGCGTTGTGTTTGATGGTAGAGGTTAAGGGAAGCGCTCGTTTCGAAAGCAATAACTTGAGTGTGCATTGACGAACGCGCTTCAAGTGTCTGCCCCTTAACTAAGATGGAGATCGTTTTGAATACCTCTTTTTGAATGGCCCTTTGTTATCGGGACGTTACACGTTACAGTTTCTTCTGCGTGCAACTCGCCGGCTCCGGCGTGGATTTATGGGTTTACTGCTGAAGAGAAAATTAGATGGTTTTTGTGCGACTAACTCGAGCAGCCTTTGTTGTACTAGAATAAACTTTACAAACCTATTTCAAGAGGGTTCACGCTGATACCGACGAATTTTAAATATATCTATGTTGTTTTCAGTTGTAGGTACTCACATATAATATGAATAGAGCTTTGCGAATATTTTATATGGTCTTATGATTTTTTATAAACTTACCCCCTAAATTCATAACACTTTTAGCCCATCCAAAAAAGTATGCCCAACCAATTTTCAGTTGATAAGTGCTTCTGAACAGATTAAGACTTGTATAAGTTTGGGGGTAATTATTTTATACAACAATATATTAAATTATATTTTGCACAAACCATATTAAATCAAAGCTATCGTACCTTGTATTAATACCGTTCATTATTTAACCAAATCAAGTGCCAATAAGAGTCTAAGAATTACATTAGTCAAGATGCCATTAGGCGCATCTCAGTCGCAATTATTGGGTATATTCAATTGATTTAGGCTAAGCTATTAGCCGTGGGAAGGCCGCTCGGACGCGCCGTCGTCGATTTGACCCAATTATCCACAATAATTGCGCGCCCCGACCTTATAAACTTCATGTATTATGTAGCTTTTTATTGAAATTTACGATGAGAACGATGAAAAAGGTTTCTTTATGGCGTCCTTATCGTAATGGTTAATATCAGTTGCGTAAAATTAAAAATAAGTAAAGTTTATTTTTAAATTGGAGATTTTTCAGTCCTCATTAAATTCTTTCTATAGTTCAGAATTATTACATTTGCGTCGGCGCCGCGACCATGCACGGAATGATGTGAAATCGTTGAGCTACGAACAGAATTTTGATTCGACATTTTGCTACGAGCTACGCCACAACGAGTGCTACGGCCTACGAGCTATTTCATGTATACTTGCATATGAATTCGATCGTTACGTCGAAAATAAATCAATGTTTTAACATTTAAATCTCGCATTTGATTGGTTAATCGAAATGCGATGTAAATTCACGTTTATTGGTTTTCGTCATTGGGAGCGAAACATTCAGTCTGTTAAGGGCTTTCAGGAATTTCATTGTATGTTCAATATCGTTTCAAAAGTTAAATACTTGGGATTTGAACATCAAATAATAGATTAAATATTATTATTACGATAAGATAAAGCATGGTAACAAATCCTAACAAACATTTATTCTGATTATAGTTCACAGCGTTTGAGCCATTTTCATGCAATGGACTGTATTCTTGAACACGTATAGAGAAAAAATATTCCTACTTCGGCTTATTGGTATATCAATACCTATTCATGTGTTCATATTATAAGATATAGAGATAATGTTAGGTATTTTCTATTGCAACGGTAGAAATGAGCATAACTATGCAGTATTTATACAGCACAAAGGAATCCTGTCACGTACACACGGTGTGCAGTGGGCCGCGAGCCGCAAGCCGCGTCGATTATGTGGAAGCATGCGTGAGCTGTGTGACTAAACGCAACCGACCGACCGAACGGGACTTGAACGCCATTAGCCTTTCAGTTTTAGCCCGACGGATACATAAATGTTGCCAGAATATTTATTACCATTAATACATGACTATAAGTTATCTATTATTCTCCTCCGCCTCGAGTCGTTCGCTCACAGCTGAACATCGTGATGCAACCGAGTGAGGCCTATTTTTACAGTTTGCGGCAATATCTGACCGTCTAACAACTTTTTTGTATTTATATCCATTTAATATAACAATTTTGGTCACAAAAGACAAGTACAAAATTGTAATTTGTAGGGAACATTTTTTTTTAATCGACACTAAAGTAGCACAGGTTCAGGGCTTAATATACCTTTTCCTAATCATTCCGTATATCGGTATATAACATTTGCCGTGATGTCTCCCCGTAAATTTAATAAGACTTAATTGAAAAATAAAAAGAATTCCTTACTTTCATCCCATTCAGACTCGCCAGCCATCTCGCAGTTTACTCTACAAATGCCATTGCTGCTTATTCATCTAATATCAACAAGTCTTCATCATTGTCGATTCTAAAATCGTATTTGTGACCTACAACACAAGTTTTAAAATCGATTATCAACACTCACAATCTTACTTCCTTTGCTTTAACCTTTACTTAAACAGTGGTGTTATTTTTATCCGTTTCGTTATCAACTTTATTAGTTTTATCCATAAAGTTCATTTCAGTTCGTGGCTTTGTTGTTTTAAAAGATGTTCTACTATTGAGTGTAGGTTTTGCAGTACTAAGTGCATCAAGATCGGTGTACGTGCATCCGCCGACGATGTCAGTTGGAAATTTCTCGTTACCGCAAATAATCCAGTGCGGGCGAGAACTTTGTGATATTTTACGATTTCACGTGAATGGACAAGTGGCCGAAATAACCATATTTTTATCATAATGAAATCCAAAACCAAGCGCACCAATGCAAGACCTCAAGACACTGAGCACTTTCTGCGTAGATCGGACCGCAAACAACAACTAAATATGAGGGTAACCCAATTCAAACTATCACACTAGGACGTCTAACACGTCAGTGATCCCGTGTAAAGGTTAGGTCGCTGTAAAGCAGCCGAAACGTCGGGAATGTAAAATACATAAAATCTGTTTTATTAGTTTTAATTTTTCAATAAAAAATATTGTTTTAGATAATACCTCAATTTTGCAGTGTATGATAAGAAACTTGAAAACTGTCTTACCGCACTCTTGGAATTTGCTGTGTTTAAGACTGCACTGTATTCAGTCCAGTCTTTCAGTTAAGTCTGTAGCAGACAGACTGGATCTGTCTGTAGATCCGCTATTATTTCTACACAAATGGACCAAATAATATATATTTTACTACAACATTATAATAAAAAAAACTTTAGACTATTTTAGCGGGGAAAGTATGAGTTCTCACGGGATAGTGAGAAAATTAAATTCAACAACACTCGCGTCAAATCCCTCAAGTAACAACTTCATTTGCGATATCATAATAATCGACAGTCAATAAATAAAGTTTTGATGACAAATCTTAGGTTACAGCGCCCCCGGTGGCGGCGGTCGGACAATATAACTAGACCCCAACACACGCGGTATGTTTATGTAGGACAATATTATAATACTGGATTAAAAGATTTAACATAAATCCTTATTCCCAGTTTCTTAAATCCCGTATTTGGCTGACTATAAAATAGAAAACATTGAGTAGATACATTAATTTTGCCAAATCAACCTATCGGGCACAAGAAGCAGACTTTTTTTTAATATAGACGACCTATTGATTATTGGATATAATAATAAAAACATTTTATGGAAACGAGGAAAGGAATCATGAAAAAGTAAATAAAAAAATACAAAATGAATGAATAAAAACTAGACATATAACCATAATACAACCTATTTGTTATTAGTAATAATTAATCCTGTCTAGGCATAGCCTATAGACGTATATCAATATGTCTAATTGCCTTCCAAAGCTCAATTAGTATCTAACCATATCTGCATTCAAGTTACAGTATCATAACGCCTCGGTTCATAAAGTAAGACAACCCCTCCCGGCTGTAACTGAATAGCGATATTGAAATCCCTGGAGCCCACGAGTTTGCAGCCAAAGTATTGTTTCAGTTTCAGGTATCAAATACTCCATTGTGTTGTCAGGTAATACGAAATAACCTCAAACCTAATAGTCAGAGAGATTGAAACCTTTTGGATACAAGCTTAGGTGTTTCTTTGTACGTATAGGAAAATAAAAAAAACAAATTTCACGTAAATGTAACATTAAAGCAGCCTGAAAGCGTTGTTGTCTGTAAAAATAAACATTTAAACCATTTCAGGTTCCATCGCCACGATAATAACGTCTCAGTCCGTAAAATAACACATAACACCGTCTTTCTTTTACAATCTTAATGTTATATTGAGTGTATGTGAGAGGTACTGAGTGTTCCTTTTTATGTTTGTTATAAAATTCATTTTATGCCTGAGACGTATTCATATATTATTTTCGATGATGATAATTCTATCTATCAGCTGAAAGACGTCCACGTGATATCATCGGTCCACCTTGTGGGCGGGGGGGGGGGGGGGGGGGGCGTCCTACACTACGTCTTCTGGTTCGTGGTCACCATTCTAGAACCTGGCTGCCCCAACGGCCATCGGTTCTGCGATCTATGTGCCCTGCCCACTGCCACTTCAACTTTGAAATTCTTTGAGCTATGTCGGTTACTTTAGTTCAGATGATAATTGACTCTCTACTATTTACTATTATTAAGTAGGCTACGAGATCCTAGCCTACATGAAACAGTTGCATAGATTTTCATTAACCTCATTAAGCTTATTGCGATGCACTCGATATTTTGCTCGTGGCGCATTTGCAATAGGTATAAAGCAAAACGTATGAAGCAAAATATGATGAATGCAAGAAACTTCCAAAATTAATGTGACCATATTTTCAAAACTAAGTCCCTGAGACTTCTTGTCTAGTGTACAGCCTACAGGCAATATCACTAACGTGATTTATATCCTGCTGGAACTAACATTACTGTAACTACGAATAAAGAAAATAAAAAATACATCTATCAAATGCTTGTTATTTTGAAGACTTAACTCTACTAGAGGACAATAGGGTACTATTTATAAAAATAAACATATTTAATAGAAAAGAATGCTCCACACAACCCCGGCGCATTGTCTCTCACATCTTACATTTCATATTCCGTCGCAATGAAAAGTAAAAACATTGCAGACACGAGTTACAAAAGGAAAAACTAACTTATTGTAATGTTGGTAGAGCTGATTTTCCTCTGGATGTTGCATTAAATTCAGATGCAGCGAAAGACTAGAGTGGCTGAGTTGCGGTGGAGCCAAAGTGCGGAATAAAAGTGACGAGCCCGACTCGAATGGAATAAAGTGAGCGCTGTCGACGAATTGGCGTCGACTCGCATTCACGAAGCAGTTGATTGTGACATCATCGATTAAATGGAACGTTTTGTAGCATTCGATATTCGAACAATTTCTGTGTTGACTTTTTATTTGACGTATTTATCTTCGACTTTAAAGTAATATACATAGTACTCTTCTCTCTTCGTGTAGATGTAAAATAATATATAAGGGGAGCATTGGGTGTCTTCTTTGCACGCGTTTCTTTTTACATATTATAATAAACATGTAAATAGATACTAACTTATTATACTACTACTATACAAATATAATTGTACGAATTTCTCATATTTTCAACCAACATATTGCAACCGGACGTAACTGGATTTCCGGTAATGAGGATTGCGGCGAGTGGACATAATGTTCCACATACAGGCACATTAACTAGCTAACACACGCGGATACAATGGTTGGTCCATTTAGGCTTTAAATTCATTTCTACATTATGCAGGGTAAGTTTGTATAAAGATAATTAATAAAATCTCTAAGAAAGTAAGAGGAAACCTTACGAAAGATCTTCAGCGGCCAACATTCACTTAAGCTAAACAGATAGTTGAAATGACAGTTTTTATAACAAATTCATGTGCCTACTTAGTTACTAGTTTCCAATTCATATAAGTCGAGAGTGAACAGGTACCTTCTAGGCAAGTATGCTCCATCGTAGATCTCATCGTCACTTACCATCAGGTGAGATTGATATCAAATACTTGCCTATAATGTAATAAAATAAAATAAAAATATTTTAATCTTTTTCATCACTACAAAAATAGTGTGCTATGAAGCTATGCCAATGTAGAACTATCTATAAATTTGGTAAACTGCAGTCTAAATAGTCTGCTCCGTAAAATAAGAATACTTACAAAAACTAATCCATTAAAACAACACACTATAAGAGAAAAACCATGCTGTAAATGTGACCTAATAAACTACGTCACTACCTTCCTTACTTACATTGTCACTTTACATAGTCCTACCCTCTTAATTCTTTATCCACACGAGACGAGAAACTCGTTTGCGGCCTTCCGTACCCCGGACTAAGTCACGTATCGCTTTTACAACCGCCTCAGCTGCTTCGCTGGCGGCCAATCGGAGAAAAAAAACCCTCCATTTAATATTTCATCCGTCCCTCCCCGTTCATGGGGGAATCAATATATTTTAAATTCTAATTCAGTTCAACACTCAAAAGAGTCTTTTACAACGGCAATCGATTCTGTTGAATATAAAGTGGGTTCTGGCGTGAGATTTCGTACGCATGGGATTTTTTAAATGTATTGTTTAGTGGCTCGCATATGGTATTGGTAACAGGCTGCTATGATATTTTGTAAGCCGAAGCGGATTCATGATCTATTCACTTCTAGATATATAAATAAAAAAATACAACCGAATTGAGAACCTTCTCCTTTTTTTGAAGTCGGTTAAAAAATAAACCAAGTACCTATTAAAATGAAACTTATTTTACAGATTTAATCACGTTTATCTTATGTTTTTACCTTCCCGACGTTTCGGCTGCTTTACAGCAAGCATGGTCACGGGAGGACTGAGGAATTTGACGTCCTAGCGACCCTCATATTTAGATTATGCGGTTCTACGGTTATTCAATGTGTCGTATGTGTATAAAAACATTTCAATGTGTCGTATTCGCGTAAATAAATGAAACCAAGTACCTATATTAGATTACAAGAATTTTATAAAAAGGGCATCAATCTTCGCGTGTCTGATACGTCATAGCTGCTACGCGTAAAACCGGACTAATTATTATAATATACGGGTACAGTACAGTTATGCTGAACTATGTGTAACCTATTTACCAATACAAGATTATTGAATAAAAATATCCTGTATTGCCATTGCCTTCCAGACATAAGTACTAATGTACTTTACAGTACCATTTGATATATACAAATCAAATGGTGATTTACCTGTAAAAAAATAATGCAACAAACTTCTAAGCTTGCACTTCTTTGAGCGACTTGTTAATTTATTTATCACTTAATAAGTTACAATCCTAATCATACTAACAAAACCAATACTTATTAAAGGAAATTTCACCGAATATATTTCTTGGAGTAATTAAAGTGGTGCTAACGAGTGTTTGATTGCAACGGTAATGTTCCACTAACAACGCGACCGACACTTTGTTGCTGTCAAGAGGGAAGTTACTACGAGTTGGTCTCAGAAATACTTACAGAAGCGGCCGCTTTAGTACGCGTTCATAAGACATTCTGGTTCGGTACCAACCTCTGTGGTTTCGTTGCGGACCACATTATGTATAGCTTGTTATAAATTTGAAATGAATTGAACCTATTTGAGCTTCCATGTATCATAGTAAAACTTATACCCTGCAGAAAGCCCATGGATACGAGTGGAGGAACACCGTGTTGCATGGAAGTCATGATGAGGCCTATGTCCACCAGTGGACATATGCCTAAAGTCCTTTGGATGCTGGGTGGAAACTGGTAAATCAAAACAGAAATATATAAGTTCATATTCATGTTTATATCATAAGCTTATCTAGATAGCTTCGTCGAGGTTTAGAAACAAATCGATGGTTGCGCGGGCAGAGCCACGGGCAAAAGGTAGTATCTATTGCAATCATATATTGCAACAAGTTTCTAAAATTGTATTTTATAATGCTCAAATATTGAACAGCGATTTTGTTTTTAAATCTGATAAACCATGTCAGGATGGCCGAGCGGTCTAAGGCGCTGCGTTCAGGTCGCAGTCCACTTCTGTGGGCGTGGGTTCGAATCCCACTTCTGACAATCAATGTTTTTGCAAAAAAAATATGTTTCAATTCGAATGGCACTCATCCAGATCAAAGTCAACTCACCGTCCGACTAATCACCGTTTTTCGATATTGAACTCAGAGTGGACTCCCTGTGAGTTTTTACGCACGCATCGGCCAGAGGGCCGTTGTATAAACAACATGAATATTTTAGGCAGACTGTATCAACGCGGCCGATAACGCTGGGATCCAATATCGGGGCCAAACAAAGGCTTACAAGAGTTGAGGGTACGCCCACTGCACTGCATATTCAACGGGCGAGAGTCAACATGGTAATACGGGAGTCACACATTTTTGATGTTTGTAGAATGTTTTAGAAATATATAATTACCTATCACCAACCAGTCTGTTGCAGAAAGCGAATATGGCAGGAGGATAGCTAAACTCGGTGTAGGTACCTTCAATAAACATTTTCTTTAACATAGTCTACGAAACCCTAATATTGCCAATTATAATAAAAAAATACACTTGTCCTCTAAGGCATATTGTACCATACCAGCTACTGCTCGAAACTTAACAATACTAACATTTTAATAAATAATATCAACGGATAAAGAAATCTGATTACAATAATGATTTATCATAATTCTGGAGAATAATGACGTTTTGGTGTTGCGCAATATTCTAAATGAATTATGGATCCCTAGCTCATTTAGAATATTGCGCAAATGCAAATGCATTGACATCACCTGTTTATATATTTGAATCGATGATCCCCCAGCTCCCGGACTAGCGGCACGCATCACTGGGCTCTGACCACTATGTGAGCGGCGTCTGGTGCGCATGTACTCTTACATTTGCATACTCTACACGAGCTCATTATGTATTAAACTTTAAACGGAACAGACGGCACAAAATACTTAATAAAACAACGTATAAGATGGAAAATTATCGTTAGAAGTAAGTGAAAAGTAGTTCTTAGTCAAAATATTTATTTTGTCAGTACTAATTTTAAATGCGCAAGTAATTTGTACTGCGCTTCATTATAATTTTTCTGTAAACCATATTTTTTTTATTTACAGAATGCAATTGATTCACTACAAATGCAGGTATATTACATCTTTAATCTCCATCATGTCCTACAATTGTCACTGATAAGATAAACTATATCCATGATCGACTTATCGACGTAATATTTTTATCTGGCTATAAATGATAACATATTCTTCTCTTGTTGTTCTATGGAATCTTAAAACTAAACACAGTCTGTGCGTCAAGATCTGTATTAAAAAATCTTTTTTTTTAATATTCCAAAATGGTGTCTCCCTCTGTTGGTATATTGCTGGTGTGGTTACTTTGTATTAGCGTAGGCAATACTGAGGACTTGCAAGTCGGCACGAGTGCCAATATGCAGTTGGCGTACAGGGAAAATGTGAAGTTGTCGTCTGTACCTTTGAAGACCAGGACGAAGAACGTGTTTTATAATAACGATAGCAATAAGACTATTAAGGTAAATTACTTTTGATATTTAGCAGAAGTTGGCTGCTTTGCTCCTCCTCCAGTGAAAATACATACCCCCAAATTTATAGACATTTTATGATAAGTCATATAGTACTGCGAACAAGAGTTTTGCTTTGCGCAGTACTATATGACGTTTGATAAAGTTAGAAAACGTCTATTAATTCGGGGGTTAGACTTAAATTACGGGCTGTTTTATACATAGAGACCCTTATAATGAACCTTAATGGTTTCAGGATTATAGACAAAGAAGCTTTAAATAAAATAAACATAACTTATATTATGTATCTGCTTAACTTAGTTTATATATGTTTAACTTACCTAATGAACATTTTTGAATTGTTTAAGGAAATTGTGAACGAAATTATCATTATTGTGTAGATTTTTTTGTTATTTTCAGGGTATCACAGCAATAGATATAGAAAAGTCGAAAGCTACAGCGAGCATCACAGCCGGCGGCATCGGCAGCACATTCGTCAATGTGAAGATTAAGAGCGAGAAAGGAGACGGACTCAACTATTTCGTGCAAATATTCGTTTGAGTGAGAATGACTTACAAATAAATATTGTGAGCTATTGCTATGCATACCGAATAAATTTACTTGGTGTTCTACTTTTATTTACAAATAGCTGCCCCGGCGCACTTCGTACTGCCTCAGAATCAAATATATGAGAAAATAATGCTTTTCCCATGTTTCAATTGTTATTCTGCTATTCAGGATGAAAACAAATTCAAAAAATCTAAGATCGTTAAAATAGGCCTCCTATTATTGAGCTATAAATGGTGTAAGCAATACGACTTTGTTTTACATATCTAGATACTATACATACATCTTTTCATTATTTTTGATGATCAAATTAGCATTTTCGATAAATTCAAAGACTAATTTATCATTATTTTATAGCTACTCATCCTCTCAACATTTACAAAGTGATGATTTAATCACAAAAAAAAAAACTTGCATATGACTTTATTTGGTGACCTCAAAAGTGCTTGAGTAATATATCAGCAATGAATCCCAAACACTAGCACATGGCATAACACACCAGCTGTTTCCATTCTAAATTACATATTATTCGGCCATCTCGCTCCGCACGACCTTAAAATTCCACTTAACGGCTGAACATGAAAAAGTGATTCGTACCCGAAGCCAATTTGTTTGAGCACTACTGCTTTATCAAAAGTTGAGCACATTAGCGCCAGATGCGGCCAGGATTTGAACGACTCGAACAACTTAGTTTCTTTTTCTTTAAGGTAGTAGCTTAGCAGGAGCGGAATTGAAAAGTTGGTGACAGCGTTCGAAACGTGTGAGTATTTTTAGATCAGTCAAAATATATTGATTTCTTATATTTACGCGAATACTACACATTGAAATAAAACAATTTTTTAGGATTTCATTGACTTGGGACCACCGAATTGGAATCCAGTAATTAATATTATTAAATCCAAGTCCAAGCATACCATTGCAAGAGCTCAAGATGCTGTGAGCACATTCTGCGTAGATCGGACCACAAACAACACTTAAATATGAGGGTACCCCGTCTGAAACTATGACACCAGGACGTCAACCACCTCAGTCCTCCCGTGACCATGGTTGCTGTAAAGCAGCCGAAACGTCGGGAACGTAAAATCAAAATATAAACGCGATAAAATCCTAAAAAAATGTTTTATTTCAATCAGTCAAAATATATCATAAACTAGGGAAAGCCACGTATGCAAGTCATGATGATGGTATGCCTACATCATTCCAGCCAACTTCTTATAGTAGGTGGGATTCATAGCGTGGGATCATTATATTACTACAGTTAACTTAATTCTATTTAATCACGTGTTGTCCCGGCCAAATTAGAATCAAATGTATGAGAAAATATATTATCGTTATATTATTTTTTGTGATTTTTTAGCATGTT
The DNA here is from genome assembly GCA_905333125.1 of Pheosia tremula. Classification (NCBI taxonomy): domain Eukaryota; kingdom Metazoa; phylum Arthropoda; class Insecta; order Lepidoptera; family Notodontidae; genus Pheosia; species Pheosia tremula. Next base: position 11,388,473 of record HG995402.1, on the reverse strand, counting down.
TTAATAGTTATTCAGCTTCGGGGCGGAGGCAAAACAAATATCATAAAAATCAGCCCACCCGTTCCTGAGTTATAAATGGTGTAACTAACATGACTTTCTTCTATATATATAGCTTGTGGGCTTGTTACCCTTTTCCGATCTGATTTGGGGGTATCAGGTACATACACTTGATAAGAGATATAGCAAAAACAATTTTTGGAAATAAAAAAACAAATTTATAAAGGAATGCATCTGCATTTATTTATATCGCTTGCTCTCCGCTTCGCCGCAACATAATCACAACCTTATAATGTTGTAATGGATTATGATCCCATTGTTTCCAGTAGAGGTAATTCGTGATGGGGTGATGAAAAAGTAAGTTTTATTGATAGGCTGTTTCGAAAGCGAGAGCGTTAAACGATTATTGCTGTCAGGTAGCATTTGTTTGAAAGTTTTTTCAAATATATACATTTTTGGATACTTTTTCTCTTTCCCAAACTGGGTCAGATACTGACCTGCCTGAATGTACTTTTGGGCTGTATAATATATCTGAGCTGTCGCCCGACATATGATGTAGCGATTGAGCTTAAGATGGGCTAGATTTAACATTCAAAATAATGCGTATGGTCGACGCCGCTATTTGGACCCATATTTGAGAACACACTACAAGAAGGTCCATTATGTCAAGAATGTACAAGATCACCCCAGTTATCACAGGTGTCACGCGGGTAAACAGCTACTTCTATACTCCAAAACAACAATATCCGAAAAGGAAGTATTATTTTCTGTTCACAGAGTCACGCAATGATTCGCGAACTGGAATAAAATTCGCAAAGTTTCGTAAACTCTGACGATAGACTTGGAAAATGGGTAGTTCACGCGATTTCCGGTTATTTATGGCTTATTGGTTATGTTGCTGTGGTTTTATTTCAATAGTCGTACTTTAAATGGGATTTAAAATATATATGTTAATATTGCAAACTTTGAGGCTCTTACTAAACATGAAGAAGATAGGAATTGTGATACAATGTTTGAATACTGGTACATAAATAATGTATATTTCAATAGCCAACGTAGTGGAGTCTGAATCCTAGTTTTATAATGAATACCCTTGAAGTGTGACTTTAGAAAAGCGCAACACAAACAGATATACAGGATCCTTATAAAAATATTCAAAACGCTGAAAACATTCAGTAAACACATAGATACAACGCGCACTGCAGCTTCACGCACTCGTTACTTTCGTTTTACGACGTGATAACCCTGCGAGCTTGTGTTTCTACTGCGCAACTTTTTGGGGATGGTGTACGCGGTGTAAAGTCGCGAACGCTGTTGGGGAATTAAGTTTAATGTTTTATTTGAATTTCCAGTTTTGTTTGGGGATGTGAGGAGATAGGAATTTAATCCAAACTGTTTAATACTTATTGAAGTTAAACGAAATATAGCATGATGTGGTACTATTTCCTATAGATTAGATAAACATTAATCGTTACTGAATAATAAATCTCAGCTGTGAGCTGAACACAAGACTATTTAAGAGCAGACAATGGGCAAGGCTTAGGTACGCTTTATGAAGATATTATAACATGTTATTTCGTTGACGTCATTAAGAGCCTAAGACCAGGTTAAACATGCACATTACAAAGCAGAATCATAAGAAAACATACTTACCGGTACCCAAGATAGGCCTCCGAAGAATTATAGCATTATCATATAAATAAGGATTTAAGAGGCTTCTCGGCACACCCCGCGGGTGGCGCCGGGCTCAGGGCATTATTTTACGTGCAATTTGTTTGTGTTTATTGCGTTTGCAAGCTTCGGGATCATGAGGCATTAATATCCCGAGTGTGGAGCTTAAGTGAGGTTTTCAATTTTTTTTTTGAGGTTATTTCGTTATAGCGTTATGGAACAAGAATATGGCTTACAATATGCGTGCCTATAACATAAATGTTTAGCACTTATCTGGCTGTTATAAAATATGTAAGTTGGATCCGTGTTTTGTTCAAGCCAAGAGGTTAGAGTAAACGCCCGTATATATTACCTTTTCTAATTACGTTGAGGTGAAGCCTACCATTTCAGTTTTCAGAAGCCAGCTATCATAGCCCTACGTATAGTTACTCTGTGAAATTTTATATATTTTTCTCGTAACTTATGTAGATTTTTATACCAACATTTGTTTAACTAGCTCGGTACGGTTGAATTACATGAAGTAATTCATGCCTCCTTCATACCAGATGGTTACTTTAAAACATAATGTCAATTCATGGTACCCAACACAGCAGGCGGGAACGCGCGGATGGTTTGACTAATAACAAAAACATGGAGTAATCGCCAACTTCGGCTCTTTTCGCCGCGCCAAGAGTTCCGCATAATTAAATAGTGATTAAGGGTGCTTAGAGAATGTTCAGATTGAGGCAGTCACGTAATTAGTGTATTTAAATACAATTTGTGGTGTTGAGAAGATAGAAAAGAACGGTTTCACCCTCACGAGCGTATGCTAATAATTTTAAAAGCTTACTTTATATACAGGGTATTGAGAATCCCAAAAATCTACCTGTAAAGCGAGCTATAAAAAATCAAAAAGTTTTATGGAATAAATCACAATCACCCATATAAAATCGATAAAAGGCATAACACTGCCTTCTAAATTGCATACAGTGATTTTCAGTTAACAGCAGTCTTTAGCAACATATACTGTCGGACATAGGTCTTCCCTAAAGGAGGCTAAACTTAACCCCAAATTTATAGAAATTTATAATGGCAAAAAAGCTATTATAACGCAGTTTTTCCTCTGAAAAGTTCGTTATAGTGCCATGATAACTGTCTATAAATTTGGGGGTTAGTCTTAAGTATTGTGTATCCTATTTTTGCCAGCACTTCGCCAGTCACACCTAGAAGCCGTAATACGATGCTCCATAAAAATCATCCAGAGAAATGTATTCAGGAACTCCGCTTATCCGGAACACTAGTAGTGGGTCTCCAGTAGCAAACAATGAAGAGCTTTGACGGTAAACGGTCGCCTCTCATCTCGAGGGCCCCTCGCTTAAGGGTCCACGACAAAGCAATAAATCTAAATTGGTACCTACGTAGAGTCCAGTTTTCAATGTTGTTGTTCAATGATGCGGACACTAATTTGAATGTATCGCTTGGATAGTAATCATATTGAGATAGTTGATTTAAGTTCATGTATTTTGGGTAACTAATAAAATCATTATTTAATATACTAATAGAGTAATTTTACTATACATTTTGGCACACAACCATACCATAAATATATTTTTTTAATCTGTTAGATTTTGTGGCACATAATGGCTACTTCTAGCAGTGCACTTTAATAGGTTTAAGATAGAATTATATACCAAGTCAAAACCAAGTTGAAAGTTATCGAGATTAAATGTTTCTGGTTGGGTAAGTTTCTTCGACGCGTTACCGCTGCGTACTGTTTTGTATTCACACCGCGTACCACAATAACATCCCGACACGGAAGTGTGTACGTACAAATATCATAATGCAACTTTGAGAAGATATCTGAAAACGAATTCATTTTTTATCAGACACAAGTGATGTGGAACCTTTCCTCTACGACACTTGGTATAGCGTGACTATATCATGATGAGCTAGTTTGATTTTTTTTTTTTTATTTCATTATAGGCAAGTATTTGATCTCGATCTCACCTGATGGTAAGTGACGATGAGATCTACGATGGAGCATACTTGCCTAGGTAGGAAGACGGCAGTAGATAGAGACGCTACATTCACTAGGCACATGCAGCGCAGCTGATCTGACCCGCCATCCATGAATGAGAACTTTTGTTATCACCATAGTCATCCTTATTGGCAATTTATAGCTTCATTAAAATTAATACTATTTGTACAATTAATAGTTCGTAGCTATTGATTGGGCGCATTATACACTTTGGCCGAGAACAATGAAGAGGTCTGACGGTTAACGTTGAGCTCTCGTGTCGAGGGCTCTCAGCTGTAGAGCCGGCTAGAGAGCAATACACCTAAATAGCGATGTTTTGTCTTTGTTATTAGCATAAGAGGTTGAGTGACGTTTAAAATTCATGCTTCAAGTTGCGGTGCGAGAAGTTTTTAATGAGCTTTTGTTATAAAATTGGATGGATATCCTGTTCTTGTTTGCTTCTTAAATCTACTTTCAACATCATTCAAGCCGTTTCAGAAAATTATTCCCTGAAACCACTCGCATAAGAGTTTGTTACAGGTAATGTTGATTATAAGGACACCTAAAAATGTGCATTTCAACATAGAATTTTCTACATTATTCAACATAAAAAACTCTATAATGTTAACTAAGAATATCGTTACCCGAGTAACTTTATACAACGTCGGAATAAAGACAGAATAACATCACCGAGATCCCAGTACGAGATAGAATTGCAAACAAGACGGCTTATTAAAAAAATGGAGGGCGGGCAGGTAAACGAGTAAATGCTTGATAAGTATCTTGTTTGAGACAAAGGAAGTCCCCAACAAAAGCGGGCCGTATCGTTGTTTTTCAATTTCAGGAGAGCGTGAAGGCTGCGATACGACAGGCGAGCAGCGCGCGGGTGACATACTATTCAGATGTCTGCACGGCTTTACAATATTTTATTAAAATAACAGTTTCTTAGCAAACCTAATTAATAGCCCTAGATGCCACAACGTTATATTATTTTCTTCACTAGAAAAATGAGCAGCTTATAAAAAAAAAATTAGGTACATATTTTCAAACTATTACAGTCCTAAGCACCCAATACAATGCTATGTCAGCAGACCTGATTGCGATATATGGTTACAAGGGCAACCGACCCCAATAAAATCGGTAATTTGTAGGAAGATAAGATTTCATTTGATCATTTAAACTACCTTAATAAGTATTAAAACTATACAAACAGTAGTTGACTAGTTTTCCTTTTAGGCTCAATATTTTTTTCACTAAGAACTCATTTCTTCAACGCCTTTATCTACAAATCTAGTACACCAATAGATTTACCTTGCAGACAATACTAGAGTACCTCGTAGTGTTTCCTTGTACAATAACATACAAATCCTTGGCATCCATCGCCAACAATGCAACCCCACTCCCCATGATGTGCACTGAGAGTCCACAATAGCTTGGCTGCGGCAGACAGCTGCCTGCGTCTTTAAAACAATAATACCTTTTAGCCGTACGTCTAATTGTGTACATCCAGCTACGGTTCTAAAAGCTTATATTGTTGGAGTTTAAATATATATTTTTAATGTTTAGCTAAACATTTTATTATCATAATGTGTGAAACTATATGTTCTACCTTATACACATTAAATTCGTCATCATTATTATCATCAGCTCCTCGGAATCCACTGTTAGATAATCATCTTTCTGTTCATTGACGCCAATATTCTTAGCGATGGAAAAGGATAATTATATCATATGATTAGTTGCGATCTAGTATTTGGTATATTACGACACTATTATGTATGGTCTAACTAAACAAATATGTTCAGACTAGAAGCTTAATTCAGAGGAGTTATTATACCAGTTGAAGAAGCTAGACTGTCTCCTGACTTTGCTTCACGTATGTAAAACATGAAAGTATTATAAGCCCTATTGTAAAAAACGGTGTAAAATTAAAGAACTTCATTGACTGACGGTGCAAATCATATTCAATATTTACCCAAAATGACTATATCATCCAAAGTAACTTGAACTACTCATAAAACTCACTGAAACATAAAACCTACAGCAATGTGTAATTCCTTACATATTTGATGTTTATACAAAAACGGGGAGGGCGTCTGTCAGGTTGACAAACGCCGCCCCAGGTGCCGCTCGTGTGCTCCAATCATGGAATGGAAATTATTCCATATCTTACTCCGCTGGTGCCTGAACATTCAAAACGACTCATTATAACCACAGGCTAAAAGAACCTCAAACGTTTTGTTGACTATCTGTGTATTCGTTATCACTTTCAATACCAAGTTATTTATGCTGTGTCATATTGAGGTCCACGCAAACTTTCCCCGCTGAAGTTGCTTAACAAATCAGTAGGGGATGACGAAACAAATACAACAATTCCTATTTTCGCTTTCCAATTGTTCGTAGTTCGTTTGTTTTTGTGGATTCGCGACTGATTGACGACCTTGACAAGTTGGGATTGCTCTGTCGTTCAAGTTGTTACGCGTTTTTATAGCGGTTGCGTCGGGGTATCGTGTAACCTATGTTTTGTATGGTTTTTAATCAAAATGTTTAATTAATTGTGCAGTATTCAAGGCCATTAAAACTCGGATTATACTTTTCAAATTTTAGTTTTTTTTCTGACATGGTATACAATGCGCAATTTAATGCAGAGTATTAAATATTTTAAAATATTTTCCTTACTTATAAATATGAAAATAACAATTTAACTCCCTTACATCACATAACTTACAAAACAAACATTTAAGACATCGGCATTAAACCCAAAAAATGAAGCCCGCTGAGAGGTCGATTCGTTCAAATATTAGTGGACATTATAAACCTCATTATCTACCCTGAAACGAGACAATAAACTTTTACAATCATCATAAAAACTAAATAAGCCAAGTATACGCTAGATCGACCACTTTAAAGGTTCCCAAACGCAAGCTGAAAACAATACTGTGTAACGGTTACTGGCCTGTTGTTCCACAACGGAATATCATAAAGACATGGTAAATAGCTTAAAAGTAACAGATGCCAATAAAAGTTTGGTATATAGGTACTATTGGTAAAGACTGCTCACAGTGATTGCTGTACTTTATATGTTCAGATATTATTGAAGCCTAATTTTTTTTTTTTTTTTATTACATTATAGGCAAGTATTTGATGTCGATCTAACCTGATGATAAGTGAAGATGAGATCTATGATGGATCTTTCGATCTATTTTTGCTGCATAAAAAAATATTGTAATGCTTACTACTATTTTTCGTGAGAGTAAATTCAATTATAAGTTCAGCATGATCGAGGTAATTATGACTATGAAAATTATGTGTTTACAGTTTTTTATTGTTTTTTCCAAAAGCAGCTTCCTCTTGACATATTTTCTTGTCTATATTTTACTCAGGTGATAGCATAGCAGACACATACAACACGACCCTTAAACTCTACCAACTCCCCAAGAGTATCCGCTCAATAATAAATGAGACGACCTAACTTCACGCCTCTACCGACACTCTAGCTTTTGCGATGAAAAACTTTGAAATGATCCCATCTGAAATAGCAGCCGAACGAAACTCAACTTTAACACACGAGACACATTGTTTAAATTAAAATGGAAGCTACATAAAGGTCCGGGTACACGCTCCCTTGAATTAGGCATGTGTTAAAAGCTTAATGCATTTAATAGGTAGTTAACGTAGTGCCGCATCTTACGCTAGATATTATATTCTCCTTTAGCTGTTAGTTTTATAAAAATCCTTTTGGCTTAAATTCTTGAACAGAATTATTATAAAATTAATATTCGGATTCCGTGACTGAAAAGGGAATTTAGGTCACTTTAACTGAAGTCTCTCAGTGATGAGAAAGAATGTAGACTACAATTATTGAGACACCAACATTATCATCGTTCGTCTGGCGTTATTTATTTATTCAATACTACGGCTACAACTGCTCTGACTAGGGTATACTAAGGAGGATGGTCCATGGTGTGGCTGGCTAGTTATCACTTAATATCCAATTCTAATACATGAATATAATTAAGAACAAATATTAAATATAACATCGTTTATAATAGACGGCTCTAAAACTATGAGTGCCAGGGATTTACGGACATGTAATTACGAATTGTTGCTCAACAGCTTTTCCACTTCACGCACATGCTCTGATATAATAAAAGCCACAAAAAAGGCGGGCAAAGCCACCACGTGGTTGCGGCTTACTTTATTGCCCGCCTTTTGATGTGTTGCGCACTGTGTACGGATTCCGCCTTTCGTAATTATTCAACGGTTCCTCTCGGTATAATTCCGGGCGCTAATTACACGGAGCCTGGCGAGTAGTGTTGTAAATTCAGCTTCAAATATGCCTGAAAATATGTAAAACTTGTATTTTATATCATATGCTGAATATTTAGATGAACTATATATTTCAAAGAGATGATTTTACCTGAATTATATTTACTGTTTTTTTCTGTATACTGCCATTGAACGAGTAACCTGTTTCTTAGCGGGTCTGCTTTAAGTATTGGTTAAAAATGTTATTAGGAATGTCTCTGAATAGTCTTCAGGAATACATCCATAATGTTACGTATGTAGCGGACTATTTAGATTTTTGTTTTTCTCCTCTTCCTTCTATTTTCATTTACAAAAGTAATTTGTAGTGTATATTGAGTGTATTTGGGAACCATGTGGCTATGTAACTTTATCAAATGTCATATAGTATTGCGCCAAGCAGAACTCTGGTGCGAAGTACTATTATGACGTTTAACAAAGTTATAGAACGTCTATAAATTTGGGGGTTAGAGTTATTACTTTTTTGACCAACTGCTAAAGTCTGCCTAGCCGTTCCTACATTGTTCTTACATACCCAAAATAATGTACTGCTCAAAAATGTAAAAGATCTTTTTAAAAAGTGCGTCCATGGAGTTTCTTGCGCGTTCTTCTCCATAGAAACGGCATTTCCAACGGGTGGTTATGTTGTAGCTAAGCATTTTGTGACTATCTTGACGATTCATAAGTAATGTACTTAATACTTATGAATCGTTTACATGATTAAAAAATATTCTGATTCTGATTATTTACAATATACGAAAACTCTTTAAAAGTGACATTCTCTACTTTTGCCAATGAACTCTCAAACTAAACAGATGGTGTTAATATTGTGTAATGTTAGAGCAAGCGCACGCACCCTAGCTTGACGGGATTATTAGGGTCCACTAATGTATGAACAATTGCCTTGTTGAATGTTTAGGGAAATATTTAACTTGGAATCAACAGTACCTGATCATGTCTTATTACCGTAAATCAAGTGGCTTATAATAAAAACAAGTTACTAACTCTTTAAATCATTTTAAGCTTTTCAGATCTACGAGTTATAATACCAAGGTTTGTTGTTATGATAATGATAACATTTTTTTTTATTTAGCATGTATATAAGAAACTGAATATTATAATTACGCTTTAAAATTCATAGATACAATTATACTTAAATAGTTAATCATATAAATATGTATGATAAAGCTGTAGCAACCTAGAATGAAAATATTTCTGTGTTGAGATGGCATTCTCGACTCACCTTGTGTCTATGTGAAAGGGACGAGCGTTATTTTATATTTCTTATTTCATTGTGTGCAAACATTTTCTGGTTATGAATTATTAATATTTAGTATTACAACCTAGTGTACTAAAGTACATCATTTTGTAGCCCAATTTTTAACCAAATCTCCTTGGAAGTTAGGGCATTTATCACCATTGACACGTTGTTTAACAATGCTGGCAGCATTCTGTTTAATAATAAAAAAAAACCATTCCATGTATACTAATAATACTATCTCAGAGCTATAGGTGAATGTCGATAGAGCGTAGAAATAATTACAATTATTTGCCGAGTCCCCATATTGGTTCTAGCAAATAAAATTACCTAGTACGCACCAGTATTTAGTATTACTTAATAGTAAGAGTATCCAATTTATATCACAAATACTGGCATATGTACGTCTGTAACTTGGCAGTATGTTGCACATATAACTTAAAACTATGGCCACTTGGCCCACCAATCAAAGTTATTACTGGCTCCAGTGAGGCAGCACTTATCGGCGAGCTAATCAGAATCTCAGATGTATACCTTAATATGAAAAAGAATCTAAGATTGTAAGATGTATATCGATAGTAAGCCAAAAATGTGCACTCTATATAAACCCGTCTATCAGTTTTATTTTTTCCAACAGTTATATAGAATGAGCAGAGTAATATTTTCCGCTCAATCGTTGTACCACACAACTAGACGTCACGGCTTAATGCCTATTCCTGAAGATGACAATATAATTTACATAAGCCGAGGCTCCAGCAGACAAAAGCACCCTTAATACGAGACGGTTAACTAGCGGGTTACCTACCAATTATTATTGTATGGCTCCCTGAAATTAAAGAACAACATTCAGAACTCACGTTGGATTTTAATGTGCACTGCATTCTAGGGTTAGCATAAATTGATATATATATTTATCTGCTTTATTAAACTGCTTATGATGTAAATAAGGCTTGCACAACTGTTTGTAATAACTGTGAAAACAGATTATATTTTACAAAGTGTTATATTTGAACTTCTCTAAAGTATCATGACAAATCGCAGCATCTAAGGATCCAATAGCAATTTCCGATCGGTACCATGTCCTTCCAGTTGTTGGCCATTCATCAGCGGCTGATTGCTTAGCTCCTGGAACACCTGGGCTGGTTGACGAGGAAAAATATGGTTTCGCTAATGAAACGCTTAGTGGGTTTGCGTCTGTCATTGGTTTGATTGATGCTGAATAAATTCTCGAAGTAAGGACAACTCGTAATGAGTTTGTTGGGGAAACTTATTTGGCGAATTAATTTAGATGGATGTAATTTTTTTCAGGCTTGAAGTATTTTATGCATGAATGTCGAGTTGTATCATGTAATAAACCCTGACTAAAATAAAAGAGTGAATAAAAGGGTGGTGCGGCAGAGAATCAAAGAACTAAGAATAGATGGATAAATTGTATTAAGACTGATATGAAGGACTGTGAAGTAGACGTAAATATGGCAGAAAAAGACAGTCTGCGCCTACTCCAGATAACGAGAAAAGATAACGCAGATGAAGATGATGAAATCAACTTTAAAATAGCTCAGTGTTAATGATGATGGTGATAGACTTCGATCATAAGTCCACAATAGTTGATAGATTGGAAGAATTTACGTACGGTACTTTGGTCACATGACCGCGCCGCATTAGCGCCTTACACTTAACGCAACTTGGTGCAAGAGTGGGATTACCTTTATGCTAAGGATATTACTTCTCTTCAAGACAATAGCTATTTAGATGGTATCTCGAGTCTAGACGTTGAGCCATCTAGTCTTGCTCGGTATTGACTTCGATTATATACTAGATCGTAGTTAGTATATAAAGCTTTTTTTTCCTTTCTTTTTTGTTCCTTTTGATACACGGTAAACCGATAATATTATCTAGTGATACCATTTCAATAAAGCCGTTGGTTGGAAGCTCCCAATATATTAAAAATCATCATTTATTCCTCATAACTTGCACAAACTGCAAATAGAATCTTAATCTCCCACTCATAAACATTCTAAGACAATATTAGTCTTACATTTGTTCACAGAACAAATCAAGGAGTACCAAAACAGGTTTAAATTCCCAACAAAATACGTTCCAATAATATAAATGAGGGTTGGCAATATTCTCGCTCGTTATATAGCCTGTGATATTGTCGTAAGCCAGCCCTGGCAGAACGGACGCGGCACCTTGCCGAACATAATTACAAAGCTTTGTACAAATACCCATAAATTCGCGCCCCCTATCAAACATTCAAAATATTCTCCTGCAAATCGAACTATGTTACGTAGCTAGTTAAGTCGAAATTGAAATAGTGAGTTGTATTTGTTTAATAGTATGTTGCGTGATTAGGTCGATATCATCCTTTATTAATGAATACAGATGTCTGTTACTTGTTTTTACTAATTTATTAGTGGTAGTTTAGTTTGTTTTCGTTTTATGATGGATATACTGTAGAAATGAGATTATGTTATTTGTCGCGACTGTTAAATATCAGTTCTATGTACTTATCTAATCGTCTTTTTGTTTAATACGCTATCTATTTACTCAATAGTTAAAACATATTTAGCTTAATAGTCAGTAGATTATTAGCATTCTTTAGAAATTCAATCCATAAGTTTTATCGAACTGGTTATTGATACTATTCTTCTTAAGGCTACAGCTCTTTGGTTTTTCCTAGTTCCCCTAGCCTGATCGTTACTCTATATTTATTCTAGGAATTCTCACTACGCCTGCCTGAATTGCATTCTTGGTAGGTACTGTAAAAGATAAAAAAGAATAACGTGCTGGTAATTTTCGTGTCAACTCGAAAGCTACAGAACTGTGCAATGAAAAGTAGATCTCCTTTGTTGTTGGGCTCGCGGCTCCCTATTCCGCGGCTTGCTCACTTTAAACGGTATGTGCAATTCGCTGGTTTTTGTGCATTTTGGGAAGAATAATGACTTTTTCTGTAGTTGCGTTCATTTTTAGACTACTATTTACTATTTTTATCGATTTATTTTTATCTTAAAATCAATTTGTCTACAGATTCAGGTAACCTTACGATTACTGAGTTTCGATAGACTCACTCCATTCTACATTATAAACACATTAGGTAAAACATAAATATTTAAGAGAATATTTGTTTGTTATTACACTGTCATTATTAATACAAGAGTGATAATGAATGATGCATGCTAATAGCATTTATGATTCATTGATGAACATAATTCGTTCTCAAGGATAACTCGATCATTAAGTTTGGTAAAGTAACCTTGTATATTTTTTTAAAAATACTTGCAGAGTTATGCCTCAAAATACATAATGTATGAGTCTGTATATGAATATGATGGCATAAAGTCTGTATTGTACTATTTATATGTGTCTACAATAATTTAACAAACTAGCATATTACGTAGAGCATCAACACAGAGCAGTTTCATAAAACCTCTAAATAGTAACTCGTCTGCATTTGAAAATCGAGATATTGTCTTGCAATCTTTTCAAGCTCAAAATAAAGATTGATTTTTAACTTTATATGCTACGCGAAAAGGTTTACTTTGCTTTGAACATATGGATAGTGTTAAAACAGACATTTTACATGGAAAAATAAAAATGTCTGCGTGTTTTATCTAAAGCTAAGGCAAATGTAGCTCCGGATTATTTCACATGCATGATAGGCGTACAAATCCGAGTAATATTCCGATTTGAATACACATACAATCCGTATTCACAATTCTCTAATCATGATCAAAATAGGTTATGTTATTTGTACTTCTATTGGTTTCAGTAAGATATATTCTGTGCGTGATACATTGTATATTTAAAGTAAATCAGGCTTAAGATCAAGCATACCTATCGTGACTCTTTGTGTAAGCTCAATGTCCTAGCTTATCAAATTATATTTAGCTCAACAACCGTTTATTAAGAAATACTAAGCCTTTATCTTTAAACTTTATCTAATTAAAATCCACTGATAAAATTTTAATAAGCGCACGAAAAGCATAAATACCGCAACATTATGAATAGAAAGTCCGAAAACGCCGTAAATAACGCCTTTACTCGTCTCGGGTTATCTTTTTAAGCACACAGCCGTTGTTAGGGGGTGTCGTAAATTTAATTTTATTGCTTAAATACTTATAACATTTTGCAATTATACAACTAGGGCTGGGTAGTGAAAACAGCGAGGATATAACGAGTGAGGGTCTGACTTCAAATGGATTCTTAATAACACATTGGCTACCTACCTATCTCTTTTTACGTAAAATTGTTGACTTTCTAATGGCAAGAGAAACACAAACGGACGAATAATTTCAGTCAGTGGAACTGATTATGAGATGATAGTAGTGTGGCCTGCATTCAAAATACAATACGTCTACTGGAGATGTTCTAAAATGTCTGGGGACCCAAGAAATAGATTATGATTAGTAGTAGATATTAGACTAACAAAATGAAGTGTATACTTAATTCGTACATTCACCTAATATTCAAATAGCATAGTGAACAAAGCAACTAGCATTCAAATTGTCGTAGCGACGAAAGATACGAAACGAAGCTGGCGTAGACGCAGTCCTCTTGTGTAATATTCATACCCCGAGACAATGAAGCTAAGAACTGCGAACCGGCTTATGCGTGCGGCGCGAGCGTTGGCGGCAAAGAAATAATATTTAAAAATTAAAAAGTAACGTCTCGTTCACAACTAGCATGTTACGTCACATCACTTGCTTAAATCTGCGTAACGAGCTTAGCTGCACTCGCCTTTATTTATAACTAGCTGTTACTCACGACTTCGTTCGCGTGGTATTTAAAAAAGACACAACCGTTAGCAACAGCCTGCTCGCGCGTTCTGAGCCCGCGGGACGCATTTCAGGTTGTTGCTATCAAACTTAAATAGGCGCAACGCTGCAACATTGGTTTTATTTTTTTTCGTGAGATCCTATGTATTTTTTTCTAAAATAAAAGTAGCCTAAGTTACTGCTTGTTACATCAGCTATCTGCCAGCGAAAGTCCCGTCAAAATCGGTCCAGCCATTTCAGAGATTACCCGGAACAAACAGACAGACAGACAGACAAAAATTGTAAAAAATTTTGTTTTTGTATAGGTACCGTGTATACATCCAAATGCACTTAGTAAAAAGCGGTTGTTTAATATTACAAACAGACACTCCAATTGTATTTATATGTATAGATACGTAGACCTATACTGACAAAGGATTAGTAGAAATACCGACACCCTTATAAAAATGCACACTTTATAACAACAGGTTAATTTATAAGTCGCCAGTTTAATATGGACGACAGAATATTAATCGCGCGATTAAGCCAGTCTTCTCGTGTGTGTATTCGCGTTTGGAAAGCCCTGCCGTGTGTTCCTACTTATGAGACGTCTACTTGCAGTCATCGGCACTAGCGACGAGATACCCGCGCACACTATTATGAAAATAAATATCGTCTCGCCGCTTATAACTCAAGCCAATCTCCACTTTTACTTTATCCCCGTGTGTACAATAAATCATATTTTATAAAAATTTAAACTCGAGTTTTGGCACAATTTGAACCCAGGGCTACTAAATATTTTGTGAGGGGTACGGAGCTCCGCTGAATAACAATTGCTATCATTTTAGACGCATGTGGTATTTGGGATTATAATTCGAATCTCTACTACCAATATTTCGTGTATGCTGTTTCATATAAGAATAACAATAATACAGGTAATAGTATATATATTTTACCGAACAAAGTTTTATAAAACTACTAAATTGATTTTAAATAAAACTACTTGACTGATGAAATATATATTATCATATTTTCCTTTTGTTAAGAATATTTCATCTACACATCCACCACTGTACCTTCAAGTATTTTATTTGCTTAAAATGTTTATCTTCTTAAACAATATATTTTTTAACTAATACAATGATGCTTTACGATATTTGCTATAAATATCTTTCCATAATTGGTACGCATTAGGTATCGGTAACTGTCCCATCTTCAATTCATTGCCAATGATCATAAAGTTTAGTTGGTCTTGTTTGCTTGCAGACCACCTGACAGGAAGGTTGCTATCCGACTGCGGTGTGGGATCTCTGAAAATAGAAAGTACGATTTTGATTTAAATCATCTACTCATATAATAATTTATAATAAATATGCTATAGTCTTCAGCTGCGGTATTTATGGTAGATATTTTGTAAAAATTAACTAAAGCAATGTGAAAAAATCTTACCCGTATTTGGCAAAATTTATGAACATTTTAGTCATCCACTCAATCATTATCTGATCTTGTCCTTTCGGCTTGAATGGCAACAGAGTGGATTTAAATAAATACATAATGTCATCCCCGTGACACGCGCCGGCCTCGTGAGCAAAGCCATAAACTAATTTTATCAAGTTTCTGCCGCCAGAGTATGTGAAATAATAGTTGTAAATGTTAGCTTTATTAACATGTGTCATCAGCTCTGCCTCCAGAATCACAGGTACTGAAAAGTACAAGTGTGAATACAGCTCCGATAAATTCATTAGAGTTTTTCTACTAATATCTTCATTTAAAAAATAAAATTCTTTTACTTTTTGATTGACTTTCTTCTCTTCTTCTTTTGAATTAAATTCTAAATCATCATTGAATAAATTGCGTTCATTACAAGTTTTAAGTGATGCATCAGTTTCTTCTCCTACAAAAAACAGTCCTTCTCGATCTGTTGAACCGTACATTATAGGTATATTTTTGGGATTTTTTAGGAGGATATTGTAAGGCAAATCATTCAAGAATGGTTCAACGCCAGAAATATTTTTCTCAACACATGGCAGTTGTAATAATTGAGAAGTTAACAGATGGCCAATTGGTATCCCAGCTGTGGGCTTAACCAAATCTTTTATTGATGCTTTGGAGAAAATATTGTACAACTCCATTGGATCTTCAGTATTGTATCCTAAGGATTTTGCTATGTGGCTTGCTACTAACACTGGATTTTTATTAACAGACCAGTTTACTAATGATGACCCGCTGCTTACAATGGCTCTATTGAACAAACCTTTTGCCATATCACTAGCCACAAGTAACGATACCGATGTCCCACCAGCGCTGTGCCCAAAAATTGTTACATTATCAGGATCACCACCGAATGCTGCAATATTTTTTTTAATCCACTTCAAAGCAGCTACTTGGTCTTTCATACCCGCATTTCCTGGGGCTTCCTTGATACCCAAACATAGAAATCCGAGAGTACCAAGTCTGTAGTTGAAAGTGACTACTATAACATCTTGATTAAGTAAATAGTCTGGTGCGTACATTAATTTACCACCGTTGCCTAGTAAAAATGCTCCCCCATGTATGTATACCATTACTGGGAGAGGTTTTTTAGCCATAACAGGGACGTGTACGTTAATTATTAGACATTCTTCTGTACCAACTGTAAAAGGCAGGATCGGTGAAAACTGTGGGCACTGGACCGTTTCGTCGATAGCTTTGAAAACTCCTTCCCATTTCGGAGGTGGCAATGGCGCCTGAAAATATATATTTATGCAACTATTTGCTTACATTTCTTATAATGTTTATTATAAAATACAAGCTGCGCCCCGCGGTGTTAACCGCAATTAAAAAGTATGAAAAATTAAAACAAATCTATCCCAGGGGAACTATACATTTTACCGACATAAAAAGTGAGCCTATGTGCTATTCCAGACTATAATCTATCTGTGTGCCAAATTACATGCAGATCCGTTTAGCCTTTTGGGCGTGATTGAGTAACAAACATCCATCCATCCAAACTTTCGCATTTATAATACTAGTGAAATTAGTGCTTGACTATACATTTCACTAAACTATTATAAACAAAATATTACTCTTCAATCATACCTGAAATCGTGTGCTGCTGTTGGTAGTCCCGTACGGTATACCGAGGTATTCAAAAAATGATCCATCTACACTCACTTTACCGCTCAAAATACCTTGTTCAATAATAATTTCTGGTGACAGTTGATCTACTAAGTTCATTATAAATAAACTGAACAGTATTATTTTATTCTTCATGTCTTTAGCTCTGCGATTTTTAATTAATTACTATAGCTAGTTATCTACACAATTTTATAATACACCCAATACATTCAAGTTTGTGGTTTATATTCTTATCTCAAAAATATACAATCATTGTTGCATTATCTTATCGAATTATGCTGCAATGAGTTATGTATGAAGTCCAGTTTACTACTGATTGTTTATAACTCACGTTCACCTTAACATTTGGACTAGGTGTCCGTGGATAAACACAAATATAAGTCATAACCTCATGCCTGTAATTCTCGAAGGGTTAAGCAGAGGTGCACTGCAGTGCACCCGTATTTCGCAGACGGTATTTGGTCCCAACGTAATAGAGGCGAACTTATTGCCATTATACCGGGAATATTCTGCTATTATACCGGGCACATTCTCCTTTAGTATGAGGAGGATTTAGACCACAGTCCAACGCCCTGGCCTGGTGCAGGTTAGTGAACTTCAGTAGCGTACCGCAAATACGCAGTATTGAAATGGAGAAAATTCTAGATGTGCGAGTCGTGTTTGCATAGCAACCGTTCTACGAACTTTGCTATTCACCCCATATTTAGAATTTGTATGTGGTATACAAATTCTAAATAGGAATTATGCGGTAATGATTCCTGTAACTAAGTGAACGTAAATATCACAAATTTATTTTAATTTCTACGATACTGGATATTGCATCTCACATAATACCACCATAATTTAGTTTTGGATATAATTGTTTTGTTCTCTCACCTATAATATGTACAAGTCATTCCAAACGTATATTATGAATTAAACTCATAAATACGGTTAAAGTATTTCGTACGGATGCAAATTGCTTAGCAACAAATCGTAAGACTAAGGTGAGAAAAATAAAAAAGCCTTTAGTTTTTAAAATCGTTTGGTATTTTCGTTTTACGGTATTGCTTGTAAACATCTTTCCACAATTGATATGATTTTGGATTCGGTATGGCATCCATTTTGAATTCATCATCTATGTATAGGAACTTCATATTTTCTTTGCTACTAGGAATCCATTTCACGGGCATAATGTCTTCCGAGGGTGTAGGTTCCCTGAAATATAATAGTACATTTATTAATGAACAAGGTCCTTGTTATAATTACCATTTAATTTCTTAACTACTAGCTATCTGAACTTCTTCCGTACTTCCGAATCAAATGTATGAGAAAATGAATTATCTTTCATATTTTTTTTTGTGATTTTCCCTGTTGTTAGTTATTCAGGGCGGCCACACATTCAAAAAATCAAACATCATGAAAAACAGTCCACCCCTTCTTGATTTAGCAACTGTGTAACTAACACGACTTTGTTTTATATTTATAGATTCCAATAGCCTTACCCGTATTTAGCAAAATTTGTCCACATTTTAGTCATCCGATCAATCATTTTTTGATCAGGTTGGCTTATCGGCAAGGGCCATAAATTGCCCTTGAATAGATACAAAATCTCGTCGCTGTGGCAAGCTCCTGGTTCATTTTTAAACCCACTGATATATTTCAGGAAGTTTCTTCCTCCGCTGTAGTTAAAGTAATAGTTATACACAGCTGCATCAGTATTTTGCACTAACAACTCAGATTCTAAAATAGCAGGTACCTCAAAATACAATTGTGTATTAAGTTCTGATATAATATCGTGAACTTTAAAGCTTATTTTTTCTTCACCAAAGTAAAACTCTTTCAACGTTTTTGAAACATTTGCTGCTAGTTCTTCAGATGGAAATTGTAAATCCGATGCAAAAATATACCTGGCGTCTCTTTCTTTTAAAGATTGTTCTGTGTCATCTGATAATAAGAAAATGCCCTCTTTGCTTGTCGTGCCAAACATCACAGATATATTCTTTGTTTTCTTTGCAAACAAATTATAAGGAAAATCAGTTATAATAGCTTCTTCATCTTCAATTTGTACTTCAACACAAGGATAATTTAAAAGCTGTGTGTCAAAGTACATACCAAGAGGTTTCCTTGGTTTAACTCTAAGTAAATCCTTGTACGGTACATTTGAGACAATGTCATAAATTTCTTTAGGATCTGTAGTGTTGTAACCAAATTCTTTTACAATGAGACTAGCCACCCACAACGGCTGTCTATTAATAGCCCAGCTCGATGTTGAAGATCCGCTTTGTATTATCGCTCTATTAAAGAGTCCATCAGTAACGTCACTAGCCAAAAGAATCGATGCAGAGGTGCCTCCAGCACTCTGACCGAAAATTGTGACATTATCAGGATCACCACCGAATGCTGCGATATTTTTTTTAACCCATCTCAAAGCAGCGACTTGGTCTTTTAAGCCAGCGTTGCCTGGTGCTTCTTTGATGCCCAAGCAGAGAAATCCTAAAGCGCCGAGTCTATAATTAAATGTAACTAAAATAACATCATGTTTGACTAGAAAATCTGGAGCGTATAAAAGATTTCCTCCGCTGCCTATTGCGAATGCTCCACCGTGGATATACACCATAACTGGGAGAGGTCGTTCGGCCATAGATGGTACATAAACGTTTATTTTTAAACAGTCTTCTGTTCCAATAATTCCGATTAATGAGGGCTGTGGACAACTGTGTATCTCGTCCACTGCTTTGAAGACGCCTTCCCATGATGGCGGAGGTAACGGGGCCTACGGAGGAAAAAATCTCAAAATAATCTATACAACTTTCTCACATTCAAAATATTACATGCTGTTTATTTAATATGTTTCCTAGCCCCCAAATATATATATTTTACAATTACAAAGCCACGCAATTTTAAACAAACGAAAACTATCTCAAATTTAGGGGCAATTTTTTAGACATGCATTTTTTTCTGGTTAATACGTTTGTAACTGAGAGTAAGCGTTTAATAATTCACATCAACTGATATTAATCACATCATCAGTACGCAACAAAAGTGAAATTACACATCTAATAAGAAATTGTTTCTTAATGTAATCATAACCATAGTCTTGAGAATTCAACATTCAGTAACTATTATATATTTATTTCTCACCTAATCATAAAACACAGTTCGTCACCTAATCAAACTCACCTTGAACCTCGTCGTACTGTTTGTAGACGCGTACGGTATGCCTACGTATTCTAAAAACGACCCATCCGTGCTTATTTTACCGCTCAAAATCCCTTGCTCGATCGACACTTCGGGGGCCGGCTGGTCCACTAAATTTATTGCAAATAGTGTAAATAAAACTATTCTTTTGCCACACTTCATCTTGAATCGTTTCACTTTAGCTATTAAAGCTTTTGCTATAACGCCTTTATCGCGCTGTTTGACAATTATTTTCTAGGTTATGTCATGTACACAAACAAGTACCTACTGAAGATTGTTAACCTATATTTTAGTGGTTCCCTCTTTATCAGTTATTTTTGATTCAATCATTTTGGAATCGCATATAGCACAGTTTAAATAAAACGGATAAAACTCGAAATATCGATATTCTGTATTTTTAAGTAGTAGTTGGCCTTGTACGATTACGCGACCGGTGCGCACGCGTGGCTGACACCTACTGACGTAACGTAACGTAACGTAAGCATTAAAGCGAGATAGCGAGAGAGATTACATCTTCTTCTTCTTTCTTTACGAAATGAAATGCGATGAAATAAAATGGATATGAATATGGCCTCACCCGCAACTTAGCGGGTATTTTGCCAGTGTCAAGTAATTAATAGCAATATTAAATTCAATAAATACACATTATAAATAAAATAATGAATGTGACATGATGAAATGAAAATGGCGTCTCAGAGATTACATCAATCAAGTAGTTAATATCTACAAGTGCAATAAAGAGGAATAAAATGCCAATGGTACCTATGACAGCTGCGTGAACCGTTTAGGTAGGTACTAATTGTTATCAACCAAAGAGATTCAAGCAACCATCAAAATAAAATTATTATAATTTCATTACTCCACGGGTAATGACCAAGGAATTTAAATACAAAGCGAGCCTTCTCCTAACGTGACTAAACAGGCCATTTTCTCATCGTGCTGCATGTCCAAAATTTATTTGAATAAATTACTGAAAAGGCGAAAACTGTTGAATTTTAACCCGATCCCGCGCGTGACTGACCGAACCTCTCCGGCAGACGACAGACCCAGAATTTTAAATATTTTTCCTACACTTAAATTATTATAATGCCATTAGGGTATAATGATTCAAAGGCCTTTGAAAACGAGCTTTTCGGTAATGTTTTGTTCGCGTTCTATGTTGTTGCAAATTTCAATTGGGGCTTAAAATTTAATGGGCTGTTTCTGTTTAATGTAATTAATGACATTATACACTTGTTATCAATGACAAAGTTAAGAAAATATAGTTTTTGGTCTACAGTAAGTAAGTACTGCAGTTGCTGTACAAACCAAGCTTATTAGGGCTATAAAAATATATAACCACTGTACTATTGCTTTGAGTCCTAATAACTTTTAAAGTCCATAAATATAATACCGATTGGCTATACACCCACACCTATACGAGCCACATGATATTTAAAGTGAAAGACCTTTAAAGTACATACGTAGACTGTACCCTATTGAAATGATAATGAAGTACCATTAAAAATATTCAAGTTACCCCTCCACATCCCTGCCACTTGAAGAGCCCGAAGATTAGTTTCCAAGTCACCAATAATAGCTGACTCGGCTGCTCCGTCTAAGATGCAAATCACCCTCGGAATCAATTCAAGTGCCGACTCCAATCGGCTTCAGCGGAATTTAACACTTTTGCATTCATAAGCGCGATGGAAGATGGAAAAGTTTTTGCAAAAGCCTCTTGGATTGTCAAAAAGTTATTAATGAGTCGTTTGGTAGAAAAGTTTGCAGCCTAAATATGGGTGCGCAGTCTATTTGAAATTTGTTATCAAATAGATCAAAGCGTTTGTAGTGACCTCTTCAACCTCCCCACACGAAACGTTAACTACGACTATACAGATGGCGTCGAAGATTCTCCATACAATCCTGAAAAGCACTATGAGTGTTTTCTTTTCAGAGAACGTATCATACCGGAACTCGAAAATACCTGTCGGGGCATAGCCAGCCCCGCAAGGCATACCACCTGCCAGGCTGGATTACATCGACCACCTGCCTGGCTGAAAAAAAACATCGACTGACTAACATCTTATGGTTCCATCGTATGGTTGGAAGTTGCATAAATAATACTAAGGTTAAACAAAGTCTATGTCTTTACCAACTAATAACCAGACAAAATCTGCGGCACATAACCAAACAACAGATTTTATGTTTAAAGTCAAATATGTAGTATGAATTCACCGCCACACATCATTACGCAGAAACAATGCAGTATTGCGGCTCTCAGGGGCGCGCGCCGCGGCGGCTCGGCGGCGGCAGCCACTTCAACACGTGCCGGCTTTTCGACGATTTTAAAACTGCCGAAATTTCAGTTCATTCCAGTCTGAAGTAGGTATAGTACTCGTGATTTTTCATTGGAATATTTGGGAAATTATTCAACAATACAATTTTATCTGAGTTATTTCGGATCACAATTGCGCATAATTATAAATTAGGGAAGTTTTTAGTACCCAAGTACCTAGCATGCTTTGATACCGGAATATAATAAACACTTGATAGGACAATTTTTTCGAATTATTTCGTTTAAGTGATCCTATGAGCTTTCTTCTTACTGTCCTATAGTACTTTTTGTCACAGCCGCTGACATTAAATTAATAGAGCCTCATTCCAGCCCGAGAAAGAAATAATTGTTAAGACCAGTGTCTACCTAACCCTAGGATAATAAATCAGCCGTCGGAAAAGCGTTAAGAACGCATGACACACTTCAGTTAACCTAAGACAATAATAAATCTAATTTTGGTGACGTAATTTTATCTTGAGCAGACGTTGATAGATCATCTGCGGCACTTACGCATTTCATTCATTTATTAGGTGGCACGTTAAAACTCCACTGTTTTGGTTGTTTATTATTAATGAAGTGCTATGAAGTGGGATTGAGGGTTGGATTTTGATGAGACTCTGCGTGACAGTTGGAGAATCCTCTACATGTGAATGAGTGTACTTTTGAGGGTTTCATAACATTTTGTGAGGGATATTAGACCTCAGTTGTTTAATTGAATAAACTTTTTCGTTATACAATCGATTCTATTTTTTTTTTAATACGGCCTACCGACATACATAATATAAGACTTAATAAAGGAGGCTGCAGGAGCGTTTAATAATCAAATTAATTGTGTGGCAATACATCTCGGCAGTATCATAAATCCACGTGGATGATGCAAAATTGCTGTGGACAATATTTTGGTGAGACTATTAGTCAGTACCTGTGAGCAAGGCCGTAAGCTTCTCCATTGCCGTTGAAGTTACTGATATCGCTTTACAATCGAGAGGTTAAGTAGCGATGGGTGCGCTATTCATGCTTTGGTGACTATCTTCTATGACATTAGAGCTAACCATAATATTTTATAGCTAACTTTTACAGTCTTTTACATTCGCATGTTTATTATATCTTTAAAAAAAGTCATGACACTTAAATATGTATGTATTTCTTAAGATTACCAGTTTAATCTTCTACATTAATTACAGAATGAGTAAACCCATAATAAGCCCTTTCCGTGTGCAGTGGCGTGACGTCATCTCAGCTCATGGGAGATGATTAATCTTAATGAGAACGTCATTTTGATACGTTGTAATATAAGAAAGATTCTGTGAAACAGTGGATTATCTTTGAAAAACCATCCAATATTTCATTTGTATGTACCATGTAATATGGGACCTCTTTATACTAAGCTACTATAAAAAATATAGTAATGTTACTCCAACAAGCGAACCTTGTAATAATATACTGACTTTTATTTTCACCAATTATTCAAAAAAACACTAATTAAAAACTAAATAAAAATTAACTGCACCGAACCTCTAAACTAGAGAAACATCCTATAAAATAAACATGAAAAGTCAACTTTAATTTCAAAGTTAATTATTTCGTCAGCTCCATATGAAACGCAAACTGTAGGAGAATAAAAAAGAACCACCTCGCAGTGAAATGGCCGGCAGATATTTTTTTGTTAACAAGTCACACCCTTTTATGTGCGAGGCAAAAAGACGGGGTGAATGAAGCCCCTTCGTTTCATATAAAAATAATGAACCCGAAGAAGGTTTACGTTTTTTCATGAAAACTCGCAGTTTTAATTATGTCTATTTTAATAGGGTTTTTGAGAACTAAGATAAACAAGAAGAAAGTTTTATGTTTTGTATCATATCATATTTTACAGAGTGGTAAAATCCATTTCTATGAAGACAGGAAGGATCAGTGCTGTATGTGTAGCTGATGAAACTCATCCTCCTAGTCTCAAACTTTCTACTATCTAGGGCAGGTTCTTCGACCTCCTTATTTTTTTTTATTTCATGATAGGCAAGTATTTGATCTCGATCTCACCTGATGGTAAGTGACGATGAGATCTACGATGGAGCATACTTGCCTAGGTAGGAAGGCGGCAGTAGATCGAGACGCTACATTCACTAGGCACATGCAGCGCAGCTGATCTGACCCGCCATCCAATCCATCATGCCGGAACACGGCTAGGCCGCTTGGCGACATGGCTTTGTTCAGTGGGTGGTGACTAGCCACGGCCGAAGCCTACCACCAGTAAGTTATTCATCATACACAGGTACTACAATTTATACGTTTGTTGGATGTAATAAATACCTTATCTTTGGTACCATACCACCACCTATAAATTGTTTTTTTTTGTGTCATGTCGCATGAGGTCCATTACTAAGCTGATAATAAATTCGAAAACCTTCTAATTAGTTACGAATACGAATATAAAAAAAAAGATTCAAACATCACAAGCGTTAACTCATTACCATAACTTTATGCTAACTTCATTAACTAATAAGCACTTTCAGATTCTTCTTAACTTTTTTTCCAAAAAGAAAGATTAATTATTCAAGCAGCACCACCATTTCTGAATATTAATTGAGCGAGGCTGTTTTATCGCGAGTCGGCGACAGCGATATTATGTTGCCAGCGACTAATTTAAAGCGACAAAATGTCGTTAGCCGGACTGAGAGGATTGCACTCCACCGTTGACATTCCATTTACTTGATAATTTTGTATAAATATTGAAATAAATGTTTGTTGCCTGTTTGAGAGATCTTTATTTTGTTTTCAACGTAGGCTTATCTTGAAACTGTATCGAAAATAGTGTGCCCCACAATTGTTCTCTTTCACAAATATTCACCCCCCCCCCCCCACAAGGTGGACCGATGATATCACACGCGTAGCAGGAAGCCGGTGGATGCGAGTGGCGGAGGAACGTCTTGTGTGGAAATAATTGTGGGAGGCCTATGTCCAGCAGTGGACGTCTTTCGGCTGATAGAATAGACAAATATTCAATGTAAACATCCGATAAAATTACAGTGTTATTATAATGTATGTGCTGTAGTATGGCACCTACCTACAACACATTATAACCCCTTCGTACCGTACCAAACGTTTTTGCGCTATCACAAACGTCATTTGATCAACACAATGTAGTACCACGATGATGTCATATCCACAATAGATAAACGGGTTCGAGTTAAGCCCCCATTGTTACGTTACAATGCACGTCTTGTTAGCGTGGCCCCAGTAAATTGTGGCGGAGGCTCGATGCAGTTGGGTGAACGTAACTTATGCGAACCGACAGTCTATACTGTTATTATTGGTATTTGCTGTAAGACAAGCATCGTTCGTTGATGCGATGCTTTCATGATCACTTTGTTTCCCGCCTTAATAGGACTCGTCATTTGAGAGTTT
The DNA here is from genome assembly GCA_905333125.1 of Pheosia tremula. NCBI lineage: Eukaryota > Metazoa > Arthropoda > Insecta > Lepidoptera > Notodontidae > Pheosia > Pheosia tremula. The sequence continues at coordinate 11,362,476 of HG995402.1, read as the reverse complement.
TTCCATTGACAATGATTATATCCTAAGGTATATTCAGAAAATGAAACAAAGATCTCAAACATAAACGACTTAATTTATTACGACATTCCACATAAAATATCTGGTAATTTGTCAGCGCATACGTCATATACAAAGAAAATCCAACGTAATAAAAAATACGTTCGTATACAAAAAAAAACAGAAAAATTACCTTAACACTCGAAAAATAAACTTACATAAATGCAGGCTTCAATTTTCCGAGACAGCGTCTCAGAGAAACCTTACTTTTTCACCTTATTCGCTGGCGCAAAGATAAAGTCAGGGCGGGATTGCAATTCTCCTCAGGTGTGCTGCCGCAAAATATTGTTTGATTGGTCAGAAAACTATCAAACATTTATTATCGGTTTAATAGATCGATCGATGGATTTTATAGATAAGACCTTCAACTAACTAAAGAATGGTTTGGCATTAGAAAATATCCCACTCTAGTAATGTTTATGCAACGGTTGTTTTATTAAATAAATAAAGTACTTACTATGTGTCTATATGGACTTAATATTAGAGTAGGTCAAATGATGTTACATAAGAACGCTATAGAAACATTATTGGACCACACACTATGACTCAAGTACGCCGCACTCCTACCACCATGTCGAGGGCCTTAGCGCAAATCCACCGCAAATAGTGTCCTTAAAATCCGGCTGGCAAGATTCATATTCGGTTGGCAGATCACAAGCTAAACATTGCTATGCACTGCTGCACGGAGCGTCCTTTAGTGAATTTCTTTACGTTTCTTTGAACTTTTTTCCGGAAATAAAATTTAAAACATGGATTATAAAAATATCAGATGGAAGATAGTATTGCTTGTGTGTTTTAATTGCGTTTCAAAAGGATACAATAAATGGCGTAAAATACGTAATATTTTGCAAATGGGACTTAAATATACATTAATAACATCCGTAGAGTAAGCAGGAACTTCTAATGTAATCGTAACGTCATCGAGAAATCATGCTGTCACTGTCATACTTGTTTATGAAAACTGTGGTGGGAGAGGGACGGAAGTCGTTACGATACCGTAAGGATATGTAAAAGGATTTAGTTTGGGGTACTGGGCATCTTATACTGTTTCGATTGAACTAGAAGGAACAGAAGAGGACGGCAAGAGATTTATAGCATAAAATAAACGGTCCGATTCAGTAAAAGCATTCAGCTAAGAGGATTGGTACACTAAATTAGTGTTAGTAGTGTTATTGTTCACGATTTATTAGCATTGTCTAAGGTACATAGATATTCTAGATTTGAACCGTCTGGATTTTATGACTATACGAATTCATTATAAATAAACGTTCCGAAGGATATATGGAGTGGATCCATTTTACAACGTCTCGGTTAATTATTTCAACATAATTGTATCTTGCCGCGGTCATTCATTTGTTTTGTTGAAAACCCTAGGTAACCCTGCTTATACAAATCAATTTACAATGGGTGCAAATTGCTTTCACGACACATTCATCTGTATGTTCCACTATGCCTTTTTGGACTGCTGTAGTAAGGCCCTATTTTATAGGAGAATCTGATGGTAAGATGTAGGGAGCAGAATTCGCGAGCGAAAATTCGTTTTGATTTTATATCTAATCTAATAACCCGTTTGAATCATAACGAAATTCAAGTTTCTACAACACACCCCATACTTAAACATATACAATAACTTAAAATAATACAAAAATATGCAAACACAGTGTAATATCGTTATGTTATTTTTACAACGTTATTTTTATCGCCATTCCCGCGATATCAAGGTACTCATTTTATTTGTATCTCCAATCTGAACCTCGCAAATTCTATGGTGTTACAGATTTAATATATTTTTTTTATAGTTTCCGCCAGTGGGTGGCGATAAAGTGTGAAGGCGTGACACGCGATTGAAAATAATCAGGACACCTATAAAATAGAACGTAAATAACTTTTATTAGAGATAGTACTTTTGGTTTTTGAAGTGAGGTTAGTGGCCTATGACACGCGAGGTCTATGGCTTTTTTGTTACTAAATTGAAGATACAGTGTAATTTTGCGTTATACTCGTATAATATGCTATTTGAGTATTTCTAGAAGATTCTTCAATTTGCTTCAAGATTTAGTATTTTTTGTGTTTGCTTTTAATTATTTTCGCATTTCAAGGACTGCCTAATCCACAATAGTAACTTAATACTCCAATGCTGAATAGCCTAGAAACAAACACAGATGTGAATTAAGTATCAAATCCATATCTGTAGAATGTAATATCGGTAATGCATTGATATATTGTGCCCCAGATACACAATACAGCTGGGTGAAATAAAATAGTGGCTTCACAGATCATTATTTCCAATTTGGCCGTGTAGTCAGTTGCATATTAAAGTTTAAATTGAACGAACACTGCGGCGCGGTGTAAGTCTGCATTAGGAGACCCGGGGGGGCTCGAGTGCTGAGCTGAGTGCTTGCTGCAGGGATGCTGGCGTGTGTATGGCATCTTAGTTGAGATCATAGGAAAAAGTAGGCTTCATGTGTGTTGGTATGAGAACGAACGATACGACAAGAGAGTTAGGTGTCGTTAGCCTGCAGATTCCATTTATTTTTCCGTGATTGTCTAATGGTAGGTCAGCACTCACTAAAGAGATAAAAATGTATTGATGATCATTTCTTAAGCTGCAGCTACACGCTCAAATAATGTATATTTATAGCAAAACTAATAAAATCAGTTAATCCCTCCATAACGTTTCAGCAGTGGAATCTGATAGAGTGAAAAGGGATTATTAATATTTTATGTAATTTGCCTTTGCGTCCACCGCGCCTCACCTAGTGCCGCTCTCTCTCCCCGTTGGCCACGAACAAAGTATAGAGCGGCTGTGTGCATGTAACACTTTATTGCATCTTGCTGCTCGACTTGCTCTCTCATAACTTTCGATACCCCTACGGAACCCATATTGAACCTGCTCACGACCTGGAGGTTCTAAGAATACTAATCACCCGGCCAGTGAGATTGTTTCGCAAAGGTTGCTTTAAAATATTTATTCTAGTTTAAAATTTCTACTGCATTTTATAGATTGATTTGTTATGAATGGATGTTTAATATCTAATATGAGGAGGTAATTATAAACTCTGGCATCAGCCCCAGTCATTTGCAAGGAATTCATGATAGAAGAGCTGCTTGGTTTGCAACTGTACAGTTGATGTTTTCGTCTGAAGAAATTATTATGTTTAGGGTTGGAGGTTTAAAACTATACAATTATTTCTGTACTGACTTTGGTTACTCCACCTGTGCATAGGCAATTACAAAAGATCCTGCATACAAACCATTCCGTGTCCTTTACACGTCGTCACAAGGCGTCTGATTCCTAATTCCTTTGTAATCTGCTCGTACAAAGGTGAACCACGAATGCTCTCACACAAGCTTTGCGGACAGTGTACGAATTAATTAATTTCTGTCAGGGCTTCAAAAGGGACATATCTTCAGTCATACTGTAATGATTTAGTTCATCATCATATACACTAGCTTCTACTAGTTAGTTTATTTTGTTTCTCAGATGAAAATCTACTATCATCCAAATACTTCCAAACAAAAACATCACATCGATTCAGTATACAAGCTTCTGCTCGTGGCTCCGCTCGCGGTTTCTCGATGAAACATAAAGCCTTATAGCACTCAGTGATAATTTAGCTTTGTAATAGAGCAAGAATTTTAAAAATCGGATCACTATCTCCGGAGATTACCCCATACATCTAATCTTAAAATCATTGCCTCAATACTACTTTCTTTACAATATTAACAGATATCTTCAACAGCATCACACTTGTAAAACTTCCTCCCATTTCATCTGTTAATGGAATTGTAAAGTCCCTCACAAAGCTTTACCTAGCCAGACAGGTCTCTTCAGAAGGCTTTGGCGATACAAGCGTTAATTAGTCCATCGTAAGCCTTCTACCTGAGGCTACATTGATATGACGGCAAAAATGTTTATGTATTTATGGAAATAGCTAGTAGGTATAACATAGTATATAGCCTTTCCGTACGAGGATCGAGAGCCACCTACCTAACCTTAACCTAGACCTTTAACCTTTTCATTAGTCCATCATTGGTGTTCTAGTTATATATCTAGCTAGCCTCACACGTCTCTATCCGTTGAACCTGCTTTGTTACAAGTTATAAAGTTATTAAAAGTTACCTTTCAAGTTTGAAGTTAATTAACAACAATGGTTTAACAATTCTTGGGTCTGATTATTCGAACTTTATGTATTGTAGGATTTAGATTGTAGAAAAATTAAAAATGGTGGAATGCTGTCCTAGTTATAGTTTTTATGTTATGTCATATAATAAAGCATTATTTTAAGCTATCATGACGATAATCGGAAAAATCAGTCCCAGAATAAATATATCCTTCTCTATAACAATTCCGTAACTGTAGCTTGAGTACTAAACGTATATATAGTCAAAAGTCAAAGTCAAAGTCAAATCATTTATTTCGTATAGGCCTACGGGGGCACTTACAAATTGTCATTACATTTTTTCCTTAACTCGACAACCGGATCGGAACGCGACCTCAACTGAGAAGATCCGGCAAGAAACTCAGCGGGCTTGTCTTTTTTTTTATCCATTATTTTTACAAAAAAAAATTATAAAAAGTAAGCTCCAGTGTGTTGCCATGCGAGGCGCACACACGCTACACTTTTACATTATAAATATTGATATGTGAGCGATCAGTACCAGGCTGCTTTATCATCCAAATAACCTGCTTTATCATCCAGATAATAACGGAACATAGTATTTTGTCTCAAACAACGTAATCCCTTACAATGTACCGAAAAGTTTTTCCCGTCGCAACACGCCTCGGCTGCGTACAATACAACGGCGGCTGTGTTGTAAATCGTCGATTTGCGCGACTCGAAGTGATTGTAAATAGGCAATAAATAGCTTACAACACGAGTTTTACGCTGAGCAACAATGCTAGTTATTGGCAGACGGGCGTGGGGACATACAGAGAAAACAATAACTTCTTTCGTCTGGTGTCTACGTCTTAGTGGTTGAGCACGGGCAGCATGGCTTACTGCACCTGTACAGGTTCGATTTCTGTCGAAGATAATTACGAAAACGTTATTTTCATAGTTTTTGATCTGGGGATCACTGTGATCCAACCCATAATACAGGTGGCGCTTTAATGTTGGTGATTTTGTTTGACGCTTTATTTTCTCGTAAAAAATAGAATAAGTGTTGATAATAATACAATATAGATAATTATATGGAGTTGACATAGTATCGATCAAACTAGCAATTCCAAAAAAAAATATTATAAAGGACTGTTCACAATACAGGTAGGTATGTTTCCACGCCTCTATCGGCAGTTAGTTGCAATTCGCGCCACGGGCGGGTCATAAAATGTGTGGCGCTAGTGTCGCAGGTGGCGCGGGAACGCGTCGCGCTGTGCTACATTATGCACCAAGCTTTATAATATATTAGGTGCCATCGGGTTTTCGTGATTTAGTACATTGTTCCAAATATACTGATATTTGATAAAATACTTAAACACTGATCAATGTTTTCTCTTAACACGATATTGATGTTTTCAAGAGGGTTGTTGTATTTCTTTTATTAGGCTAACAGTTTTATATAACCTTAATGTTACGGCCAAATCTGGGTTAACGTTAGTGTAATTGTTAATGCCAATATATGCCTTAATTAACACATAAAAATACCGCTATATTAATTTAATTCTGGTCTAACGGCATTAGTAATAACGTTAGTAAATTAATGTGTTAAACTGTTAGCCACATCTGCTTAGTGACATTATTAACGCACTAATTAGTGCACTTAGCCACATTTGTGGTCGTAGCATTATAGAATAACATACCGTTTTTGCTATAATCAATCACACCTGCAGAACAAGAATATAACATTTTCATTTACAAAATAGTTAATAATATTATAAATTGCAGTGACATTTTGAAACGCCCCCTCACAGTATCTAGCAGAGTAATTTTTTTTCCATTTAGTTTTATGAGAGATAGATTGTTTTCTTTATATTTAATTGTATACTTTGTCGTAATTAAGTCTCATTGTTGTACGGACATATCACAGCTGTACTTCTAAAAGTTTGTTTTATACTACCAATGTATGAGTATACTAGCTGCGCCCGGCGGTGTTACCCGCGATAAAAAGTATGAAAAATTAAAACATCTATCCCACGGGAACCATACATTTTACCGGGATAAAAAGTAGCCTATGTGCTATTCCAGACAATAATCTATCTCTGTGCCAAAGTTCATCCAGATCCGTTCAGCCGTTCGGGCGTGAAAGAGTAACAAACATCCATCCATCCATCCATCCAAACTTTCACATTTATAATATTAGTATAGATTATTGATGTGTCTATTCATAAATAAATAAAAATAACATTTTTAAATCAGATATAACGCATATTTCGCACTCGCTCCTCACATCGGTTGAACTTTAGCAGCGTAAGTTGTACATCGGTTTGCCATTTTTTTTTTACAAATTCGCGCGTGCCTTACATTAAAGAAGCCAATTTGGTGGGTTTCGCGTGGCTAACAAAACGTGCGGGTCGAAACATGCGATGTTGGGTTTTCATCTGATGCATATAGTTTAAATGTCAACATAGGTACGTATAATATGATCCAAGGGCCAGTATAAAAATATACTACCAAAATCGAAGAGCCGTTGTAAACTACGCCTTTTTATACATACAGTGGAAGAGCGGAATAAGCTGCGAACGATCGCGATATAGTCGCTATGCTATAGTGCTCTATGGCTCGTTTAAAGTGCGCTACAAGTGCGTCTCGACTGCATGCGATTAAGGGCCTACTACATATAAAAAAAAACCACAAACCACCCTGTGTGACTAAATAATAATATTGCCACTTATATCAAGAATAAGCAGTGTTAGCCAAGTTGGTAGAACTTGTTGCCTTGGTAGCGAGATGCGCAAGACCAAACCCTGACTCGCATCTCAGAGATTTCTGGATTTCATGTGCGAATCTCATTTTCAACCATGCGTACCACTTGCTGAAAGGTGAAAGTAAACATCGTGAGAAAACCTGCATGTCTGTGAGCACCCTTTGAAAGACGTGTGAATTCCGCCAACCCGCACTAGGCCAGGATGGTGGACTATGCCCGTATCCCCCTTGCATTGACGGGAGGTAAAAGGGCTAGTATTATTATTACATTAAGAAATGTAACCATTTCCGAATTTACAGATTCCTCAAGGTGTAAAACTTGTAGGTACATAACTAGGTACTATGCACACATAACTATAAACGGTCGTCAGGTTAAAACACTTTGTCCCCAGCATCCCACACTACGCGCCCCATTTATCACCGAGATATCCGTATAAAAATAGTGTTATCCTCATAAAATATTACGTACTGAGTCTCCCGTCAAAACCAGGTTAAATTTCATCAAGTCCGAGGCGAAAAAAAATATTTCCTTGACCTTTTTTCGAGTAAATTCCTTTATTAGAGTGTGCCGTGAGGGATGCCCGGCCCAGCTCATAAATCAGAAGTTTGCACAAAAAGTAACTAAAACTTTGCCACGCGAAAATGATGAAACGCTCCGGAGTTCTATTCAGTTAGGTCTCAAGATAACAAAATAATTGGTTACGGGAATTCTTGTAATTATTTTTTTTTCAGTAAGATGTACCTGATGAAATAAAATCATTACCTAAGTTCTTGGTTTTAGTTATTTTGTAAAGAAGTTACTTTGGAAATATTCTATTTTTTTAATATTATAAAAAACCTTTATCAAAAATCAGCATGGTAATACAGCGAGGATATGCAGCCAGTATTCTTGCTAACATTCCACAAGAAGAAGGTATATTTGATATTCTGATAATAGGTAGTTTGTGTTCTAAATACTTTAATCCAACTAAAACTTGTGTAAAAAACAAACATTCTACAAACATAAATTAATAAACGATTGAACGAGAAAGTATATTTTAAGTCATGAAAATTCCTTCAGGTCAATACGAATCCATCCGAAGATAGATGATGATGACTTAGAAAAGCCCCTCATGTTCTCACTGCTTTAAAAATTTATGCTTTTAGGTCCAATCTTAGTAATTGCCATAAATTTCGCAGGAGGGAATAAAATAGATAAAGTTAGCGACCGATTTAAAATAGTAACATTGGATTTATTTCAGGAATTGTTAAGTTGAGGACAAAATAAAAGAATTGGAAATGCAGAAAATAGTTTAGATAGTCTCAGCTACCCGTAGGAATACGACCGTTTTCTGATGCTATTTAAATCCCACTAATATTATAAATGTGAATGTTTGGATTGATGAATGGATGGATGTTTGTTACTCAATCACGCCAGAACGGCTGAACGGATCTGGATGAAATTTGGCACATATGCTACTTTTTATCCCGGTAAAATGTATGGTTCCCATGGGATAGGTTTGTTTTAATTTTTTATAGAGCAAAGGGTCAACTGATTTTTTGCATAGGTAGTAGTAGTTTAGAGGAAAGGACAAAGAAGAAAAGGACATAGTTTTTAATCGCGGTTAACACCGCGGGGCGCAGCTAGTATTTAATATTTTCTGATATTGACCAATATTAAATTAGTTTTCATCGACTAAGCACTTTCACATCTAGAGCGTCTCAATAGCCCAGAAAATGTATCTTTTTTGAACTTTAACATTACTTTAACTTGTCTTTTTTTCTCGTCCATTGATTTTGGAAACTATGTCACTAAACTCGCAGAAGTTTTTAATGTCAGCGTCTCGAATTTTATAGGGAATTATATGTGAACTATACGAAGCTAAGATTATACTGAAGAAACATACTGAAACACAGAATAATAACAAAATCAACTGACATTTATAGGGAAACAAATTATTTGGTGCTGTGGTCCCAAATTATGCGGACATCTTTATCTCGGGCACCAAAAAATAGGAACATAATTTACCAGAATACAATAGTACCGCTTTGCTATTCATCATCCAGCTTATAAGACAGCTTTGGGTTTTCTTATCTACAGCTCCTGTACCTTACTGATGCACTGAACACCAGCACATCAAACCTGGCCAAAGGCAACATTTCGTCTCACTCAAACGCTGGAAGGTTTTATTTCATCTCCTTCACCCCACCTTGTGAATATTTTACAACGTTGTACGTGCCACGTACGGCGTCTGGCGACTCCGTGGAATTTACTACCCACCGCCGGATGGGAAATAGTTTATGCGAATGTCTGAATAAGGACACTACTTTTAGTACTATGAACTTTTCGGCTGAAGCTATGAGTTTGACTGCTTTCTCAACTTGTGGGTTATTTATGTTTACTAAGTGGAATAACTAAACTGCTTTCGATTTGTCAAATAGCTTGATCTATAGTGAGTTTACCAATAATAAGCTCGCATTAACACCAGTTTTGAGACCATTGACCTCGCCAAATTATATACTAAGTTGTTGGAGGAATACTACGGTGTATCCAACTATATTATGTACTCGTTATTATCTAATTTATTTAATCTACTGTATACTTATATATAGTTACGCTCTATAAAATGATTGCATAATAGTTACGTAATGTTTTGCTATACCACAAAATAAACTTAATAAAACTTTGGGCACGGGACAGAGTAATACTCGTATAGCGTTATCTCATTTAAACTTGAAGCATTTAGCGAAGATGTAAAAGTCAGCATGCAAAACACAAACATGAATTATTAGCGTCAACTAATGAAAGAAAAGTAGAATTATTTATGTTATACCTACGGTTATTTCCCTCACGCGGCAGTGACTGTTGCTTTCGGGGATGAATCAATTTAATGGTATTTGTGCCATTCTGATACAAGATTGTCATTCTCATCTAATAATTCTCATCTAAATTCAACATAATTAGATGTGATCTTTCAATTTATATAATTCATGCTCCATTCTTTGCTACATAAAATAAGTCACGTCAATATGTTAAACCTTTTTTTAAACTCCATACCGAGATAAGACCAAACTACACGAATATGGAGTTTTGAGTGAGCTGACATAAATATTGCATGCTCGGTCGTTCCCTACAAGTTATAGAGGTTCGCTCGACGTCTCGGTTACTGCCAACGGACCACCACGTTTACCGGAACATTGTTAGGGTATTAATCGTCGTTAGCGTTATGGGGGTCACTTGGAAGATGGTGGGATGATTTCTTGTAATTATGGTGACTGTTATGGGTATAAAGGTTACAAAGGTTGAGAGGGTCATAATGAGTAGATTTAGAAGAAGACGAGGGTAATATTTAGATGAATATAGTGCCTAAGTAGGTTATCACAAGCCTTAAGTTATGCTTACATTGTTTATAGAAACCACAGTTTTCTGATGTGACGCTTGTTGAGAAATCCATAAATGAAAGGTAGTCAATATAAATAGAGTAGGAGAGATATTTTTTCCTACAATTTGGCGCGATGCAGTGGATGCAGTTTGTCAGGTGTCGCTCGGAGCTTGAAATCACTCTCGTAATCAGCGACGCGACGCGACCCTGCCGACTGGAATTGATAAACACGAGATGCGGTAATTTATATCAGAATCAGAATATTTTTTATTAATGTAAACCATTAATTACAGTACTGATGAACCGTCAAAATAGTTACCAAATGCTAAACTAAAACTTTACAAACCGTTTGGAATGCCGTTCCTATAGAGAAGAACGGGCAGGAAACTGCTCTTTTAAAAAAAAACCGTTACATTTATTGAGCAATACACAAGTAGTCCACTTCTAGACAAATGTATGATCTTTTTAAACTGAGCATAACTTGCCTCCTCTGTTTTAAAATCAACCCTTATCACTCCTTGCAGTTCACTTCGTTACCGTGTTTACATAATCTGTTAACAGCGAGCCGGCTTTCGTTCGCGTTTCTTAATTTGTAACTGGTACTTAATTGAGCGAAACAAACCGGCTAATTGGTCGACACTTGTGCCGTTTTATTGCGGCCATTAGTAGCTAATAGACGAGTTGAGTATTTTGCTTGCAAACTATTGAGTAAAGAGTTATTGGTAAAAAAAACTCGATGATTAAATTGAAATAAAACTATTTTTTTTAAGGATTTTATCGCGTTTATTTTTGTTTTTACGTTCCCGACATTTCGGTTGCTTTACAGCAACCATGGTCACAGGAGGACTGAGGTGTTTGACCTCCTAGTGTCATAGTTTGAACTGGGGTACCCTCATATAAAGTTGTTTTTTGCAGTCAGATCTACGTAGAACGTGCTCACAGTGTCTTAAGGTCTTGCAATGGTTCCATTGTTAGTTTTATTTCAATGTGTAAATATAAGTTATAAATAAATAAATTGCTGATCAGAGTCGGTAACTCAAAGTAAAATTCTACAAATCGAGTGAGTTTCTTTTGCGTATGAACCCGTATTGTAATGATATCTTTACACACTGCACGTAGCCTTACGGTTACAGCTGAAAATCAAATATCTCCGAGCTGAGTTTACGAGCGGTTCGTGATTCGGAAACTCATTGAATTTTCTACATTTTTAATAGAGAATATCTTAAAAGGATGAAGCAATGATTTTATTGCATGTAACAAAACCCATTTAAAGTTTCAACAGTGACCTTTTTTTATTCTATATCTATACATATAAATAAAATTGGAGTGTCTGTTTGTAATATTAAAATAACCGCTTTTTACTAAGTGCATTTGGATGTATACACGTTACCTATACCGAAACAACATTTTTTACAATTTTTGTCTGTCTGTCTGTCTGTCTGTCCGTCTGTCTGTCTGTCCGTCTGTCTGTCTGTCTGTCTGTTTGTTCCGGGTAATCTCTGAAATGGCTGGACCGATTTTGACGGGAATTTCACTGGCAGATAGCTGATGTAACAAGGAGTAACTTAGGCTACTTTTATTTTAGAAAAAAAAATTGGATCTCTCGAAAAAAAATTAAAACCAATGTTGCAGCGCTGCGCCTGCTTAAAGTTTGATAGCAACAATCTGCAATGCGTCCCGCGGGATCAGAACGCGAGCAGGCTGTTGCCAACGGTTGAGACGTTGTTAAATACCACGCGGACGAAGTCGCGGGCAACAGCTAGTCTCCAATAAGTTTGTGGTATAAATTGGTAAGAACCGTATGTCTTTTTAAACGTTTTTGGAGATTTATTTTCACCACAGGGTCAGTAAAGGTAACTTTTGCAGCAAATAAAGTCTAGTTTTGATGATTTGTTCCCACCGGCACAAATTGTACAAAATGTTACATGTCACATTAAGGCAAGGAACAAAAAATAGCTTTGGCGTAGCACGCGGCACGCAATGTATCGGTGAGCCTATCGACAAAAAACACTACTATTTTATATTTCTGATCACGACTTAATCGTAAATATGAAGGGTTCAGAAGCACCTTCTGGTAGCTATTGCAAAAAGAACGCTGCGCTCTCCATAAAATATATTGTAGGGAGAGCGCCGAATGGTTATTCCGACCAGTGAACGAACAAATCGTCGACGGTATGTTCCTGTCTCTATCATATGTAGTACGTGTGAGAGGGATGACAGAATAGGTTGTGTTCTCTCAAGTCGACGTTCGGTATAAATAATACACCCGTGAAATGTTACATATTTATACAATGGTAGCCAGTTCTTCGCATATGTTTCTGGCTGTTTTATTCTCGCGAATAAACTGCGTTCCAAGGAGTGTTTTTTCTCGAGTTTTTTTTATCATTTTTTCCTGTTATTATTATCTGATATATAATTCGACTAAACATTTGTACGTGGTATTTACGAGGTAAATATATTTGGTTCAACTCATCGTCGTCGAGACATCTATTTTATGATATTTATATTTTATAGATGCCTGCGAAAAAAATATGCCATAAATTATTTTACCACAGAAACACTTTATAAAACAACCTACTATAAAATTAAGTACCTACATAAATATGTTTTCTACAAACGAACTGTAACACATCTCATAAATATTTTTCTTTTCTTACATAGCAGTCCAATATGCTAATAACATAATAAATCCAGTCATAATTTCAAGATTTCTAGCATAACTAGGTAAAACAAGACAAGTATAGCCCTCGAGGGAGCTAGTAAAGAGATGCAGATAGAAGATCAAGCAAGTCCAATGGGTAGAGAGTAGACGTAAACTCTGAGGTAGGCCCGCATTTAACTAGTAATTTCAATTAAAGAGACTGTAATATATCACGCCCTAGCCAGAAAGAGTAATTATATGTGAACTATACGAAGCTAAGATTATACTGAAGAACTCGGAACACGGAATAATAACAAAATCAACTGACATTTATAGGGAAACAAATTATTTGTTGCCGTGGTCGCAAATTATGCGGACATCTTTATCTCGGTCACCAAAACATAGGAACAGAATTGAAAAGAATACAATAGCACCGCTTTGCTATTCATCATCCAGCTTATAAGACAGCTTTGGGTTTTCTTATCTACAGCTCCTGTACCTTACTGATGCACTGAACACCAGCACATCAAACCTGGCCAAAGGCAACATTTCGTCTCACTCAAACGCTGGAAGGTTTTATTTCATCTCCTTCACCCCACCTTGTGAATATTTTACAACGTTGTACGTGCCACGTACGGCGTCTGGCGACTCCGTGGAATTTACTACCCACCGCCGGATGGGAAATAGTTTATGCGAATGTCTGAATAAGGACACTACTTTTAGTACTATGAACTTTTCGGCTGAAGCTATGAGTTTGACTGCTTTCTCAACTTGTGGGTTATTTATGTTTACTAAGTGGAATAACTAAACTGCTTTCGATTTGTCAAATAGCTTGATCTATAGTGAGTTTACCAATAATAAGCTCGCATTAACACCAGTTTTGAGACCATTGACCTCGCCAAATTATATACTAAGTTGTTGGAGGAATACTACGGTGTATCCAACTATATTATGTACTCGTTATTATCTAATTTATTTAATCTACTGTATACTTATATATAGTTACGCTCTATAAAATGATTGCATAATAGTTACGTAATGTTTTGCTATACCACAAAATAAACTTAATAAAACTTTGGGCACGGGACAGAGTAATACTCGTATAGCGTTATCTCATTTAAACTTGAAGCATTTAGCGAAGATGTAAAAGTCAGCATGCAAAACACAAACATGAATTATTAGCGTCAACTAATGAAAGAAAAGTAGAATTATTTATGTTATACCTACGGTTATTTCCCTCACGCGGCAGTGACTGTTGCTTTCGGGGATGAATCAACTCCATACCGAGATAAGACCAAACTACACGAATATGGAGTTTTGAGTGAGCTGACATAAATATTGCATGCTCGGTCGTTCCCTACAAGTTATAGAGGTTCGCTCGACGTCTCGGTTACTGCCAACGGACCACCACGTTTACCGGAACATTGTTAGGGTATTAATCGTCGTTAGCGTTATGGGGGTCACTTGGAAGATGGTGGGATGATTTCTTGTAATTATGGTGACTGTTATGGGTATAAAGGTTACAAAGGTTGAGAGGGTCATAATGAGTAGATTTAGAAGAAGACGAGGGTAATATTTAGATGAATATAGTGCCTAAGTAGGTTATCACAAGCCTTAAGTTATGCTTACATTGTTTATAGAAACCACAGTTTTCTGATGTGACGCTTGTTGAGAAATCCATAAATGAAAGGTAGTCAATATAAATAGAGTAGGAGAGATATTTTTTCCTACAATTTGGCGCGATGCAGTGGATGCAGTTTGTCAGGTGTCGCTCGGAGCTTGAAATCACTCTCGTAATCAGCGACGCGACGCGACCCTGCCGACTGGAATTGATAAACACGAGATGCGGTAATTTATATCAGAATCAGAATATTTTTTATTAATGTAAACCATTAATTACAGTACTGATGAACCGTCAAAATAGTTACCAAATGCTAAACTAAAACTTTACAAACCGTTTGGAATGCCGTTCCTATAGAGAAGAACGGGCAGGAAACTGCTCTTTTAAAAAAAAACCGTTACATTTATTGAGCAATACACAAGTAGTCCACTTCTAGACAAATGTATGATCTTTTTAAACTGAGCATAACTTGCCTCCTCTGTTTTAAAATCAACCCTTATCACTCCTTGCAGTTCACTTCGTTACCGTGTTTACATAATCTGTTAACAGCGAGCCGGCTTTCGTTCGCGTTTCTTAATTTGTAACTGGTACTTAATTGAGCGAAACAAACCGGCTAATTGGTCGACACTTGTGCCGTTTTATTGCGGCCATTAGTAGCTAATAGACGAGTTGAGTATTTTGCTTGCAAACTATTGAGTAAAGAGTTATTGGTAAAAAAAACTCGATGATTAAATTGAAATAAAACTATTTTTTTTAAGGATTTTATCGCGTTTATTTTTGTTTTTACGTTCCCGACATTTCGGTTGCTTTACAGCAACCATGGTCACAGGAGGACTGAGGTGTTTGACCTCCTAGTGTCATAGTTTGAACTGGGGTACCCTCATATAAAGTTGTTTTTTGCAGTCAGATCTACGTAGAACGTGCTCACAGTGTCTTAAGGTCTTGCAATGGTTCCATTGTTAGTTTTATTTCAATGTGTAAATATAAGTTATAAATAAATAAATTGCTGATCAGAGTCGGTAACTCAAAGTAAAATTCTACAAATCGAGTGAGTTTCTTTTGCGTATGAACCCGTATTGTAATGATATCTTTACACACTGCACGTAGCCTTACGGTTACAGCTGAAAATCAAATATCTCCGAGCTGAGTTTACGAGCGGTTCGTGATTCGGAAACTCATTGAATTTTCTACATTTTTAATAGAGAATATCTTAAAAGGATGAAGCAATGATTTTATTGCATGTAACAAAACCCATTTAAAGTTTCAACAGTGACCTTTTTTTATTCTATATCTATACATATAAATAAAATTGGAGTGTCTGTTTGTAATATTAAAATAACCGCTTTTTACTAAGTGCATTTGGATGTATACACGTTACCTATACCGAAACAACATTTTTTACAATTTTTGTCTGTCTGTCTGTCTGTCTGTCCGTCTGTCTGTCTGTCCGTCTGTCTGTCTGTCTGTCTGTTTGTTCCGGGTAATCTCTGAAATGGCTGGACCGATTTTGACGGGAATTTCACTGGCAGATAGCTGATGTAACAAGGAGTAACTTAGGCTACTTTTATTTTAGAAAAAAAAATTGGATCTCTCGAAAAAAAATTAAAACCAATGTTGCAGCGCTGCGCCTGCTTAAAGTTTGATAGCAACAATCTGCAATGCGTCCCGCGGGATCAGAACGCGAGCAGGCTGTTGCCAACGGTTGAGACGTTGTTAAATACCACGCGGACGAAGTCGCGGGCAACAGCTAGTCTCCAATAAGTTTGTGGTATAAATTGGTAAGAACCGTATGTCTTTTTAAACGTTTTTGGAGATTTATTTTCACCACAGGGTCAGTAAAGGTAACTTTTGCAGCAAATAAAGTCTAGTTTTGATGATTTGTTCCCACCGGCACAAATTGTACAAAATGTTACATGTCACATTAAGGCAAGGAACAAAAAATAGCTTTGGCGTAGCACGCGGCACGCAATGTATCGGTGAGCCTATCGACAAAAAACACTACTATTTTATATTTCTGATCACGACTTAATCGTAAATATGAAGGGTTCAGAAGCACCTTCTGGTAGCTATTGCAAAAAGAACGCTGCGCTCTCCATAAAATATATTGTAGGGAGAGCGCCGAATGGTTATTCCGACCAGTGAACGAACAAATCGTCGACGGTATGTTCCTGTCTCTATCATATGTAGTACGTGTGAGAGGGATGACAGAATAGGTTGTGTTCTCTCAAGTCGACGTTCGGTATAAATAATACACCCGTGAAATGTTACATATTTATACA
The DNA here is from genome assembly GCA_905333125.1 of Pheosia tremula. Lineage (NCBI taxonomy): Eukaryota > Metazoa > Arthropoda > Insecta > Lepidoptera > Notodontidae > Pheosia > Pheosia tremula. The sequence goes on along the minus strand of HG995402.1, from coordinate 11,345,650 downwards.
ATGGTAGCCAGTTCTTCGCATATGTTTCTGGCTGTTTTATTCTCGCGAATAAACTGCGTTCCAAGGAGTGTTTTTTCTCGAGTTTTTTTTATCATTTTTTCCTGTTATTATTATCTGATATATAATTCGACTAAACATTTGTACGTGGTATTTACGAGGTAAATATATTTGGTTCAACTCATCGTCGTCGAGACATCTATTTTATGATATTTATATTTTATAGATGCCTGCGAAAAAAATATGCCATAAATTATTTTACCACAGAAACACTTTATAAAACAACCTACTATAAAATTAAGTACCTACATAAATATGTTTTCTACAAACGAACTGTAACACATCTCATAAATATTTTTCTTTTCTTACATAGCAGTCCAATATGCTAATAACATAATAAATCCAGTCATAATTTCAAGATTTCTAGCATAACTAGGTAAAACAAGACAAGTATAGCCCTCGAGGGAGCTAGTAAAGAGATGCAGATAGAAGATCAAGCAAGTCCAATGGGTAGAGAGTAGACGTAAACTCTGAGGTAGGCCCGCATTTAACTAGTAATTTCAATTAAAGAGACTGTAATATATCACGCCCTAGCCAGAAAGAGTAAGCACTGCTGTATGTCCCACTTACTCCTGATGTATAGCTATTCAATCGTCATATACGGAAAATAAAAGCAGGACCTCACATGTTTACATTTACTAGATCAATCATAGAGTAAAGCAGAAGACGCCGAGGCGGATCTCTCTGTGGTGTAGTTACTGTAGCGACAAGCAAATAAGTTACCATTTGAAATCTTGCGTTTAAGGTAACATTTTCCTCCATTTCTTTAAACATTTGAGCGTGAACAGAAGCACAACGAGCATGCGAGACCGAGCCCGAACAACGGTTGGTAAGATAACTTTTGCCCTGTTAAATAAAGACGACAGTTTTATTGAAAGTAGGGCCGTTTGCCTTCTGTAATTTTCTCGGGATACCCTTGGTTTGTGGTGTCCGGGACGATATTAGAGCGATTGAAACAGTGTTACTAAGTTGTTCTTATATTTGTACTCGTCTTCCACGCGTTGATTTAGCATGTTTCCTGAAGACTAAAGATCGCTCATACGTTAGGAGAACGCTTACAAGAGAAATTCTACATAATCCATATGTGCTTGATAAATAAATTTATACATATTTTCGTATTTATGTGTAATCGTAAAAACGATTCCTACATATGAAATTCAGCATCAAAGATGTTTTAGATCAAGCAAAATTATTCATTATCGCTTTTACTTGTAACTCATACCGCAGTGTAGAGGAGATAGAGACATTTTTCGCTTTCCCACAAAGTTAAAAACTCGTTATTCGCGGGCGAAAAGTTAAGGGGGCGCATTGTGTCTGCCGCTAAATTTATCGTGGTCGGACTCGTGATGAGCCGTTTGTGATTACCTACCGAGCACACATTCGCAACACACAAAATATTAAGTAATTGCTAAAATAATCCATACTAATATTATAAATGTGAAAGTTTGGATGGATGGATAGATGGATGGATGGAAGGATGTTTGTTACTTAGCCACGTCAGAACGGTTGAACGGAATTGAATGAAATTTGGCACAGAGATAGATTATAGTCTGGAATAGCATGGTAAAATGTATGGGTCCCGTGGGATAGATTTGTTTCAGTTTTTCATAGCGCAAAGGATCGACATGATTTTTGAGATCAAACTGAATGAAGGTCTCCGTCTTGAAAACCAAAGCCGTGCCAAGTCTTGAGAACAGCAGATATTGTATGTTATTCATTTGATGACTTAATAAATCCTAATATTCGATTACAATCTTATCAAAACAAATAATTCAACAGAGAATTCAAGGTGTTAGGTATTGAATTTTAATTGCCCAAGGTGGCAACCACTCGACGCGGCTTCGCATATTTTACGAGAATAATATTGCGTAAAACAGTTTACGCCGTCTTGCCGCGGGTGTAAAGTTGCCGCGGCCGAATTAAGGAGGTGAGAAGTCCAAAAGTTTTTATTGTAACGGCCCGGGAATTTATCCTGGGGCCGTCATGGGCGCAGATGTTTAAAATTTTACTTTTCATTACTTTGTACTGTACTCATTTATGTTTGGACAGACATAAATTGTTTTTCTTAATTCTCTGGGCTGGCTGGTGGGAGCAAGTTGGCAAGTAGAAGATGATGATCATAACTGACGTTTTTTGCTGCAGGTACAGATGTAGACTCTTCATTTGTTTTTCAAGTTTAGCATTATTATCTCTCATAGAGTAGCCAATTATAATAATGAACGGCGGCAGTATACCACGTTCGTTATTTAAATTATAATGAATGGAGCAACAAGTTTATACATATATATGTATTCGTAGGAATAGAGTAATTTAGATCGTCAGTTATTGCGCAACTTTGAATAATAAATGTAGAATAATCATAATCACGAAGAAACTTGCAGAAAGTTTCTTCGTGATTATGACCATTCTACACGTGTTGAGTAAGCATCAACAGGATCTAAGCGTAATGTTTTAAAATAAAAGATAGATTGGTAACACTAGTACTAATATCATTTACACAAAACACATTCGATATTTATTCTGTTCCGCAATAAAAGTCCCTATAAGATAAACAAGCACAAAATGTAAAACGACTCACTCAAACCGTCTCAATAAATAAACAAACCATTAATAAAGCCTGGCACAATTGAGTTACAAAACTAACTACATATGTAGTGAGGGGAATGTTTTTGCGGCGAGCATGCTAAGCGACGCGGCTGCGGCGTGCAGCGCTGCTGAGCGGCGTGAAGTGCTCTCCAGCGGGACTCGAGCGGAATGGGGTCACGCGAGCCGCGAGCGAAGAACGCGACCCTCACTATAACCATTTTTTTAAAATTTAAAATCATGCAATTCAAAATTAATGACATCATAATAAATTAAAGCACTCACCGTACCTATTCAGCACTAGATAATTTTTAATTAGAAGGTTTTTGAAACATACATGATAATTTACTGTTTTTTTTTATTGCGAACATCAGACTAGTGCTTGCACCGAGATGCTTACAGATTCTTTCTAAAGCGAATTCATGGTTTTTATATAAGTTACTAAGCTGTTAAGCTCTTGAGTGCGACTCTATTGGATATTACATTGCGCAACCAGAGGAAAGGAGGGGCTCTACTTTCAATTTTTAAACTAAACTCGAAATTAAAGAAGCATAACAACAGAGGTCCTAATATTATTGTTACGTATAACAAAAATAGTTTACGTTACTATTCTATAGTACTATGAACCAAGAGTTCCGTGAACTACGTCTCCGAGTCTGCCCACGTAAAAATACTTAAACTCTATCCCCGAAGTTAGTGCGCAAACTCTCCAGGTATTAGTTCCCCTTTGAATATTAAAATGGCGCGGAGAAGCGATGCCTAAGTTGTTATTATAACTTCAAGCTTTGCTATGTTCGCTCGAATGTTTTGTGAAGCGTAAAGCGCAAAGCAGATGTAATTTTTCATAAACTTATAAAAGGTACTGAAATATTTGAATATCTACAATTTGCAACTCGGGCGCAATGGCGTATGGCTTCAGTATGTTTTTCCTGGATGGCAAAAAAAATACAATTCTTTTACAAATAGGTCTTTCTATTATCTTACCCAGTAATACAAGTTATCTTACCCATTCCCGCAATTATAAAATCTGTATAAATAAAAATGAAATTCTGTTCATCAACAAGCATATAGTACTTTGTTATTTTCGTAATACTCCCAATGAAGTTTGTAAGGAAAGCCCCATTTTAAAAGTAGCCCGTTAAATTTGAAAATTTGTGAAAAACTGCATGTACTATTTTAACCGAGTGCAAAATTGAGAAGGTTATCAATCGTGTATGCTTTTCTTCTAAGAGATAGTCGACTACAAAGCGTCTGCCGAGACAGCTACTTATGCAATAAACTTTACTCACACCAACACCAACAAAATACAATAGGTGTATAAATAAAGCAACAAAATTTTTCTCTAATAACACACAGTTTACGACAATGTTTACGGCTCTCTTCCTACCAGATAAAGGACATTGAAATTCCGAATGAATACAGCCGTCGTTTCCGTTACGCCACTTTTTCGCTCACTCGCGATACCTTGCCGGTATTCTGAGAACTCGATACTAACTCGAGGACGACCGTAGTCAGTGTGTTCATAAAGTTAAACAACTTCAACTTGTACCAGGCTGTAGTAAACATTTTGTGTTGTGCCACAAAAAATATATATTAACATGAGGTTTAAACTTGCGTAGCTAAACAGTTTAATATTAAACCTTATTTTATCGTGTAGTTTATTTCTCATTACTGATTGATACCAGTTCTGTTAATAAGATATAGATATAGATAGAGCCATATAAATGTTAATTATATTTTTAGATACTTTCCTTTATCAAAATAAACTAGAAGTCTTAAGACTCACAGCAATACTGTATGCGGACTATCAGAATATGGCTGCCAGTCTCTCGTCTTTTTAGCTTGTCTTTGAAAGAACCACCGTTTTATTACAAACACATAAAAATCTAGTACACATTTATTACGGGCCGGTTATGTTCCTTAATAATATTCCATGCTTACTGATACCGCGTTGTGTTATTTTATCTTTTTTTGAGTGCCTCCCCCTGGCGGAAACACTCGGAGCGCGCACGCCACTAGCCATCAAAGTATTTTCTGTAAACCTTGAGTGATGTGTAAATAAACATTTGTTTTCTTGAAAATGTTTCGACGGTAAATAAATTGCTTATAAATATTCGTTATGGGAATTATTTGTTTTCTTTTGTGTCACTTTTTTTTTAAATAAACATAGAGTTAATAGTCGCATGTACAGTCGCGAGGCGAGTAAATGTAAAAAAAAAATTCTCAGCGCTTCCGATCGCCGAGTCTAGTCACGCGTCCAATATTCCGATTGGCTTCGGATCGCTATCAATTTTTCTCGAGAACAGACTAGATTTAATTATTCAAAAGCCGTCGGTCTGTGATGCTTGAGGCGCGAGGGCACTTAATATTTAGGCATGTTTGATGTAGGCTGATTTTTTATTGCTTAACTAGTGAAATAGCCGCTAGTAGCCAATTGGTAAAATATCTATCAATCATGAAATCAATTCATTAATTTGTAAACTAGATATTTTTTTTTATAAATTTTAGTTTAGTTGACGTTTTTCAAGTATTGCAATAGTTAAGTAAAGTAACTGTGTACATTTACAACTAACAAATTTATTATTTGTGTTATTATATTTTAACCCTAAAAATAAAACGAGAGTTCTAAATAATCTATTATTTAGGTTTCGGTATTACTTTAGGGTTCTAATATACATATAAGCTACCTACAATTATATACGTAGCACTCTCCTAATACTAGCCTCGTAATGCATGGCACAGTTATGTTAAACGAAATTCGTTAATTCCGGTATGACACTCAAAACTGACCCTTACAATCAAGATGTATGTAGGTACAGTGATGTACAAAAGTAGCAGTTATGTGACACGCTATCCGAGACCGCATCACGCACGCATCCCGCAGTTTCTCGGCCGAAAGACGTGAAAATTTAATTCGAACGTCCTCAAACACGGCGCTCGGTCGGTTTGCGTGAACGTGATCTGCACTACGTGATTTATTTGAGCTGTCTGTACTTTAAAATATGGTGGCATAAGAATTAAATGTGTAATGCCTAGGTACTTCTTGTGTACATAGTAGGTATGGTTTTGACTTTCTTCTGAACTTGAGGTAGGCGCTAACAATTGAAAAAGTTAAGGCGGAGGTGATGTTGCATACTGAATTTAAAAATGTATTTATAAAACTAGATATTCTTTTATATTTGTATAATATTGATTTGTTATATTTACGCGAATACTAACATTGTGTGAAAAATGTATATCATAATAAATATGTTTAAGAATGTAATCATTATATTGCCTGTAAAATTTGAGATCATAGTTTAAAAGTTGGATCTAAACAATATCGAAGCCAGCAGAGCTCAGCGCAGCTACGTACAACTATACTTTGAACTAGCATAGTCTATGTGTATTACTGAGAAAGATAATAACTGGATGTGACCAAAACTTGCTGAAACCCGAATGAAATAAGAAAAAGACAAAAAATAAGTAACAAAAATGTTATTTTAGATTAGCCTACGGCAACGAGGAGTAGGAAGACGTCTTTGCCCAAATTAAAACTGTGCCTCAAATGGCTAACTAACTGAATAACTACCCTCTGGCTACAAACTGATCGCCGAAAACTCCCAAGTGATGCAAATGAAATAAACAACGAGATTTAAAAAATAAGACATAATAAGCTTTGAAAATATATTATTAGGCTGCTCAATATAACAGGACTTGAAATGTTCCAGTATTTCTATATCCGCGACTTAGTGAGTTTCCCCGATAAGACCAGAATTTACGGAGCGTAACCTGCATGCCGAGCTTTATAACTTGAATGGCTTCTTTCCTAATCTGATCCTGCACTTTACAATATACCTACTCTGTAGATTTATACACCTACCTACTGGTTGGTTACGACCTTATTGCTTGGTCTATTGGTAGATTTTTGCCACTACGATTATGCTTTTGTGAGATGACAAGACCTGATGATCTCAATATACATATGGTGGTGTTATAAGGTCATTGTGGGAATCAGATCCTAGCGGTCTCGGATCCTTATCACATATATTTTGAAGTCGAGCTTATTTTCTGTACAGCGAAACTTATAACGCCATCTGTGTTGTTTCATAGTTACTCGCTTTTACAACATTCTCGTGAAAAATATTTTCAGATTGTGCATTTTCGAGACACCGCCCTCTACCGAAGCTTTCCAGAGACTGTAGAAGGTAGCAAACTGAATTTGTAAAGGCTGAACATGTGAAGTTGGACTAATAGGGGGCATTGGTAGGTACTACAAAGCCTTTAGTATAGAGGTCCTCTACGACGTGATTATATTCTTTTGGGAGGCCGGCAGATGTCGTTAATAACAGCCGGCAAGTAGATAAAAGCCTGCCAATTTACACGCAAGATATTGGTCCGCATTGATGTCTACAACGAAAACTTATATAAGGTATGCTAGGTAAACCAAACTCATGACAGAGAGATAAAAGTAAAGTGATATCCATAAAATATAGAATAAGACCAAAATGAAGAGACCCTCTAAAATATACATCAAATCTTGTAAAAACAAAGGGCTCAAAAAAATAAAACTTATGATACAATTCAAAGTTGTATTTGCGTTTGATTTTATCTTTCGGGTTAGTTTGTTCAAAACTGTCGCGACTTAACTTGGTCGGCTGTAACTAAATCAGTCGTGATAATTTTTGTTATAACTTCCTAGTATCTGCTAGATGAACAGTTGGACGTAGCAAAACGATACGAGTTGTTAATTTCTAAAAAAGTTAAACAATCAAGATTAGTAAAAGAAATGAGGTTGTTTATAATTTTTATTAAATTGTGAACTACTGATAACTACAAAAACAATCAAAACACACTAGTGCGTAATTTAATATCTTATAGATTATGTGTTGTACAGGCATTAATTCAGCCGAAGCTAGTAACACAACGCGACATAACGAGTAATGCGAAAACCAACAAATTGTTACTACATTATAGTAAGGCTGACAACACAGGCAACACCAATAAATTTTAAGACATAATTTTCTCCTCGTCGGCTATATTACAAGTAGTTATACATTTGTCAACTCGCCGTCAATTCAAGAGCTTTTTGAGAAGAAGTCACTGAGATGGCCTGTTGTAGCGCCATTATCATGCTAGAACTCATTTGCATGCCATAAAACTCGTTCAGCGAATAATAATTAGCGTTAATGAGAGTGTATTATGCAAATTCACATCACTCCGACCTACTGAGACGGCGGCTTGTAATCAAAAGACAGATTAAACTTTTGCTGGAATAAAATTTGAGGGTAGACTAAACCCCCTCAAATTTGTATGTGACTGTTGGTGGTATATTGATTTTACAGAAGATACTGATGGGACAGTTAAAAAGAACGGGAAATAATAGGTATTCTAAAGTACTAGTACCCAAATTTTCCAAAAAATTCAAAGACTTGATATCACAACAAAATGAACATAATAATGTAGTTATGGGATATAATAGATGATGATTATGCCGTTAATACCTACGGTTACCAAAATGTTAAGAACAAACCAAGAGTAAACAAAACCATGTGCTCTTCGCATGCGCACTCAATCAATAAACAAAACAAAATAATCAGGAAACCTGTTTTATTTGAGTGAATTTATTCTGGCACTCCTAACAATTGCGTTAATAGCCCGCAACATGAATGATATTACAAAAGAAAATAACAAAAACGCAAATTCCACCAACGTTACTATGGAGCCGCCGAAACTTAACGAAAAAACGCCGCCGTAGGTAGCTGCAAAATAATAATCAATTAATTGGTTTAATGGTATAGAACATTTTTGATTCCATGAAATTACCAATGGTATAATAAGAGGAAAGTATTCTTTGTAAGTATCACTAATTTTAAGTAGCTCTTGCTCTGTCTGCAGCATAAGGTAAAATTAGCCATAATTATTTCTTTGAAGCACTCAGCGATTTTTCTAAGCTTCAACTTTCATCAAAAATCTTTACGCATTTTAAATCAAAGCTTAAGTGAAAGCTTTATAAATGACACGCTGCCGTTTTTCCAACATGGAATTGTTATAATGCCACACAAAATAAACAGTTATGGTGATTCCTAACGATTCAAATTCAACGAACGGACACCGTGTCTACTTAAGTAAAATGATTCAAGGAAACGCTATAGGAATAAGTAATTATCTTCCTTTCGGACAAATCTTTTGTTATTACTGTAGGTATTGAAACAGATTTGTTTTGAAATCTTTGTCTAATACTTGTACCTAATACTTTGCATAAACAGTATTACAATAAATATGTATGGTTTGAAAACCAACTAGGTATCAAAAAGACCTTGTCCGCGTGTAATGGTGGCAAGAATGCTGGCTGCATTTCCTCGCTGTATAATCGAACTGTATGGTTTAGAATAGGAGTAATCTAGATCAAAATACATACCGATAAAGTAATTGAAGTCAATCAATAAGGTTAACTTGTAACAGTTGCAAGTGGATTTTCTAAAGTAAACTTTTAAAGCTGCCAGTTCGCTTGCATTCACTCCTTGGCTGTAACAAACAGTTTGAATGCATTAGATAATTAGGACCGGAGTAATGGAACGTCTTCCATTGCTCCGGTTAAGTCTCGCATCAACTCTGATATGAGACTGAATACAAGTCTTGACTGTATTCATTTTATAGATGGTTTTGAGAATTGATTGTTATTGGTTTTATAGAATTCCAAGTCTAGCTGATCATATTAAGTCTCGATCTAGACATGTTCCATTACTTTTATTAATTTGACAGCTTACGTGACGTCATCGGGATAGTTGCCAGGTAGAAAGGGAGTGAGGTCACTAGTAATACTGAATGACTTATCTCGACACTCCATATAGCATATTGGGTTGCAGAGCATATCGTGTACCGATATGTGTACTGAAATAAACATATAAGAGATTTAAGAAGTTACGCCATGTCAATAAATCATCTAAACAACAGAGAACGACACAACTAAGGAATTAGTTTCTTTTTTTATACTAATTTTTTTTTTGTATTATTTTAACACTGAGTATATAATTACATATTAATGGCTACATGGCTCCCACATTGTTATTTTTTTAAATGAAGAAATGTAGGAAGGAGTAAAAAACAACATCTAAATGGTTTCCTTGAACAAAGTCATTTATGTTCCTGAGGAGCTGGACCAGCGCATATCCAATACCTAACATAAACTAAAAGTTATCAAATAGGTAGTTCTACCACCCAACACAAATTCAATTTAAATTCATCGGATTAATATGGCATTTGGCCCACAAAATCGGCCGGTAAATCAAAACTAAGTCGTTATCAAAAAAAAATATTTGCCCAAAACTCATTCATCGGACCGAGCTGACCAAAATACTTTTAACTGCCTTAAAATGTGTTACATGCCTACCAGATTTTAGTTCCTTTGGTCTATAAGTACCTAATCTAATCTGGTGGACTATTCTGACTATATTTCAAATAATTTTCTAAAGTCTGTCCTTTTTTTGTTACCCTACATCCATGTCCGTCGATATCTCCGCCGTTTATCTTAAGGTTAAATCCATATAATGTCAAATAGCTTTAGATTACAACATTGGAATACATAAATTGAAAACGTATATCTAGTGATAATAACATTATAGTAGAACCGCTACGGTATGACGATGGAAATAGATTCTTATTCAAACATATGTGGTAACATATAACCATATTTTAAAACTAAAGATAATTGAAATGCATTACCTGTGACGTTATTCAAACATTTCAAATCTTTGAATTCGCAGATGCGTACTGATTTTTCTGCAAACATCGCACAAAATTATTATAACAGACTTAAAAAAAAGTATGTTATACATCGACTATTTGATAAATGGAATGTGACTTCGTGACTGGAATCCCAAACACACCTAGTTTCCCCCATGATAAATCTAGTCTTCATATATATTACTGTGACACACATACTTAAAAGGAAGGGGTTACCATGGAAACAATCGTAATAGTCTCTTGAGTACACGAAGAGAATCAATGATATTGAACACAAATGTTTTCTTGGTCGTGTCTTTAGACACGACCAAGAAAACATTTGTGTTTGTTAACTTTAACTACTCTCATGTCAAAATCAATGTACAATTTCTTCTGTATTCCTATCTAACTAATATTTGTTGTTGAAATTCTGCATTTCATTTTATTTCTTCAAATAGGAAAACGTTTTTTTTATGAAAACAAGCTATTCATCAAAAAGATCTTGTCCGCGTGGAATGGTGGCATGAATGGCTGCATTTTCTCGCTGTATTATCAAGCTATTTTTTTGAGCGAGGAAGGAGCGAGAAAGAGACCACCTGTCACCAGTGGAGGCAATCAACCTAGGTGATAATCTGTCGATAAACTCTTAACACTAAAATAATGCAACAAAACAAACCTCTAGGATATTTATAAGGCACACATCCACAGATATTCAAATAATTCTTCATTTTACACTCCGTATAACAAGTCTCATAACTGTATTTGTCCGTGTGTTCCAAGTGTACTTCATCGTGGAACCAACATGCCCTTTTGGCAGGTTCTACTCTTCTGATGTCAGATTCACTTTGGAATATTATTGGTTCCACTTTGATATCCACCGATTGGCCGGGCGTGATGTACCGGTAAAGTATTGTAAATTCTGGATAGTCATTTGGATCGTTTATCATTATCTGTAAAAGTCTTAGATCAATGGCGTGTCTGGGGTCTTCTTCTAAGTTTCCTTCCAGTTTGAAGTTTATTTCGCTACCAACACGGCGAGAATGAAATATTCTTAGGCCAAATTATAATTCTTTCTAGCGCATTACCGGTGGAAGTTTTAAACAGTTATTTCTAAACATATTAATGTAATTTATTAAAGTGAATCGGGGGTCTCCTTCGCGTGTTTTTCTCTACACACTACACATAAAAATTACAACACTTTCCCCGCGTGGGTATGGAAGAGAAGGGTAAATCTGTTGTCTCGAAATAATATGGTTATATTTATGATTTTGTTGCATGTTTCGAAAAAAAACACAACAAAAGCATAACTAAGTAGGTTTAGTAAAGACAATTGAAGCGGTATACCTTGGCTCCGTAATATGGTAGCTTTGACCAAACTGGATAATCATGGGGCTCAACGTTTAAAACCACGCTTAAGCCTGACAATCTGTAATCGAATGAGAACAATTGAAGTCATTTGTTATAATTAGTTATTTACAATTGGTTATAAATAAATATTTTCATACAAATGACGATATCCGAAAAAAAAATAAAAAAAATATTAAGAACTAGTATTTACTACCACCATATTTCTAGGAAACAATTAAATTATTTATTGAGATTACCTCCCCGACTCCGAAGTAGAAATGGCGCGGGAAGTGGTTGAATCATCATCGTAGTACTCTAGATTATCGTCCAACGGTAATACGGCACTAAAAAGCAACAATAATCCTATACAAACACTATTGAGTACTTCTATTGGGAACTTGGTCAATACTGTTTGTTAGTTTAGAGTAGCCTTGATATAAAATATTATGTATTAGTTTACTTAGGTCTTGAAGCTTAGGTACACGTTAAATCTGTTCGTGGGAGATTGGGACCAACTTTTACATTTATCTTCTACAGAATATAATCAATAGTGCTATTGAGCGATTCCTTTGTATAGGGATTAGCGACTGAGTAAATTCTATACATCTATACAAATAAATAAAATTGGAGTGTATATACTAAGTGTTTGGATGTATACACGGTGCATATACCAAAACAACATTTTTTACAATTTTTGTCTGTCTGTCTGTCTACTTGTTCCGTCTAATCTCTGAAATGGCTGGACCGATTTTGACAGGACTTTCACTGGCAGATAACTGATGTAACAAGGAGTAACTTTGAAAGAAGTAGAACACCCCCCCCCCCCCCCGCCGCCAACGGCTTAATATCACAAAGGCTGCCGGTCGCGGGCTATTGCTAACGGTTGCGTCTTTGTTAAATACCATGCGGACGAAGTCGCGGGTCACAGCTAGTATAATAAATAATTAACAGACAAACACACCAACCATACGATTCCATATTAAGCGACGCTTGGACTAATGGACTGAGGGCGAACTCATTAGGTATATAATACTTCTATAGATATCAAACATCCATGACTCGGGAACTAACATTCATGTCCATCATATAAAGTTTGTCCCTACCAGTATTCGAACCTGAAACCCAGGGCGCAGAAAGCTGGGTCTCTATCAACTGCGCTAATCACGACGTCAAAAAACCTTTTCATATTAAATATATTAAAAAGCATGTATTAAATATAAGAAGGGGCCTATATTAATTGGTTTGGTTAACGCACACTTCACTCGCGTCATTGAGTGCAGCGTAGTTGAAAATGCAGCAATGTCCTTCATATGTCTTGACTAGACTGAACATGTCACCGCAGTTCTTCTGCTTTCTGTTGAAGCTGCAATGAAGAAAGAGGTTCTCGCATTTTTGGTGAACCTGGAAAATAATCAAATATCTAATTTACAAAATGTCTGCTCTAAATAATTATTTACAAAAGTTGCCCTGGAAATTATTAATAAAAACCCTTCGGTAATTTTTTCACCAAAATTGCCGAAGCTTCTTGGCTTCAGTACTGGACCAACTAAGTTAGCTAGATTCATTTAAATAATTATATTAACTAGTCCTTTTAATGTGGGCACGTGCCTCCCATCAATGCAAGGGCTATAAGAAGAAGAGTTAAGTCCCACCAACCCGGTGAGGGTTGGTGGGACTTAACTCGTCTTGAGAGGTTTTCTCAGACTTGCAGATTTCCTCACAATGTTTTCCGTCAATGTTTAGCAAGTAATTTAATCATGATTGAAAATGAGATACGCACATCAAATCCAGAAATCCTTGTGATGTGAGTCGGGGTTTGAACCTGCTGGTTCGTTACCGAGGCAAGCTTTTTACCAACTCTATATCACTGCTTTTTGAATGAGAAACATTTTAAGAAAATCAAACATTGTCTACTATTACAATGGTAAAAAAATGCCAAATGTTTTTTTTAAATCTTTGCTATTTCACTCGATTGTGTACTTTTTTTTACTGTACCTCCTCCATAATGGTGTCCATCGTGAAGTAATGGTGTTTCAGTATTGACATCACATCCGAGTAGTTTCCCAGTGTCCTGCTGTGTTTTCCGAAGTTCTTGAGGTGGGGTAGCGCGTTGAAAAAGCTAATAATTTCTTTTTCAGTCTTGTTGTAGTGTTTTCTGAAATTATATCAAGTGTGTAGTGAGAATCTCATTGGACGTGCACTTGACAGTATAGTCGTAACTTTACGATGGTGCTTCTAAACTTTTTGCATTATTTATTACTGTCGATTCTGATATCAAACGTACTACTCACAAAACGTTTTCGATATTCTTAGATTCCTTCAAAGAGACCATGTTAAAGTTGCAAACACTGACTGCAGGAAAAGGTACTTGATTCACATTGCAGTTGGCATTTATCTATAACATAAAAAAATCTTGCATCTTTATATTATACACGTAAACAAAAAAAATTAAAGCTGTTTACCACACTGGTACTAAACCTAATAATATGGTAATCCTGGTATGCGAAAACATTGTGTGATGAGCACGAATGTTTGTACCCGAGTCATGCGACGCTTTATGACTACATAAGTATTTATATCATTGTCTCGTGCCCAAGATATAGGAAACCACAGTTTGGAGTAGAAAAGTGTCCGGAATACAAAAAAGCTGTTCAGGGTATTGTCTACAAATGTCTATAAAAGGAGGAAGAGATAGAATATTACGTATAAGATCAATCCAATTAAAGGACGTTGGCCACAAAAAGGTATTGTATAGTAAACAGCTCAATACTTCAATATGTTTTTGTCAGACGACGTAATCCATGGTGGTGGGTATTAGCATAAGAAATATTGGTCCGGAAGAATTCACCGCCCGAGCCGAGAATAGGAATCCACAGGGAGTTATTTGAGAACTATTCGATTATGTCACCGCCAGCCGCGCCTATTTTATTCCAGAGCAACAAATGTTTAGACTGCTAGTAACTTCTAGAAAAGGCTGGGATAACGCTGTATCAACCAACACATTATTGAACTAACACAAAAAAAAATTCAACATGATTACGAGATTAGATAAACAGTTTTCTGTATAAGTAACTATGAAACTCATGCTGCACTAGCCTCAGTAACAATCTGGTTGTTATTCAGCTTCTGTTTGATGACCATTATAAATGCCATCGTTAACAGAATATTGCCAACCATTGCAGCTGTCCATAGCATCAATGGTATTCCGGTTTTTGAATTAAAATGTCCTGTGCCATGTACTGTTGTGACGCTTTCCATTAACGATACGAATCGAGGCTTGTTGGACGTTTTTATTTTCTTTTTCATTTTTCAGCTGAAATCGATAAAAGGTTAGAAAGAGAGATGAACTACAGTATGTAATTTTTTCGTGTTACCCCGTTTTTTTTTACCGTTTCGAATGACGATATTCTTTGAAGTAAACCAACTACAAAATATAATTATTAAGTTCCGTTTTAGGAAACTTGGCGCCAATCTATGTGTAATTAGTTTCAATTAGCACCATCGGTCTGGAGGGTGAAGTTCTAACACTGAATAATTAACAGAAGTTTTCCAATTTGTAGACACATTAAATTATAAATACTTGTTTTTAGAATACATAGATTATTATATGTTCCGAAGTGGACATTTTAGTGGTGTATGTATTTATTTTTTATATAATAGTGTATAATTTATCTTATATTGCAGACTATATATGAGATACTTGCGTTATTCAAAATTAATCATCTAAATTCTACATTGCTGTTTATAACCATTTTTATTGGTCTCCTTTAAATGAGTTTTATTTTGAAATGTTACGTCAAAATATGCGATGAAGATTCCGTGTATAATTGCAAGACACCAATAACTCTACCGTTCTAGTAAAAATGTATATCTGCTCAATATCAATCCCACTGAACAAAGTTAACAAGTAAAAATACAGGTTTATTGTTCTTTATGATTCGCTGTTTAATTGCTTTTTGATGGAAGTAGTGTATAAAAAGTATTAAGTATTCCTTTGTTATCGAAATTCATTACTCTTTACAAAGTAACGAAGCGGGAATCAACTTTAATAATTCGGATTGCTAACAGACCTTAAGAATATAAACATCCTTTTATATGTACTATATAAAAGATGAAGAAGAAGCAGTGATAGCCAAGTTGGTAGAACGCTTGCCTCGATAACGAGGATTGCAGGTTCAAACCCCGGCTCGCACCTCTGGGATTTTTCACGTGCGAATCTCATTTTCAACCAAGATTATCACTTGCTAAACGGTGAAGGAAAGCATCGTGAGGAAACCTGCATGTCTGAGAGAACCCCTCGAAAGATGTGTGAAGTCTGCCAACCCGCTCTGGGCCAGCGTGGTGGACTATGGCCTAATCCCCCCTCGCATTGAGGGGAGGCCCGTGCCCAGCAGTGGGATATAAAAAAGGGCTGGAATTATTATATATTATTATTATTATAAAAGATGATATACTAATAATAATTCATTTCATGCACCTATACAAAATTACAACAAAAAAGTCGGAGTTGGACATTAAAATTAATTATTTTAGTAAGCATAATCAAAGGTCTAGTGAAAAAACGAAGTGCAAAACACTTCAAAGACGACTTCTTAATTTGCCTTAATTTAAATTTGTCTCCTTAATATATTTCCTTATTGTATACTTAGGTACATAAAATAAGTCGCAACTCAATTTCGGGAATCTCATTAACTGTAATACATTCCATCGTAATTCAATGGTATATTCACATGCCTTTTTTGCAAAAAATATATAACTCGTTGAAATGAGATTAAGCAAAATGACAGTAACGAAATTTAAATCATTCTGCAAACATTCCTCGCTCCATGGCGTGTACTATTTGTATAAGAGGACGGGCTGGTGCGTGCATATCTTGTGGTGCATGATCATAGCAGCCAGCCTGTCGTTGTGCTGCTTCCTCAGTCATATGATATGGGAGAAGTTCGTCAGAGATCCTACTTTGACGGTGGTAAGTACAAATCTTTATTTTTTTAATAAGTACGCAGTTTCATTTCTTTGTTTATAAAATGAATGATGCCTCGTAGAACTTCAGTCGTTATACTAGACCAAATGGTTTCTAGTCTTTTACTTGTAACCTTTTTTTTCTATTCTGTTTTTATGCATTCAGTTGTATCGGCAACCACAATTTCTTGCAAAAACCAAAAGATACTGCGTATTTCATCCTTGACATTTTCGTAATCATTCGAGTTGTAAACTAACCTTCTGTATAGATAAGGACATAGTCTCCCATTAAAACTTCTAACGTGAAGGGATAAGAGTTCAGGGAGTATTTGTCGAAAAGGTGTTCGAGTCCGATCTAAAATTTGTTAAATGGACGAAATATGAAACTTGAGATGTCAAAGCCATTGTACAAGCCAGTAGCTTAGTACGAATTATATCAAAATATTTTGAGAATGTATTTCTTCGTACAATATAATTATCCTGCCAAACAATGTACAGGTTCATCGTGACTATTCCCTGCTAATTTGTCAGGTGGAGTCTACACATTATTCTACAGCAAATGTACCGTTCCCGGCAATAATTATTTGCGATACTGAGATATACCTTCCAAGAACTCGAGAGATTACTGATCTGCTGTAAGTAATGAAAATTCCATGGAAACATCTAGTATTTTTCCATCACTAGCAATAATTAGATTTACTCCATAGATTGTTCATTTTATTTTCATTTTGCAGGTTTCTCAATTGGTGATTCAATTTAAATTGATTCAAAGTAAATAACATGTTTTAAATAATGATAGCATATTTTACTAAATGGAAATGAACCAAATTTGTTTCTTAGGGATATATTAGGGAAGGTACCGCCTTTTGGGATACATGCCTTTACCTAGTCTGAAATATAATCTGTAATTATTTGGTTCCTAAATAAACTTATTACTTTGATATGTAATGTGTATGGGTTGAGTTTATGTGATGTGTAATATTGATAAGTAAATGGAATGAATAAAGTATTAATAACATGAGAGCTGGATATGCAAATTACATTTTGGTGACCACAGACCCTAAAAGAGAAAATATAAAATCTTATAATTCATAAATGAAATTTCATGTATTAGTAACTGCTAGTACAACTACAGACTATATGTGCATGCAAGTAATAGACAAATTCGATTTCCAGCCTTCTCCGCGGCTACAACATGAGTCAGGTACAAGAATTCTACAAAAGTTTCACTGATGTGGTGAAAAGTGGTTACACGCCACAACCCTTTGTAAGGAAGATGCATTCAGTACTTGATGATCTGGGATACCATTTCAAATTATTATTAGATATGGTAAGAAGGACAAACCATTATACAACACAACAGCTCATATAGAATATAAGGTCCTATACACTTGTGATAGGTGTATTGTAAGCTCAAAGAACCGATGGGCGTTGGGGCAAAAAGTATTAAGAAAGGCGACCACGAGCCAGAAGACGTAGTGTAGGGCAGCACAAAGGGGACTGATAGTAATTAAAACACGCGTCGCAGGGGACCGATGGACGCGAGTGCTGCAGGACCGTGATGTGTGGATTAGGGAAGGCCAGATGTACATATCTTTCGGTTGATGGATGCATAAGGATAGTGTTTACTAACGGGTGATCATCTTTCAGTTCAAAAGACCGTGCAACGATCTGATAAGAGAGTGCAGTTGGAGGTCGCGGTTGCACAACTGCTCTGATATGTTCAGGCCGGTGTTCACAGTTGCTGGATATTGCTGTCAATTCGATATTCAATATTTTATGTATGTGTATAAGATATATTATTGTATAACGTACGTTTACTTTAGGATTGATTTATATCAGATATCCGCCATTAAGTACAGAGGTATCTAATGGCGCGTGGCGCTAAGTGACTATTATGTTTCAGTGCCTACTCCAAGTAGATTTTCAGATCGCATTTAGGGATGAGATCAAAAAATACTTAACATCGCGATATTACTCAGTAATTCCACTTCCATAAAATGTTGTACTTACTGCAGGTGGCATACCGATGTACCAACTAGTTTCATCTCTGGAGTAGATCTCACTGAAGCATTAGACATTATCGTTAGTGGGCAGGTGGACAGTGTTGACGGTAAAGCCACGAACAGGTCTCCCGCGGTGAGTATTAGTTTAAATAATTATAATAAATTGGGGGCCTACTACAAATTTCAATTGCGGTATGTATACTGAACCGCCTGGAAATGTTATATTAAACTCAATAATTCATCGTCAGTCATGATATTATTCATCATCGTTAGGCAACTTTACAATTACACATTAAACATAGTCTTATTTAACGAGAACTTAAGTCGTTAGCATGTTAAAGATGGCACGTTGTAGACCAGGAAGTAAATTTCCTGGAAATTAAAAGTCGATGATAAGCCCCCTGGGGTCTTTTTGTATTGAAATAATGTTGACCATCTGATTACTCTAGGAAGGAATAACAGAGTATATCAGAGTTTAAAATTTCAAATAGATAACAGAACGGTTTATAAGAATCATGTGTAATAGGTAACATATTCACACAATCGACGACCATTTTACTTTTCAGCTCTACGTGGTGGATAGTAAAGACAAATTGACCCTTATGGACAACCACATAACTCTCAACCCAGATGTGCACTTCGATATTAATGTATATACGTGGGCGATCGACTCATCCAGCTACGTTAAAGAATTATCTTTGAGGAATAGAAAATGTTTTTTGGAGTCTGTATGTACCCAAACTAATAGACATAGACTGTCGTAATTAAGTAAATTTGAAGTAACTTGAAATCTTTCGCCGTATAAAATATAGATCGTGATTTAAAAAGTCTATGTAACGTACTCACCCGCACAACAACAACACACCCGCTGTTCAGTCCAAAATTAAGCAACACTCATTATATAGGCTGCTTATATAGGGTACCCATCCTATAATCGTCTGAGGGCAATCCTATCCAGTTTATGAAATATTTTTTGTTTGGCTATGAATAGCAATTTATTTATTACTGTAATTTAGAAAATTAAGGTGTATGTATGACCTTTCTAGGAACAAGGCCCAGGTGCCGATTTCTACCAGGGCTGCATGTCGCGACTGATATTGCAGCGAATCGTCGCTCAATGCAAGTGCTTGCCCTTCAACTATACTGGTAATCACTTAATTGCTCTTACTTAACTACATTTTGTACTCGCCAGTGATGACCTTGGCACTGAGACGTGGTCACTTACTATAGGCCTCATAAGAAAGCTCAAGGTTGCTCCGCGCGCAATGGAGAGAACATGCTCGGGGTTTCCCTACGCGATAGACTCAGAAATGAGAAATCTATTTCGTCTATGAAATAGAATAACCGACATAGGTTAAAGAATTTCAAAGTTGTAGTGGCAGTGGGCGGGCACAGCTCGAACCGATGGCTCTTGGGGCAGAAAAGTTTTAGAATGATGACCACGAGCCCGGGAACGTAGTTTATGTAGATCTGACAATAAGTGGCCTTGTGAGACACAGGCTCCTCAGGGAGCCATTGCAGCTCACAGTTTACAGTATTTTTAGCTGTATGATGAGTCAATTAATGGAAACCATGAAAATCATAACAAAATTGGAAATACAAAATCGGAGGCGAACATTTTATAGCTTCCAAAATTTGTATTTTCGTGAGACGTGAAACATTACCACACAATAATAATTAAATCTTGCATTAAAATTTATTCGTAACAAAAACAAGGAACTTAACTCCAGTACCTCAAGCACAATCTTTTTTACGTGACGTTTCGATAACATAAAGTCTTCCATCCCTTTCACACCCATGATTTCATAAATAAGTATGACAGTGATAGCCTGTTTTCTCGTTGACGTTACGATTACATGAGAAGTTCCTGCTTAACCTTCAGTTGTTACCCTAAGAAGCTACAATATGTAGTTCTATATAGGGTGTATTGACAAAGCCACATGTTGATTGAGTCTTATTAAAATATTGAGGTCTATTGGCCTTGATCTACTAAATGGAGAATCATAAATTTCTTTTGGTATTGATTATATATAATAACTTTTTAATACCTACCATAATTATCAAACTAATATATACAAACAGTACTTGAATAGATTCCAAATGTTACTGCGAGGCTTTTTTCTTGAAAAAAATTCTGTGATTTCTCTTGAAAGTTAATTTAAATTATTATAAGACTACTTATTATTTCTACTTCAAATTGAAATATTTTCTCAAGTAAAATCCTAAATAGGAATGGAAATAACATTTCAGAATTAATCATTTATCTGAAGCTGGATACTTTCACTTCTCAAGAATTTAAGGAATAAATTAGGTTATGCAAATCAGTCCTGGGATATTGAAAATATTGTTATCGTTTGCAGCGCAAGAGTTGGATGTGCAGGAATATACTGGGTGTACGTGGGATCAGCTAGTTTGTATTCATCAAGCTAAAGGTACACAAACCACTATTCACACTTAAGCCGAACGCAGACAGTTGCTTTTCGACTGACACCGATTCTTATCGGAAATACTAGAAACTAACCAAAAGTAGCAAAAAATACCGGAACCTGTAAATAGTAGTAGTAATGAAATATAAACTAGGATTAGTATAGATCTACTTTGCGTAAAGTTATACATATAAGAAATTCTTCTATTGCTACATACATGATACCATTTATCATTTTATTGGGCTGTTTTATGTGACAGTATATGCGAAGCTAATTTATTCCAGAGTCAGCGCAAGTGGACATCAGAGAAATAATATCAGAAAGCGAATGCTACCAGCGGTGCGACTACGTACAGTATGATACCGAAGTGGAATACGTGATCAACGAGATAAACTTGAGGTACATTTAGGTCACCAACATAAACCTTGATATGTCTGTGAGAATTTTACATACATACGGCAAACTAAAGTTCCCTTTATTATTTGACATAATGTCTGAACAGCAAAAACAGCCTGTATCAGCACAAATATTTGTTAGTAAAACACTGTTAATTATCTTGCAGCAGCCAAAGCAGCAGCAGAGTGGCGGTACACTTTGCGCATTCCACTTGTATGAAATACAGAAGAGAAGTTCTGTACACTTGGGACCAAATGTTGGGTAAGATAACACACCATTTTCAAACTCAAATCTTAATAAATTTTCTAGCCGCAAAAAGTAGCTCAGTATATTGTATACAAAATGGAAAGGAGGCCCATTGAAACAAACAAACGGTCTTTAGAACAAGGCCTTCGCCGGCTTTACCATGCGAAATGAGAACAAAACTAATGTACGCAGCTATGACGGATACGGTATTAAGGCTTACATTAGCTGACTTTTTGACATGTCTCTTAGAGTGATAGCTTCCACTAAGCCATGTTTACAAGCTTTTGAGAAATGTTTGTGTAAACCATCATGACGCCAGCATTCAGCGCAGGGGTAGGCAGATGTACACTGCACACAAATGTTGCCAATAGTATTAGGTAATAAATGCACGCCATTACGATTCTACCAGGCAAACTGCACCATTGTGTAATGTTTGAATTGATTAATTTTAACGTTTAATGTTATTTTAAAAAAATAATGTTATATTTAGTTTACATTTACTTTATTAACTTTGTACATTATGTATTTGAACTTAAACCTCAATGTATTTTATTTTGTGTGTAACAAACCGCAGAATTAAAACAGTGCTCGATTCCGGCCTGATCCACCAACGGATTCTCAAGGGGATTCGTTGTATTATTCTTGATTATTTTTATCACGCAATCTTAGACAAAGAAATAATAAAGACGGACTGTCACGATTAAAATATTAAAGCCAAAAAATCATATCGATTGGTGTAGTTTAAGTGAATTTGCTTGCGCTACACAAATCAGCTTGGTTTTTTGGGCTTCTCTATATTGCAACACTCCGTCTGTATTATTTCTTCACCTGAGTACGCAAAGGAGTTATTTATAGTTAATCATATTTCCTTGAGTAAAAAATCCTTCTACCAAATGAACATCTGGCTGATACAGCCAGAAAAGTAAATTTCATAGATCGATCAAAGAGGTCAAATCACATAAGTAGCTTCAATATTAAGGGATCAATAGTAATATTAATATCAGCGCTTCTATGAAAAAGCTGTTTCATTTATTCAAAACATTTTATTCCAGCAAATCTCGGAGGGATTTTCGGCCTCTGTCTCGGAGGATCAGTAATCAGCGTAATTGAAATCATCTGGTTTTCATTCGAGTTGTTGTTATCAGTTATATACGTCTCCTGTAAGCAACAAGTCCAGCCTAACAAAACAAAGGAGAAGAATAAAGTTTTCGTTTTGTCACAAAAGAATATTAACTTTAAGAAATTGTCGGGAAAAGTGAGACCGTATAAGTTTGTACATTGATGTAGTTAATGGAACTTAAGAACAATTTTTGTGTGTAATCCTGGCTAAAGAATTGTATGAGCATATTAATTTGTCTAATAGATTGCAGAAGTCTTAAAAATCTAAAATTCGCGTAGGTTGTTGCATGAATTCCTAGCAACCAGTCGCCAAACAATCACAGACATTTATGATAATTTTATGACAAAAGAAAATAAAACAAAATTGTCAACGCCACTCTTCAATATCTGGCCAAGAAGCCGCAATTTCATTGTAACTCAGTATTAACTCAAGGTGTATGGCACATCACTAAAGTGCTCGTTCAATCCGCTCGAGTGTCATCCAGTGAACAAGGGTCAGGTTGTCTGTGCGTGACGAGGAAATTACTCATTTACAGAATACCGTGGTAAGGGGGATAAAGAGATTTGCGGAAAAAACTTCATAATCTAAATTAGGGAAGTATCTTGACCGTGCCTAGAGATAAACCCGCCACTCCATCGTATGATTGGAAGTAATCCCATTACTTAGTTATTTGTCAAAATGAAGGATTATTTTTAAAATGTCAGCCTACTTTGAACTTATTCATTTATTTTCCTATACGCAACTATTTTCAGGTTAATTTGAAGTTGAAGTTTAAGTAAAGTTAAGCAAAATTATTTGGTTAGAAACAAACTTAACGTTCCAACAGTGAGATTGTTTAGTTTGTCCTTCGGCTTTGTTTACGACTAATGTTACATTCCTATGGGATATCATAAATTCCAGTCTAAGTACGCTTACACCGAACACAGTGAAGAAACTTACTCCTGCTGACTGAAATACAGGATCAGTAATGTTATGATGGTAAGAAGATGTCCTCAAAAGAATTTGTTAGTATTTTGGGATGATAATTGAAGCCGTCATTTCCTCTATCCGATAGCTAGCTCAGTTGGAAACGGGGAAATATATTTTTATTTAAATAATAAATGAGTAATACATAATAACCTACATATTTTGTGTGTTTGTCTGCGCATGTGGCATGCAGACCTCGGTGGATAGATGTCTATGTTTATAGTTCATATTATAGATTACAATTTATCATACATTTCACGGCCAGAGCTAGTCATGTTTTTCGTTCTGTGTAATAATTTACAATGGAATCGAACAGCAATTTAACAAGATGAAATCAGTCACCGATAAAATCAGAAACGGAAATTCACAAAGTTTATGTACACTTTCTACATCAATAAATAAACAACAATTTATGTACAATTCGAGACTTTATATTTATGTAAATGTTCAGTAGAACAGTTTGTAATCAAATTTGTTAAAAATATATCGCGTGAGTATCTAATAGCGTTTGAATTTTAATTAATTTTGTATATACGTGGGTACAGTGATGGAAAATATTATAAGGAAACCTGCATATCTGAGAAAACCCCTCAAAAGACCTGTGAAGTCCGCCAACCCGCACTGGCCTAATCCCCCTCGCATTGATAGGGCGCCCGTGCCCAACAGTGGATCATGAAAATTGGGCTGATAACAATCAATTAATTAATTTGTTTAATTAAATACTTTATCTTAATTATTTAAGGTTATTTATATTGCTTTAATAAAATGGTCTTTAAAAAATCATTCATATTTACAAATTAAATAAATACTAATATAAAATGGAACACTAGTTTCAGAAAGCACTGCGCAAATCCCTACCATTATCGAGCTGCGGGGTACACAAAACGCTGTTTTTTATAATAATTGTAATATATGTTATTTATAATTTTATAATTATACTAGCTGCGCCCGGCGGTGTTACCCGCGATAAAAAGTATGAAAAATTAAAACATCTATCCCACGGGAACCATACATTTTACCGGGATAAAAAGTAGCCTATGTGTGATTCCAGACTATAATCTAACTCTGTGCCAAATTTCATCCAGATCCGTTCAGCCGTTCGGGTGTGAAAGAGGAACAAACATCCATCCATCCATCCATCCATCCATCCAAACTTTCACATTTATAATATTAGTATAAGTATATAGTATATAGAAGTATAGATTCTAAAGAAGATAATAGTCGACTCTAATATAGGCACCTCAATATTTTTATGTTATTAATGCAAATTTTAATATAAAAATTCTATGTATAATAATTATTAGTATCTTAATCTAGGCTAGCCTGGCTGAGCTAAAAGCATTCTTAGGTCTAGGCGACCATACAAATGAGATGTTATTTCCAGCTTATAGACTTTTTTACATTAGTTCCTAGTACATAATCTAGTTGCCACACTATTTTGTTCTATAAATTATATATTATATAATCATTTAGCAGATTAACGTGATATTATACAAATGTTCGGTATACTATACATTTCTACTGCAAATGTTTGTTTGCCTTACAAAAGTAACTTGCTGGTTCCCGTCGTCATCCCACGCCCTGTAATTATGACTTATCTTTACGCTAAAAACTGACAAGGGTTAGGGTCTTAATATTCAGTAAACGTACACTTTTTTGACAAAAACATGCTCGTGTAATCTATAACAATGATTACTTTTTTTTGAGACAGAAAATAAGATTCGAAGTACAGACTTAAATTTTCAGCAGCTATTTAGGATGGGCATCTCGCTATTATCTGAAACCGAATGCATAACTAATAAAGTAAGAAGTAAATGCCACACTTGTAGAAGACGGTATATCAAACTAGCCCAATCAACAAACAACTTAATGATAATTCTTGTATCTATAAAATATTGTATTTAAAAATACAAGTGGCAATAGTATTCTATAATTTCAAGTTAGCGAGCAGTAAAGTCGAAATGTTCGGTTGCGCAATCGTATCGAATCTTCGATTCGGTTATAGGGTATACAAAATATCTGTAACACAAGGGAATTTGTAATCCAATTTAACTAAAAATATCTGAATGGAGACACTGATATCTACCTATAATAGAAAGTTTTAGAATGAGGCAAGAGCTTATTAACATGTTGAATAGGATCGTTTTCATATTAACAATATAAAATTCATTATCATGTACAATCCGTTGTAATTTCTAATTACACAGTCGGCGCCGCGGCGGTCTCCTGCGAGCACAATGAAACATGATTTCTAATTCTGATTACTGTTCTTACATATTTATCTCTGGCTACATCTTTCCACAATTTATTAAATTCCAGTAAAATACCAAAACATGTTCACAAATTTCTACAAAATATACTAGAAAATGTTAATAGTCTTTTTCATGATAGGCTATTTTTACCGGCAGCTGAAAGACAGTTATTGATGAAAAAAATACCAGCTTACACATTCCAAAAGTATTAACGAAATCCCAAAAAATAAGCACAATATATAGCTAAGTAAAAGGGAAAAAAATATTTATATCTCCTAGCTACTACATAGAACGGAATAGTAAATGTGAACATTTTGAAGCGTAACAGTAGGTACCTATTACAACATACCATTCAATTACATGTGCCCTTGTACAATTTAAGCACGAGTTTCGTTGTTCATTGTTAAGCTTTGATACATACTTTTACGCTTAAATTCAACATCACAAACAACTTTATTATGTAAAAAGTTTGAAACATTTTTGGCTTTATGCTTCCAAAATACATAACATTATTTCATGGCGTCTAGATATATATATAACAGAATTTAAAGCATGTCATTTAAGATGTCAACGCTTTGAATTATTTATAACGTGGTAGCGTTACTACAGAATGCTTAATAGACTTGATGCCTAACTACTTATTATTCTTGTACATAATTCATAAAATAAGGCATAACTCCTCCGCCATTTGCAAATTCAACGGCAGATAACCCGGTTGATCCGGATGTGAAGGATAGTGTGACCTGCACTTCGAGCGCCGACGACGTGGATAAATGGCTCAAGCTGTTTTATGTACGGCAGACAAAACATCGTTGTATTCCTATATTATGTGTAGCAGACGAAACATCGTTGTATACCTATGTAAAGGAAAGACTGAATGTTATTTCATTTTATGTAAGGAACAGCAACATTATATTTATCCCTAATATAGCAAAATACAGTGCAAAATAATACAATTTGTAAATTAATTAAATCTGACTATTGATGTCGTAATTTAATTAGTAATGTAAATTCTAGCTGAACCGGCGGACTTAGTACCGCCTCACAATCGAATGTGTGAAAAAATGGAATATTTTTATTATTATTTTTTTAATGATTTTTCCCATGTTTTAATGGTTGTTTTGCTATTCGGGGCGGAGACGAATTGAAAAATCAAAGATCATATAATTCATCCACCCATTCTTGGGTTAACCACGACTTCATTTTATATATATATTATTGTACTTAGTTAATTTGTGTGCTTTCTACAATTTGGCTCAAGCTAAAAAAAATTAAGATTGACATTTAAAAAGTTTCTAAAATACTTCAGTAGATTATTCATCTTTTTCAGGTTGTAGGTAGGAAAATAATCGCCTACGTTACACCAACCCTTTTCATCATTAAACAATGTGTATTGAGTTACGAATAATATCATGTTAATGTTTGCTTTAAAAACTTCCAATTCATTGTCGGCTACGTGATATTCGAACCACAAAACATTCGAGCTCTGTGGGCGTTTTGTGAGCCGCCAGCCCCGAGCAAACAGTGTGATCAAAAGAATAATGTAATAAGTAGAACTTTACTTAATACTCGTAGTACGAGAACTAAGCTGAGAGAATTAGTTTTTACAATGAGCTCTTTTGATGAACAAACAATATATAATTTTTATAGCAATACTGTTCTGTAATAAGGTATTGTACTGAAGAGGTAATAAGCCGATGCAATAAATAACATCTGCAAAGTTCCTTTAAGACTCACTCGTGCAACGGTTAATAATTGGAAAATGTTATAGGTGTACTGCAAAAGAATGTAAAAATGCGCTTGAGAATTGATTAGAAAAATAAACTATTATTATAGACTAAGTTCCAGCAAATATACACGTGCCTATTATTATATCAAGTACACAATTTCTGTGGCAATTCTGCCCAATTCCATCTTGATGATATAATGAGATGATTTTCCACTATAATGCTTACGGCAGAAGTAATGTATCAATTGTTTATAATTCTATCTTCAACGATAACAATGATTTTATTGTTAACGTATCACATTGTAAGTTACGCCAATATATGTAGTTTCGTTCGAAACCTAAAATATTATCTGATATGAAAACGAAATGTAGGAATGATTATTTAACAAAATATAAAGTATTTTCCATGAATCGCGTTGGTATGTTTTTGAACATTAAATATGTATATAAAAAATAGCTATATTTTTTTTTATGTAAAGGTTTCCTCTGTTTAATTAGTAATACTGCTAGTTGGGGCGGATAAAAATTCATAAAATATAGGATCATAAAAATCCGCCCACCCGTACTTTAGTTATAAATGAAGTAACTAACAAGACTTTTTTTATATATAGAGGTGGTAACCCCAGAATATAAACTAAGTATTACCATTAAAAATAACTCAATGATAGGGCGAAATCTGAGTTAAAAAAACTACCATTACGTACTAAAAACCTTATTTTTATCTACAGAAGTATTTTCTTATAGCAATACTACCGATCGTTTGAGCAACGAAACTATATTAAATTCTATCGCTGGAATCTGTTGGATATCAAATGAAAATCGTTTTGTCCGCAGGACACGAGTTTCAAGGAATAATGAATAATAAGAATACGCAATATAATAATGGCCACTTTATTAAATGGGAAAGGTCTATTTGCTATTCAACGAATAATTCGTTCTGAGAAGTACCCGCGCTACGAATTTGTCTTTTTGTGAATTGTTCCAAATTTGGACTTTTTGGTCCCAGTAGCCATTTCTAGGAATATGCATTCTTTGGCTAAGCGATGTTCACACTGTGTACAAGTAAGTTTTTTCATACGTACTACGCTATTTTGATTGCCATTGAAAAACATTCTGAGATAAAGCAGCTAATATTGAAATAAAATTAATTTTACAGATTTTATCGCACAGCCATAAAGGCGATAAAATCTTAATTAGTTTTATTTCAATGTAAATTATTATAAATGTTCGCATAAACGTCGGGAACGTAAAAACAAAAATAAACGCGATAAAATCCGAAAAAATAGTTTTATTGAAATACATATTTATTTGTAAAAACATGAGTATACATGAGTGACAGTTGTAATTATGTATATACATGTTTAGCTTTTAGAGCGTACGAATATATTATTTTAATTAAGTATCACTATATTTATTTATTAAATTAATTACATAGCAGGTATACTAAATTGCATCCATTAAATGTTCGGATATATTATGCTTTGTTTATTAAAAGTTTTTTAATTTATTTTTAAATGGCATGCCCTCAGTTCCCTCCATTCCATCGGTAGCTTATTTTAAATAATGGGTGCCATACAAAAAATACTATTTAGTACTAGCGTACTTTTACAGCTATGTAAGCAGAGTTTGTTGACTTGAAACATAAGCTAATTACATTTGTAAGGTTAACGTTTCATATATATTTCATAGTTTAATATCGTCCACGGCACCACAAATTTGTAACTAAACTGCCAGATAAATGGATGAAGCAGCCAAGACTGACGGAAATCGCTTCTGAACAAGTAATTACGGAATATTTGGGCGTGCAAGGGTTTAATTCGTTGAGAATACGCTCCATGCGGCTTCGACACCAACTTTGTAATTAGATATTGATCACGATTAATAGTGGAGGCAATAAAACGTGAATAGAGTAGATTGAGAAAGCTAATTACTGTGGTTTCAGAAGGCACCACAAAAAATATAGTAAAAATCTTGGACTCCATGATGGTTTACAGTCTGAAGTAAAAATAAATTTATATCATGACCAAAATTGCAATTTTTACAATAAACTTATTAAATAAAGACACTCAGTAATTAACGTTAACCGCGACATAGTTAAATATTGCCATTCGAATTATTTTGAATGAATTATAAAATAATTATAAAACTATGTGGGGCTTTAATAGTCGCGCTGTTTTTGAGTAATAATAACAATGCATCAACTAAATTGGATTTAATTTAAATGATCTCATCTAGATACTGTTACGTTGTGTGTGTCCACGAGTTTATCAATGACAACTAAGGAATAAGTAATCTTAATGGTAGCTATACTTACATCATGTTATATACGATTTCTATGGAAAGAAATTATATTGTGTTATAAACAGAAAC
This sequence comes from Pheosia tremula, assembly GCA_905333125.1. Lineage (NCBI taxonomy): Eukaryota > Metazoa > Arthropoda > Insecta > Lepidoptera > Notodontidae > Pheosia > Pheosia tremula. Next base: position 11,315,486 of record HG995402.1, on the reverse strand, counting down.
TAGGTCGGCAATAAGTCAACTGTCTTCCCGTATATATACGATACTGTGTGTATAATAAAACATCGAGCTTTTTGATACGAGATTAAAATATAAGGTATTGATTTCTTGTTCATTACAAAATACCATATTGGATCAAAGTGACAGTGATCAGAACCAAGGTATGTGTCAAAGATACGTATTTTGTTTGGGTTTTGATCCTGAATAATGTTATGAATATTTAAAAACTCTAGAGTGTACATCATAAAGCGTATTATTAAGTATATGTATAGCCGGGAGTTCGTTATTTGACACACACAAAACATTTTTTTTGTTTACAAATTTAATTGATCAGGGATTTGATCTAAATTGGTCAAGATAATAGCCACATGTTTATTTAGGCCAATTATACTTTTAAATATATCACCATAACCTCTGCTACCCAATTAATTTGTCAATATCTCAACACATTTATTCATCATAAATCAGTATTTACATTAATTATTATCGGTACCTACGGTAATGTTCGTTAAAGTAATTGGATTAAATTCCGTCCGGGAAAATCGTCTTAGGCAATAATGTATTTTGGAAAATAATCTTATTATCAGCTTCTGTATTCTAATGTTCTTAATGAAGTGAAAGAGGGGAGAATTCAGGAGGGAATATTTGGTAGCTAACTTATACTACAATGTTAGGTGCACCCCGTAAGGGTAACAATCGCTCCACGGTAACACAAGGTTCAATACACCGAATATTAATCATAATTTGGGTCGACGGGTGTCACAGCGTGTCAAACTGACACAATTAATTATAAGAGAAAATTGTTCATGAAATTCATAGTTAGGTACTAAGTGCTAGTCGCTTCTCCGTGTCCGTGGAATTCCATATAAATATTTACAGGTATTTCATTCATGCATCCACCGTCTGAAAAACGTACTAAACCAAATGTTTTTTTTAGGTTAGTAATTAACTGCAAAATAGTGCAATTTTTGCCAGTGTCAAGTAATTCTTGATAATTATTATTATATTATATTTAACCCTGATGATATTAGTAATGTTGATGAGTAAATGAATCCCCTACCGGGTAGGGGATTCATTTACATTTACTCTAAAATAGGGGTAGGCCTACCACTATGTTAGTGACATTGTTCAATACATAGGTATTACGTAAGACGAGGAGATAATGTAGGTTAATATGGCAGGACGGCCTTCCTGTCATATTTTCCATTTTTCTGTCTATGCCTATGCCAGCGGAGGATGTCACATCACATCTGAGAGTACTTACGACCACTTAAGGCTAAGAATCTGAATCTGAAGCGCTGAAGATCGCGGTATATCTTGAATCGCGTTAGGCTTAGTGTGAATCTATATAGATTTTTAGAACGAGTATTAGTACACGAGTATTGCAAGAAGCTATACATTGCGCTGCATACAATTATTTAACAACAGCGTTTTTTTTTTATTTAGATGAAGAGATAGGTAATCAATTTTGTTTTACTTTGTGAAGAATGTGTTTCTTTGAAATATAATTTGTAATGTTGGTGTAATATTTGTTCATAAACCTGCACGAGTGAAGGAAAATAAAACTAAATACATACAACATGACTTTTCCAGTTCTCCCAAGGAGTCCGGTAATTTGTCAATAAAGTATCCTCAACTTTGCTTATAGGGTTAGATGGATGGACTTTATTAAGCCTTGTCTACGGATTAGGCCGACATAGAATCTTCCATAAAAACACTTGACGTTGGGAAAATACCTACCAAAAGGTGGGTGAGAACATCTAAAAAAAATAATGTTACTCACACCCGACGACTGTGGGACAATTCTCCTAGAGATATTACGGTAGAGCCTTATCTCTGTGAGAATTGAACATAGAGTCAATTATCTCTGTAAATCCGGATTCATCGCTGATGTAGTTTAAAATAAAACAAGTATTACATTTAATTTCATCTTATTTTCATTTTAACAAATAGTATCACATTTAGATATAAAAAATCTAACAATTGTTTTTAACATCGATCAGCTACAAACACAAACGTACATAAGCTATCTGCAGGATTTGGTCCGTATATTTCACTGATAATATTACACTAATTTATATTGTTACATGGTACTTTATTAGCCAGAACAATTTAGTATACTTTATACTTAGTCCTACTATACTTGGAAACAAATAGCATTAGTAATTGAATTAGAAAATGTCTTAATATACCCTACAGTAATTACTTGTTCCCCAAGTCGAGAGTGAACAACTACCTTCTAGACAAGTATGCTCCATCGTAGATCTCATCGTCACTTACCATCAGATGAGATCGAGATCAAATACTTGCCTGTAATGTAATAAAAAAAGTAGCTTCTCAGAGTCGGGACACAATTATAGGTATTAAGTTTTGGAACGAAGTTCCTTATCGCGCGTTGCGAAAGGGGGCTAGACGGAAAAAAATCAGACGAAAAATTTATACGAAAAATTAAGAGGAAAAGTTGTAACGACACATTTTGCATTTACATAATGGTCAGTATTTTCGAGACATTGCACAAGTGCATCCGTGGCGCCATTGACTAGCGCGTTCGGCTGGTAACCAAAAGGATGGTGGTTCGAGCCCACCCGGGAGCGATATATTTTTGTGTCCCAAAATTATTGATTTGTTGTACATAATAAATAATAAAAAATAATAAAGGAACTTCGTTCCATCCGGGTGTCCCTTGACACCTCTCAAGTTTTTTTTTTTTATTTATTCATACCTACCTAATATATTCTTACCCACATACAGCAAACTCGGGTTGTCTTAATCGATATACCTAGTAGTGCTATATAAAAATGAGATACTTCCATATAACTCATTTTTACTTACAATAAATCTTTTTTTTTTGTACATTAAAATCACAACATACGATATTCATATCTACTTAAAGGAAACCCACTCATTTTAAACATTGTGAAGCCATTCTAATTTTTATGCAGCCCTTCATAGTTAGGTCTTTAATACCAATATCAGCGTTTTAAGTCGATGAGTCCGTGTCTATGCAGCATCTCTACTGAAAGTGCATGCGCGGGCGCAGTCCGCCGCGAGGATCGCGTGACGTGGCTGAGCTGTGTCGTCTGCGCACGAGTCTCTATGCCGCGCGGAACGTGCGTGCTGTGCCCGTGCCCGTTGTATCGCAGATTGTTCATCTAAGCACAAAATCAAAATACATTTTATGTTAGTTTAGATATGTATGATTCGTGAAAACGTCCTGAAATTATGATCAGATTACCTCTCAGTCGATGCCATTCCAAATAGCAAGAAACTCTATCAGCCATATAGCATTAGGACATTGTAGGTTTGATAAAAAAAATCTAAGTGAGTTAGTCACTCGTTACCGAAAATCTGGTCAGCTCCTATCTTAACCTGGGAGGTGATAATCGTAAAAATGAAATGGCTTGGTCAATGGCACAATGACTATCTTATCTGGTGGAAAAATCAAAAACTGGTCATAAATGCCGTAGTTTTAATTTGGTAGGACTATAACTCACATGTAAGTAACACCTTTTGTGGGGTTCGTGATACAGGTCGTAGTCACTCGATGAGCCTTCCGGCTTCTGCGCACAGCGCCACTGTAAACAATGAAATTATTTAGGACTTTAAAAAGATATGTCTTAATTGTTCAAATTCGATTGATCTAAGCCGCTGATTGGAACAAAAGATACGTGTAAGCATCTCTATGCTTACACGTATCTTACGTAGAGCTTACGTAGAGTATACTGTACTTTAATATACGAATTGATTATGACTAATGAATAAATCTTGCATCTATGTGCGCATCGAGGAACACACTCGCAACCCGCCGCCAAGCTCTATGGTAGTACTGGTGGTAGGCTTCGGCCGTGGCTAGTCACCACCCACTGAACAAAGCCATGTCGCCAAGCGGCCCAGCCGTGTTCCGGCATGATGTTCGGTGTTGCCATTCATGGATGGCGGGTCAGATCAGTTGCGCTGCATGTGCCTAGTGAATGTAGCGTCTCTTATCTACTGCCGCCTTCCTACCTAGGCAAGTATGTTCAATCGTAGATCTCATCGTCACTTACCATCAGGTGATCAAATACTAGCCTATAATATAATGTAATTAAAAAAAAATGCTCACTCCGCCATGGTGCATAATCCGTGTGGAGTTAATCTTGATTATGCGACAGACAGAGATTTGGCTCGTTTTAGATATAGGTCTAAACTTGAACTTCACTTGTATAATAAAAAATACAACCGAATAGAGAATCTCCTCCTTTTTGAAAAATAATATAAAACGGATATATTTTATTCAATTGAATATTACACGTATTGCGCACTTCCATTTGCGACGGTGAAAGCAATAGATTTGAAATCAGATCCCTGATCCCGGGGAATGAAAATGGGTGGTATAAATCTGAGAGTCGTATAAATGGATCCATCTGATGAAACTGAAAACCAATATTGGATGTTCCATGAAATGCTCATTATTAGGAGGTAGTGGAACTTCATCGAAGACTTCTTATCATAAACCTCGCTATATAGCCAACTAGCTGTTGCCCGCGACTTCGTCCGCGTGGTTATAACAAAGACTCAGCCGTTGGCAACAGCCTGCTTGCGTTCTGATCCCGCGGGACGCATTGCAGATTGTTGCTATCAAACTTTAATCAGGCGCAGCGCTGCAACATTGGTTTTAATTTTTTTTCGAGAGATCCTATTTTTTTTTTCTAAAATAAAAGTAGCCTAAGTTACTCCTTGTTACATCAGCTATCTGCCAGTGAAATTCCCGTCAAATCGGTCCAGCCATTTCAGAGATTACCCGGAACAAACAGACAGACAGACAGACAGACAGACAGACAGACGGACAGACAGACAGACAGACAAAAATTGTAAAAAATGTTGTTTCGGTATAGGTAACGTGTATACATCCAAATGCACTTAGTAAAAAGCGGTTATTTTAATATTACAAACAGACACTCCAATTTTATTTATATGTATGTATAGATTACATTTATTACATACTGAATAAAAAGAAAAGACTCCAATCAATTTATACGTTAACTTTTTCGAAATCGCACCGTTATTATACCGTTTTACTATTACTGATTTCATTTCCGAGCATATAATCTGCAAATACCTATCCAATATAATTCAATGGTATAGTCAGTATCCACGTGTAATATTATATATATATTCAAGCGCAATTTCGTCCCCGACGGCGAAATTAAGTGTCCTTTGTCGGATTGCTACTGTTTTTACCGCTGGCGGATTATAATCCAAACAATTGATTACCGAGAAGGGAAATGTAGACTTCTGTTATAGTATTATTGTGAAGTAAAACGTTGTTTGATGTTTTTGTGTTGCTTTCTAGTAGTAGGAAATGGCTGACTTTTTCAAGGTTGGATTTGAACGTGTCAGCGATACCTTTGTAATCAGCTAAAACTGTATGAAAAACAGGTATGTTATTGATGTTGATAGAGATATCACTTCAGTGTTATAATAATTAGGCCCCATAATAATTATAAATATATTAATAACTAGCTGTTGCCCGCGACTTCGTCCGCGTGGTATTTAACAAAGATTCAACCGTTGGCAACATCCTGCTCGCACATTTTGATCCCGCGGGACGCATTGCAGATTGTTGCTATCAAACTTAATCAGGCGCAGCGCTGCAACCTTGGTTTTAATTTTTTTTCGAGAGATCCTATTATTTTTTCTAAAATAAAAGTAGCCTAAGTTACTCCTTGTTACATCAGCTATCTGCCAGTGAAATTCGCGTCAAAATCGGTCCAGCCATTTCTGAGATTACCCGGAACAAACAGACAGACAGACGGACAGACAGACAGACAAAAATTTAAAAAAATGTTGTTTTGGTATAGGTACCGTGTATACATCCAAATGCACTTAGTAAAAAGCGGTTATTTTAATATTACAAACAGACACTCCAATTTTATTTATATGTATAGATAATATCAGCTCTTTTTATGTCCCACCGTTGGGCACGGGCATCCTATCAATGCGAGGACTATCACCTAATCCCCAGGTGATAGTCCTCCACGCTGGCCCAGTGCGGGTTGGCGGACTAATGAATATTATTTCCTTCGAACTGAAAAACCGCCCATGTGTACTACAAATGTAGCAAATAAGTTCACGAGTCAGCGCAAAAACTCCAGTAAAACATCAGGATGTTTACGCCAAGTCTAGACAGCAGGGAAATTTGACGCAAATTTACGAGGGTGGGACTAGTTGTTTGCCGTTGTCGTCAACACCAACATGCTAGTGAATTAACGAGAATTTGGCAATTAGTTTGTTCACAATTCCCTTAATTGTGAATTAACTATCATGTTTTTTTTTTCAAAAATAACAAGTAAAACTTGGTTGAATTATTTAGGATGATAAGATTGATTGAACATTTTAAATATCCAAGGGTTTGAATGCTTTATTTTACTCACACGTTGTAAGTATGACTGCTTAGCATGAAAAAAGATTGATCACATACAGTTAATAAAGATCTTCTTTGATTGTTGTACTATATATTAAATAATTTGGGTAAATTCTCATGTTCCAACATCTAACTTTATCGTCATACTAAATTTAGGGCAACGATACCCTTACGCAAAATTACACATTTCTTGTTTGTTAATGTGCTTCATGTTTATTTATACCAAAATTCTGCTGCACTAGAAGAATACTTCTTCTGAGCTCTGTATCTTATACATTCCATAGGTTGATATAGCTGGCAGCGTTTTTTTCTGGACGATGCGATGTTTTCCTTCCATTTAAGCAATAATCAGTTTTGGACGGTCTCAATTTGCGCTCGGAATATAAGATAGGTAGAAAAAAAAATCATATCGTAATTTTTGCTTGGAAATATTCAAGTTTTTTTTTTTATTACATTATACGCAAGTATTTGATCTCGATCTCACCTGATGGTAAGTGACGATGAGATCTACGATGGAGCATACTTGCCCAGGTAGGAAGGCGGCAGTTGATTACAATTTAGATCAAATTATTATTCCTGGAGTCCGTAACAAAAATCAAATAATATCTTAGATATTTTCGGACACCTTCAAATCTACTTACATTTATTCAGTCACTCTGCCCGACACATTAAATATAAATACACGAAGGAGGGTGCGATTGCTTGCGTCAGCTTTGATTTGCGATAGGTTCGTTAATGCATTTACCAAATCAGTTACACTTGGTGGCGCACAAGTCTACACGTTCTAGAATCTCTGCACAAACAATATTTTAGAGTGCCATGGGCAACAGTTTAACGATACTTTAAATAAAGTTATTCGATTAGACTTCAATTAAATGGACAATAATAACATTAAATGTGTGTATTGAAAATGTAAACTTTGTGAATCAAGATTAATTTGTGTTCAGCTTCGTTAACTTATCTACTAATTGAATTAAACCTGCATGCAGCTTCTACTAGCATTCATGAATACGATCTATTCAGTAGAGTAGGAATGTTTGGTAATTTTGTTAAGACATATTATATTCCCTATTAAATTGGGATGAAATAAGATTAGTGTAATTAAACGGTACTGCATTGCATCTCTTCGGAGCTTACAGATGTGAACGTGGGTTGAACTGACGAATGAGTGCGCCTCAAAAGAACCTTATAAGGTCAGATCTATGGTTCCTTCAAAAGCGTTCAATCCACGCTCTAAGCCTGTATATATAAATTAGGGACTAGATTATAGATTGCGGTGTTAGTGTCTGTATGTTTTAAACTGGACACAATCACCCATATCGGGTAGACTTGCATACCCTGAAATTCCACTTGATTTGTTATAGGTACATGTCTATTATAGCAATAATGCATATGTAGCTATAGCACTTTTACCCACTTTATAGGAAGCATTCGATAATTTACGATAGCATTCTTCAGAATTTAGCGTCTAAAAACTGCTTTGTAATGCCGTTGAATTAAAAATTCTATAAATATGGAAGCGTGACTTGGATTTACTGAATAGGTAAACCTTTATTTTTCCGTCAGTTTATTGAAAGGTTATGTGAGTATAGAAGATAATTACCGTGAATTTGGTCTGTTGACATACGCCGCGCCCACACAGCAGTTTGCGCGCCGACCTTTGAAAGTTTCTCGTCATTAGACAATATACTATCGGGTTGATAGCTGAGTTTGCGTGCCCTGGGGGTAGATAATGGATCATATTATTGTATCTTCACTGACATTACATTACATTTGAAACCACGGTTTAACCTTTAAGAAGGTATAACGAGCTATGACCTCAAGAATGAAATGAAATTAATGAATTAAATAAAAATCGTAGATAAAATTATTTCTTTGATACACCGTAGAACGTACAGACCCTGAGGGACAACTCACTTTTCAACGTGAGAGAAATAATAAAATGACCTCATAATATACGAACTAATTAAGCTGTTGATTATTTTATACACTTGTTACTCTTACCTATAAACAATGCATAAGGCAAATACATGCTTAAGTCTTTAGCATTAACGAGGTTGATGTCGAGAAGCAGCTGCATGATGTGGTATGGCATCCAGCATAGCGCAAACAGAACAGCTAACAGCAGAAGAATCCACGCTACTCGCTTCCTCTCCTTCATCAGACGAAGACCCTGGGAATAAGAGACTAGTAAATTTCTGCTATGCTTGAAATATATTAGGATTCCATTTTTCAAAAGGAAAAAAGAGACCCTTCTCTGCATCTGATAGTCTATGTCAGAAATATTTTAAAAAACTTAAAAGACCTATAAACTTGGTATAAGGTAGATACAGTAGTAAAGCTTGGTAATATGATAATTTCGATTTGGGAACTATTTTATTTCCGCTCGTAAAAGAATTTGCTGACTTTATGACTCATTTGAGAATTTTATACAACACTTCTAACACAAATAAGAAGTCTCTACGAGGCTCTCATAATATGTATAATTATTTGGAACGTAGCAATATTACGAAAAGAACCCGTCACCTACATGTTTATCATTATAAATTGAATACTTTTATTGAAGTGTCCTCTCAGCTCGTAGCATATCTACTCAAACGATGTTATAAGTTTTCCGAGCTACTTCAATTTAAAAAGGTTTGTCTTACAATAAGCATGTTCTTAATTGTTGTGTAGAAATATGGTTTATTTGAGGATTCGCGCTATTCAGCGCGGAAACGCGGCCAGCTGCTGGGCACTTTTGGCATCGACGACGATGTGAAGGCATTTTTGCGTATATAATTTTATTTTTATTTTATTATACAATTTCCTATTAATAAGTATATTTTAGTTTTTTGTTTTTCCATGAATCAGAATCAGAATCAGAATATTTTTTATTCACGTAGACCATTATTGTACAGTACTTATGAATCGTCAAGTTACAAAAATATTATGCTACTGCTTTACCACCCGTTCGGAATGCCGTTCCTATGGAGAAGAACGGGCAAGAAACTCCATGGTTGCTCTTTTTTTTAAAATAGATCTTTTACATTTTTGAGCAATACATTGTTATAGGTATGTGAGAACAATGTAGGAACGGCTAATCAAACTTTAGCAGCAGGTCAAAAAAAACAAAAAGTACTAACTAAGTATAAAATTACAGTTAATGGCTACATGGTTCCCACATTTACAAATTACTTATGTAAATGAAAATAAGAAGGAAGAAGAGAAATACAAAATCTTAATAGTCTGCTCAAACAAGGTCATTTATATTCCTGAGGAGCCGGACCAGCATCCAACCAAGCATTTTTATCCTTAATGTAGATATCTTTGTAAATAACTTATGAAATAAAACTTTAGTTGATACTTGTAGTAAAGGTATGGTACCTATATTATTCGATATATTATAGAAATAAGTTTATGTTAATATTTTATCCTCAAAGTTCAAAATCTACGACGTCGTTATGACTGCTAACTATATGAATACTAAACTATGAAGTTTTTATTGATTAATATTATTAAATCGAAAACCAAGCGTACCATTGCAAGACCTCAAGATACTGTGAGCACTTTCTGCGTAGATCGGACCACAATCAACAATTAAATATGAGGGTAGCCCGTCTCTAACTATGACACCAGGACGTCAACCACCTCAGTCCTCCCGTGACCATGGTTGCTGTAAAGCAGCCGAAACGTCGGGAACGTAAAAACGGAAAATAAATGCAATAAAATCCTTAAAAAATAGTTTTATTTCAATATGAAGTTTTTTTCTAATATTCTTTTAAATAATAATTCTTATTTTCCTATCGGCTTGCAGACTATTTTTCTTTTTGAATAAATTGGTTAAACTATACAAACATTTAGATTGAATTTCAGCGGGAGGAATAAATTTTGATTTCTCTTCAGCAACTCTATGAGAACTATAAATACCTATCAATCTATTCACACTTTAAACATGGCGCCATTTCAAGCGTTTACTTCAGCATTCCTTACTAAATTGAAAAAATCTTCGAAAGATACACAAAGAAGCGCGAGTTGTGTACAATTGATAAAAAATAAACAAAACAAATCAAACGATTTGTTTCAGACATACATCTCTTTAAGTAAAACTACACGTAGTTGAACTATCCTTGTGAACTTTTTTTATGGCTATATTCGCACATATTCGAATAATATGAACAATTTCTGTCAAGTTATCTGTTTCAGGCAGTTGCTAGATTACAACAAGACATTAATTTATCTCGTATTGTAACCAAAATTAATGAGAACATCAACGCACTTAAAGTATGTATTTCTTTTTATAACGAAATACTTATCCAATACTACCATTTTTGAGGCTGCCTCTTCTCGTTCAGTTAGCGCGTTGCTCACCCGAGGCAAAAAATGGTGCTGTCTCGTCAAAGCGCTGTGGTGGGCGTTAGCCCAGCTGTTTATGTAAATCTCATGAAGATACGCGTTCCGTCAGTACACGGAGTTTAAAACTGTCACTCACCTGTTGCATACTAACGTTGCCCTCATCGATGTCGAACGGCGGTCGCACCGAACACAGCGTGCGTCCCATGCACACGTACGACATTATAGTTATTGAACCTGCAGAATAATCCAATAAATGTATTGACTCTATATTATACTACTTTTCAAAGATTTCGGTTTACTCATCGTTTATACCTTCGAAAACAAATATAGTTTAGTTTGAAAACTTCAATGATAATGCTAACTATCTGAATTACCTTCGGCTTGGCATGATAGTTCATCTTTATTATGTCGAACTATTTCAATAAGAGCAATAACTATCTCATCGAGCGATTTTGTTTGGAACGTTTTGACACCAGGCAACAAACTAACCTCATTATAGTCATTCGTAAGACAGGAATGGTACACAAAATAATAAAAAAAACGTATTTTCAGACCGACCGCGCAGCCTCGCGAGTGAACCTCTGCTCGCGTTCAAGCGATACTTGACTCGCTCGAGGCAAACGTTGTTCGTTATCTTACTCGAACGCTATTGTTTGTATCGATGTGGAGCGAGCTGTACGCGTAAATCGATTGTCATTGTGGAAACTGCTGAGTGTGGCATTTGTGAGATAGTTAACAGTGCTCACCCGAGTCACGTGTCAGGCTGCGCGGTGCGTCTAGATATGGCCGTTGAAGAAGAAAATCGACAAAGTCTGATTTATTGTCGGTTTATTATAGCTGTATTTAGTGGGGAACCGGTATTTTACCACTGACAATATACGTTAAACTTACTGAAAGAGGGACATTTACATAAGAAAGTTTTTAATCTTTTCATCGCCTATACAATAATTCAAAAATTTTTTGTTGAGGGTATGTAAGAGGTATAATAAATAAGACATAGCAGTGGGTAATGCAAGAGGCCGTTCTCTTGCCAAAACCTTCTTTCAACCTTTCAACATGTTACTGCGTAATATATATGTATGGAACCCAAACAAACGCGACAAAACTAATAAGAAGGAAGCGAAAGATTCTACATGTATGTTGACAGTAATCTATTCTGATGGTGTTTTTACACGAACTTTTCCCCTTTAGTAGATAGAAGGCATAACAGAGGCATAAATATATCTTAAATCTGTACAAAAGTATAACTGGCATATAAATCCTTGTGTTATTCTTTGAATATTTTCTCAGCGAAAGTAGTTCGCATATTTGGGCTACATAAATGTACTTTTAAGTACTATTACCTTCCAGTTATTTTTTCATAACTACGTACTTTTCAGGACGTTTTTAGTGGTGGTGGTCACGCCATTTATTACTCAAGAACGAGTGGGCTGATATTTATGATCTTTGATTTTTTGAATTTGGCATCGCTCCGAATAACTATTAAAACATGGGGAACATTGACTAAAAACATATTAATAGAGATAATTCATTTTCTCATACATTTGATTCAGAAGCGGTACGAAATTCGCCAAGACGACTCATTTAAAATGTTTGCACTACCAACCAGCATATTTATAAAGTTAAAATAAATTTATAATGGGATTACATAGCTATTTTTTGAAGAAAAGTACTCGTGATACCATAATAAATTAATTAAAACTTTCCATGTGCTTGGGGGTTACATTTATAAGCATGAATGATGGATGTACTCAGTTGAATATTTAATGATACTCGCTGAACTCTTGAAAGCTAAGCTTCTGATGCGAGTGAAGTCAGATAGGAATCACAGATTAAACTTTCTATTTCTGTAATCCTATTAATGTTAAGGCCAGACACATTAATCCGCTATTCTAAACAATACAAGCAGTGAGTGACGATGGGAAATCTAGCTTAAATCCTATTTCCAGTTCACCATTAGTTAGGATTTGAGTGACGTGCTATTTTGTGGTATCTTCATCAGAGCAAGCGGTCTGCCAGATCGTGACTCAGTGATACAACAAGATTAGGCATTTTGTAATTCGAATTGTCTTAGGGCTAAGAGTAGGTACTATTAATGCGAAAACGTTAATTAAATTCCTTAAGTTTTATTTTTAAGATAATTTGTTTAGACTTTTTTATAGTTAGAAGTACTTTAGCTGGGCTTATACACCCAGGTATATAATTATAATAATAAAATATCGATAGATAAACACACCAACTGTACGATCCTAAACTAAAGTTTGTATTATGGGTACCGTACAATAGATGGGGGAGATCCTAGTTTAAAATTACTAATAGGGATTTGTATATAAATATATGTATATAGAAATTAAACCTCCATGAAATGGGGGCAAACGTACATGCTCCCAATAATGTTTATTCTTACCAAGATTCAATCTCGTGACCCTCGATACACAGAGCAAGTTCACTAATAACTGAACCAATTAGGACACGAAACAGTCCCTACCAGGATTCCCGCCCAGGATGCTCAGCGCAGATAGCACTCCTCTAATGAGGTCGTCAAAATTGAAAATACCATTATTGCCAACGTATAAAAGATACAAACAAACAGTTCTAATTGATTACGTAAATATTCCCTTACTCGAATTCCATATGAGGAAAACACAACACTACATTTCAATCTCGAAAAGGTAACACATGAAATGAAGGGATACTCAATAAGTTACGATAGCGAGAAGGGCTAGGGGCGTAAACTATTTACTCGAGAACCGACCAACTTCGAATTGGGTGTAACTATGTGGTGGGTGGTAACGTCATTCATTGATATTTGTATAAGTATAAACCCTTGAATTTACACACAAGATTTCGTCCAGTTAGAAAACACTTGTTACGTGACATTTAGTAGTACCGCCAATAAGTTGATTCAAACTTTTATAAATTTGCGGCTAAATATTGAGGATTAAAAGCTATGTTTAGGGAACGCCACAGCCGAGTTAGTTTACGGTGCACATTATTTTAGCCCAATCACGATTTCGGTAATTAAAACCATTTGACATTGGTCCTTTTAGGGTACATTATATTGCCGGTAATGTACCCTAAAAGCATCAATTTCAAATGGTTCAGGTTGATAAATAATTCCCTGGCATTGATTTAAGATATCAATGTTGTGTGAGTGTCTGTAGCTAATTGAATGAAGATCATGTTATATTTATTCATAACAAGCTTAAATTGTTGTACTAACGAACTCAAATCTGAAAATAAGATATATTTATTACAAGACGGAAATCGTGAAAAGATTTTCGCGAACCTAATAAAATTCAACAGACCAAGTATCCTTTTAAACTTTGTTTGTAAGAAACCCAACGATTTTCCTAAAACTAAGCAATAAAACATTAGTAAACACTTTCCAAAAAGTGATAAAAACATAATAAATATAAACATATTTTTCGTAATGGAATGTTACCAATTAAGTAGATTAGCTTAGGCAGAACCAGCTTACCAGGTATAAAGTAAACGAATGTGAAGCTGAGCATCCCAAACTGCCTTCTCCTGTCGGGTTCTGGCCACTCCTCTGTGCAGAAATGGACGTCTCTCGTTTCTATCTAGAATAAATCACACAATTTTAGCAAATTCGATATAAACGCAAGTACATTATACTAAAAGTATGTAAGGAAAATCCTGTAGCTGGGGCTCCCTTCATAACCTTGGGACGCTTGATATTGGAAAAAGTAATATAATTTAGGGACTGAATTTGACGTATTGCTCCGGTAGTATAAAAATAAGAACAAGTATTTGAAAAAACAGTATAATATAACATGTTGAAGGAGATCACACTCCATGAGCGTTCTGTTTATAAAAGAGTTTGATGCAGCTATGAGATATTTTTATTAATGACCTGTGTAAGGCAGTAGCCAGGAATTCACCTGGGGGGGAAGGAGAAGGGGTCGAGCTCTTGACGATAATATGACTAAACGGTGAGCTCTCTAGGGCATTTTGGGAGGGGTTTGAACATCCAACTAACTCCCGCTGCCTACGGCCTTGGACCTGTGCAATACCAAACAAACATCTTTGCAATTTGCTAAAAATATAGTGTATACCAAAATTGTTATTATTTTACCGTCTTGATCACGATAGATAATTATAGCAGGAACAGGACTGACTCTGCGAGGTTTGCATCTCGTAGTTACACCAGACTGCTCTAGTTTTTTTTAATAATGTTTAATAGAACAGAACATAGGGATCTTCAGGACATCCTTATGTTATCTATAATTAGATGGTCTGAGCTTACGTATCGATTTTGGGACAGATAAACATAATAACTTACTCAGTGTAAGAATTATTTATTGTCCCGCCGCATTTAAAGTGTATTATATTGTATTATGAATGTATTACTCGTACATATTAGTCTCAATAGTAAAGGCCAAAGAGATGAAGAAAATAAGAAGTTGACCACTATGAACCATCAGAGCGAGATTGCTAACAACCAAACCCATCGCAAACAAACAGATTATAATATGACTTCTGTTTCGTCGGTGTTACCCGTTATTTTTATTTCGCATGTAGCTTAAATATATTTTTTTGGCTATTATTTCTGTTACATGCGCGGTATCGCTGTAGTGTCTACCCACGGGTTTAAAATCTATGTAGTATAAATACTGTATTTTAAATTGAATATATACAGTTATATGAAAAAAAAACGACGTAAATTAATATGTAGGTACCGAAGCAATTTTCAAATATGTCTAACTAGTCATTGTTTTAAAAATACAATAATCATTAATCTTCGGTGAAAATAACAATTTACATTGTTTTGCATACGCTTAAACGCTTTTGTGAGTGAGGTACACTGTAGAGCAAGAGTTGTGGGCCGACATAAAAACAACATAGCAACTAGTAAAGTAGTATAAAGGCGGATGAAAAATCCGTAAGCGGAGCGTAACAGGAATTAGTTTTTATCATGTTAATGATATCAATAGACAACTAAAAGCTATACTACTATAGGTTAACTATAGGTTCACAGAGATGACCTCGTCTCCTGAGGTCCTTTCAAAGTTGCCAGCATGCGTCATAAGCTACGTCATTCCTCAATTCTATGACCACGACTGAGACATAACGACAATATTATTTTAATTAATTATTTTTTTATGAAACTTATAGTTAATTTAGCGAATACTATGAAAAATATCATATGCTTGCTCGCGTTAAAATAGTTCATAAATCTCGAAAAAAAAGAGCATTTGATCAATATTTATAATAAATATATGTGTTATAATAAATATATGACGTATATTTTTATACGTCATGATATTATAGCTTGGTAATATTTTTTTATTAATACATGTATTGAGTAACAATTACATAGTGATGCTTTATATTTTTATCAATTTTCTTTGGCTGCCAGTGTATTGTGTCGGTGTACATTCGTGTAACGACGCAGGAAAGGTAATTACATTCAGTTTTTTTCACAACCATACCGGCACAAACATTTTCAACGGGTTTCCTTTAGCTATCACTGCTGGTCAAAGCTTATTTTATTGATAGTATAGTGAGCGCATATAACGTTTTTTTGTACTATTTACTTAATACCTACCATGATAATAAAATAAGTCGACTAAATTACTCATTGCCGGCAGCTTACGTAATAAGAATTGGGTAACGGGGCTTACGTATTCATTGGGGTAGTGAAGTGTTGCATATCTATATAATTTTCTTCTATGATTTTCACGAGTTATAGTTAAAGTTATAGATGTTAGTTTCAGAGAAGCCAAATACATAAATGTTATCAAAAGGCTATTAAGAGCTTACAGTTGTAAATGTTTAGAAATAATAATTAGAAATATGAATACGAAAGAAGTTCGCGAGTTGCTCACGAGTTCGTGTCAGTTCTAAATTCACCAGAACTCATTCGCTGCTATGAAAAGATAATTATTTAAGTTTGTTAGCAACAGTAATTACATCGTAATGGCGACGCACCAAAAGTAACTTCGGAATTCTAGTAACGAAGTGTTTATTCCATAACTGTTTGCAAAATGTAATATGTATTTACCTAGGCCAGTAAATAAACCTGGCAACCAAATTATATCGCGATTTAATTTGTCAATTTAACGCTATCGAAGCACGGTGAGATTGTAAATTGATTTGGAATATTGTATGTAACACCGCCTAGAGACGTTCGAATTATATTAAATGCTTAAGTTTTTCTATAAATTTTAATTAATTGTCGGGAATAAATAACACGAAATCAACAATAGTTTTATATGCAAATACAATTAAAATAAAATAACACAGACACATAACACCTTAGCACACAATTTCATGTTTCTCTCATTTCCATCCTTGTTACTTCTTCAACTTTAAACTTTTTTTTGTATACTTGCAACCCTACGCACTATAGCCATAATCCTATCTGAACATTGTCACGTGCACGTATCTGATAGAAAATGTAAAGTGTTAACAGAATCAGAATATTTATATTCATGTTAATCGTCAAAAATGTCACAAAATGTATAATATGACTTTACCGCCCGTTAATGCCGTTCCTATGAAGAAAAACGGTCAAGAAACTCTATGGTGACTCTTTATATTATACATTGTTATGGATATGTGAGAAAACTAAAGGAACGTCTAGGCAGGCTTGAGTAGTTGGTTAGTAAGTACCTTAAGTATATTATAGCCTTTAACAGCTAATGTCTAACTCTTACTTATAACCTCTGTATTGATGTTTAAATCAATCGCGTACAAAGGCTCATACATACCGATATATTTTTAAACGTCTTTGAGATGATTGGCACCGGCTCCCTCCTGACTGTGGCCACCATCAGCAGTGGAATGAAGATCAGTAGCGCTGCGAGCCATAGAAGAAGCAGGAGGAGAACTGCTTGTCTTCTGCCCGGAGGACGGAGCCGGGGTTCAGGGGAGATAGAGAGCCAGCGGTCCACTGACATAGCTGTGATTGTGAAAACGCTGGCCGCTACCGCCACACCTGAGGAACGTCGAAGATACTGTAGTTTCAACATTCACACCGCTAGAGAAAGGCTTGGGGCTTTTGGGTTTGTTACGCCAACGATATACCTACAAAGGTGGCAAAATAATTGTACCATATTTACGTCATTCTGCCTAAAATTCAGATAGATATTTTCATACTAAGTAATACTTTAATTACATAATTAATGTACGTTATAGTTGTTAACGCATAAAAAATAAAGATACAGATTTTTTTAAGTATTTTAACACAAAAATTGTACGTCTTATAATATTTTTGTTTATTAAATTTGGGTAAATCCTCATTCAACTACCAGAATGAGAATGTCCATAAGAAAACTCTTTAAACTGTGAGAAACAAACTTTTAGCCGTAAATTCAAAATGATGAGCATACCCGTTACGATATAAGAAGATGTACCAGCTGTCGAACGTTAAAACCCGAGTTGCAAAACTGCTAGCGTATATCACTACAATTGACGTCGTGATAAATTACCTATTTTCACGACGACAGAAGCTCTAGGCAAAATAAATAGAGTTCAACCAAATTTTTTTTCATCGGCGTAGATAAACATAAACATAGCTATTTATGCACCAGAATCATGGTATTGTATAGCAACATCTCATTTATGTCTTTCACATTTACTTGAACGTTCCGCATTACATCGGAACAATCCAGGAACGGTTGTTAGCAGCCGCGATAAACACACTACCTCATCAGGGACTACAACGTTATATAATAATAATAATAATGCCAGCCCTCTTAATGTCCCACTGTTGGGCACGGGCCTCCCCTCAGTGCAAGGGAGATTAGGCCATAGTCCACTACGTGGGCCCAGTGCGGGTTGGCGGACTTCACACGTCTTTGGAGGGGTTCTCTCAGACATGCAGGTTTCCTCGCGATGTTGTCCTTCACCGTTTGGCAAGTGATAATCATGGTTAGATTCGTACATGTCATCCCAGAGATGCGAGCTGGGGTTTGAACCAGCGATCGTTACCGAGGCAAGCGTTTTACCAACTTGGCTATCACTGCTATTCACTAAGCATTATGCGACTACTTAATATCATCCCGAATGATAGGGTAAGAGGATGAAGATGAAATAGCCTCTTATAACCAACTTGCTTTGGTTCCAAATCTATAGTGCTTTAACTGTGTCACAACCGTTCATTTTACCAGCACTTCAAGATAATTCTGTTATCTTTCTTTCAAGATAAATGAGCACAGCAAGCAACAGGTGAAGATGTTTAATTGCTCCAATTTAGAGAGAGAGCCATCGGTTCTGTAATAGCTCGTATTGCGAGTCGTAAAGTGAGAGGTGATAGCGCCCGCGATATACTTTACGGTGTCATTAAGGTTAAGATTGCGATGACAGTTGGGACTACGAAGGATGGTAATTACATTTTGTTTAGACGAGTAGTTGTCTTAAGTCGATGAAAATAACATTTTAAATAGTTTTGTATTCGATGTTGTAATAATGACGACAACGATAAATGGTAATCGCAAAAAAAATACTTGAGAGTGCAGGCCAGGTGTTTCTAGAATCGCCCCAGTACACATCAGCTAGCGCTGCTTAGTTTTTGACCATAACATTAAATGCTCATATTTATTTATTAACTTTCACATGGATGTATTTTTTAAATGAAGTTTCTTAAGTATAAAACTATTTTATAAAGCTTATACCCGATAATGTTTCCCAATCTAATATATCACGCATTTTCCTCCCTTGTTAATCCCTGCTTTTACCTTTCGCGCTAAATATAAACCTTCTCGGACCCAAAGAGGGTAGAAGCATTTTCTTTTTAAGCAACATTATTACCTGCTGAATGTTTTTTTGTAATATAAGCCTTAATAGTTCTACACATTTCCGCGTTCTAAGAAACCTATTTTAAGTTTTTTTTTTAAATGGTGAAATATTTTGTATGGCAAAAATATTATTTTCTTGTGTTAATATTCAATTCTTTTTTTAAAAAGTGTCTTTATTACCGTGTATTCATATTTGTTTAATTGAATTGCTGTTGCCCTAGTTATATTAATCATATTTGATGATCCCACCCAAAAAATTATATATATAAAGTTTTGAATGCATGATTTCATACAAATATACGTGTATTACACATCATTTGTATGAAACTACAATACTATGGCAATATGTAAAGGTCCACCAACACATCTTTACATATTGCAACCAACCTTGTATGTAATTGACTATCTTGCACACAGTTTCACCGTAGAACCATACGAGGGTGATGGCCTTGCTTAGCTGGATCGGCATGCAGACTCCCGTCACCAGCAAGTCTGCAGCCGACAGATTCACTAGGAATATGTTGGTAACACTGAAACAATAGAAATTTCATAAATTAGAATATTACGCATTCTTTCAGTCATTCTGTACGTATTCACAACCTAAAAAATATATTTTCTCTACACACTGGACTGAAGGTAAACTCGGTATATAAAACTTATACATATACAAATCCCAGGACGCTCGGCGGAGAAAGCAAGATCACTACCAACTCGGCCAATCCGGTCGTCAAAGCACATTTTTATGTAGTACATTTTCTATGATAATGAGAGGACAATGTAGGAGCAGGCTTAATTAGATGCCCAAGGCACTGCAGAAATGAAGAAGTCTCTGAACTGTCTTGAACTTGTGTTTAATTGGACCTACAGGGTCCCTTGGCATCTCTGCAAATATTTAAAGATAAGATGCGGTCATGTAATATGACAATCAAGATGCGAGGGCTGTAATCTGTAAAGTTATTGCTTGAAGAGTTTGATCATTTCAACTATCGCCGCAAGGAATTCTATTATATAGTTTACAACAGCAAGTGTCCCTATAAGTATATAGCTGTAATCCTCTTACCTATATAGTTTTGTACGCCGAACGAGAAAATGTGTTCGAGTTTTGGATTTCTTTCGCTAATGGTTCCGTGAGACAGCTAATGGATAGTGATTTAATATAACAAGGTTGACCTTCCGCAACTAAAGTATTTAATATAACAAGGTTGACCTTCCGCAACTAAAGTATTTAATATAACAAGGTTGACCTTCCGCAACTAAAGTATTTAATATAACAAGGTTGACCTTCCGCAACTAAAGTATTTAATATAACAAGGTTGACCTTCCGCAACTAAAGTATTTAATATAACAAGGTTGACCTTCCGCAACTAAAGTATTTCTACATTGATTTCCTTGTTTTGACTTAATATGTGTTTCTTCATGTTGAATAAATTGTTCTAAATCAATATTTTTGCTCGTAGCCCGCGGATCTATCTATTTCCTCTGCTGCTCAACTCCAAACGGTCACAGCGTGATAATAACTCTTTATTATATATTTTGAACTATAACCTATCCATGAATAGAAATCCGACTTAAATCAGTCTAGTCGTTTTTCAATGACGCTTGAACAAACAGAAAAGAATTCTAAAAACACTTGCTATGGATTCAGATTGATCAAAATATAATATTGTACCATCTTTGTTTATACCTTCAATATACAATAGTCCAATTACAGTTGTATAATAGTAAAGATAGATAAACATATGCTTTGTTAAAGTCTTATGAATACAGTTGTATCGTATCGTTGATCCAAGGGTCTAATACGATGCACAAGAAAGGACTTCAAATCACGTCTCTTTAGGCCTTACGCCAGGCCAATTGAGAAAATTGCAACCTTCTTTCTTATATTTCCATTCCAATTTTCAACGTCTGTATTTTGTCGGGCTACCTGCCGCTCGAAAACAATTCTTCAAGACTTTTTGAAACAAAGAAGTTACTTTAACTTTTCTATTTAAAGGTTTAAATTCCTTGATATAAATTTACAGTATTTTTGTAGATTTAACGAATAAATTAGGCACTTTAAATCCTAAATAAAATTAAAGCCAGATCACGTCTTACCGCTTTAAATACGCAATCACGAAAGTTGGTCAAGAATTGTTGTCTGACAGATGTTCTGGTGGTAATAGAGGTTCTGATTAACGACCCCCCGTGGTGTAAAGCCGGGTGATAAAAGCCTGCCTATCGAGAGGGTTAACGAGATGCCAGCCCTTCTGATAACGACGGCGATTAAAGAATCGATTTGCATATAAAATGAGTTTGGATTTTAGAGCTGCACGAAATACGCATATTTCTACATCGAGAATGGATGGTAAAATTGCGTCTCGATTTTCTCACTATATCACACATGGAACTAACGACTGATCAAATAGGTTTAAGAATAATTATTCGGAAAAAGACATCCGACAATACTACGCTAGGCATGATTGATTACGATTCTCCTCCAATCAATCGTATTTAGTCAAACTTAATTGTCACAAAAGAGATAGATAAAAGATGATTAAATATATGTAATGTTAACAATGGCGTCAAATATCTAATATTTAATATATGTATTTACTGTATTTAGGGCTGCCTGTTAAAGTGTCATTGATTTTGAATGAAGGTATCTAATACGATCTCTTTTTAAATAATTTACCCATGAATTTATTGCCGTCTCTTTTCAGTGGAACTAACATTTTGATCCAGGTCCGATCTCACAATTCATAAGTGACTTTTGATCTAGATGAATAACAAAACAATTACGTACGCATATGTCAATGGCAAATTATTTTCGGTTAGATATAAACATTCTAACTGTGATAAGTTTCACTACAAATCAGCCCTAGAGTGATGAATGAGTAAGAAGACAAACATATTTGGAAAAAAAAATAATGCCTTTATAAGCTGTATTTTAAGTTTTAAACACAAATAGTAGTGGTAGATGTGAAAACGTGGCTAAGTTTCCTGTAAACTGTAATATGCCATATGTACCTATAAACACAGGCCGGGCCAATAACTCATTCCCGGTCTTCCTTCCCTACAGGATTAATCAGGTCGACCGTAATTCCCAAATCTGGACATAAATAGCACACGCCGGGCATTCCAATTAGAGCACCGTTTTGAATATCACCAATAGTGTTCCACTTAAAGTACGCGACGGGTGCGCTAATAACAATAATAAAAAATAAATATATTCCTCTTAGCGCACCAACGGTCATAATGCATATAGGTATTACCGAAAAAAAAAACTCTGTATACAATATGACCGTGGGCAGTAGATTTTTTTTTTAAATTGGTCGTTATTATAAGCGCACCCACCGGGTGTTCTAGTCGGAAACCATTGGTGATATTTTATTTATGACTAGCTGTTGCCCGCGACTTCATCCGCGTGGTATTTAACAAAGACTCAACCGTTGGCAACAGCCTGCTCGCACGTTCTGATCCCACGGGACGCATTGCAGATTGTTGCTATCAAACTTAATCAGGCGCAGCGCTGCAACATTGGTTTTATTTTTTTTTCGATAGTACCTTTTTTTTCTAAAATTAAAGTAGCCTAAGTTACTCCCTGTTGCATCAGCTATCTGTCAGTGAAATTCCCGTCAAAATCGGTCCAGCCATTTCAGAGATTAGCCGGAACAAACAGACAGATAGACAGCCAAAAATTGTAAAAAAAATTGTTTTGGTATAGGTACCAAAATATAGAAATACATATATAAATACATTAAAATGCACTTAGTAAAAAGCGGTTATTTTAATATTACAAGCAGACACTCCAATTTTATTTATATGTATAGATATTCAAATCGGTGCTCTAACTGGAACGCTTCGCGCATGCGTATGTACTCGTATTGTTTTTGGCGTCAATTCAGCAAAACCCGTCCCTTGACTTGTTTGATTGTTTGCTTTACCAAAAGCTCTGCAGCACGATCACAGTGTTTATGTTGTGACGAAATTTTCTAACAGTTAGTAAGTTTTGCGTTGACGTCACAAATAAGTATTTTTGGACCAGTGGCCGCACACAAATTACATTTACTTAGCTGCGCCATTCTGCTTGGATGGCAGCTGGATTTCTCAATAACAGTTTGTTCTACGGGCATCGTTTGTAAACTGCTTAATGTCAACATAAGCTGGTTAAAATCCAACTCAATTATCATGAGCTATGTTTATATAATCGTCATATATGTTTATATGACGAAATTATTTTGAGTATAGGAGTCACACAGGTATGATCATTCTCCTCTAAACTCTTTATGCCTACGTAATTTTTAACATTTATTAATAATAATATCACCAGACGAACACACCAACCAAACGGCACCACACCAAGCAACCTTTGTGCTTATTATGGGTACCGTACAATGAGGCGAACCCAGTAAATTCAGATGATTGAGCAAAAATCACAATTGTCATTTGCTTAGTAACTAAATTGACATAATACTTTTTTTTTATTAATTTGGCCTCACCGTAGGTATTTTGCCAGTGTCAAGTAATATTATAAATTATTTCTATTTTTGAGCATATGCACAGGCCCAAAGGCTCAGCCCAAGTAAAATACCCCATCCCTAAATCAGTAAAGTGATGGATACTTTACTGAAAGATTTTTCATGGATGTTTTGTAAGAAACTGAAAAGCCATGTTTCGTCACTCTGTTTCAATTACCTACACTTGTGCACTTTACCGAACCCATAATGGTTAATATTCCACTTATATCACTTACTATAACTCGCAGGAACACTACTTTTAGAAATTAAAACATAACTGACGCCATGTTTTTTCAGTTTCCCGCCAAAAAACCGACATAATACTTCTTCTTCTTCTTTCTTTACGAAATGAGATGCGATGAAATAAAATGGATATGAAAATGGCCTCACCCACAGCCTAGCGGGTATTTTGCCAATGTCAAGTAATTAATAGCAATAAAGCATTCAATAAATACAAAATATAAATAAAATAATGGATGTGACAGGATGATATGAAAATGGCGTCCCAAAACGGGCAATGATGATAACTATAAACCATCACAATTTTAAGCCATCAAATTTCTAATGTCGTCAAGAAAGGTGGTACGAAGTACACCGGGTCATCTAGTTATAAATAAAATAATTGATGTGACATAATGATATGAAAATAGGTCACTACCAACTGCGCTAATAGGATTATCAAACTGACATCGTTATTTGACAATAAATTGCCATATCGGTCATCAGAATTGTGCATTAGATCGTGAAAACGTTAAATGCAGTAGTGCAGAAGAAAATATGATTGTGTGTACACAAAGACGAAGATACATAAATATGCCTTTATTCATGCTTCCATGGGCAAGATATACCTACCTTCCCCTTAGTGTACCTTCCCCTCCAGAGACTTTCCAAGATATCTTTAGAATTTTGTGTCTTTAGTATTCGCTTCAATGCTTTAATCCAGTTATATTCAAACCTTTAAAGCAATGTAATAGTTAATTAATTCCCGAACATAATATTAAAGAGTGATGAAAACATCAATTAATTAACATCGTAAACATAGTAATAAAATAATGCAGTCTTTTATATACATGCAAACATTTAAATAAAGCTTTGTATATATATATATGTATATATATATATATATATATATATATATATATATATATATATTGCTCGTCTTTATGACCCTATATAAACATTGGGAATGCAAAAAAAAACTGATAAGCTGCCAAATCTGTGATGTTAATTTGAAAACATGCCAAATGTTTGCAAGTAGGCGTGAAGGTGTTGCGAGGAGATTCCGCGAACTAAACAAAAGAAATACCTAGTCGCCAGTTTTGTCAGTGGGCTGACTGTGCCAGCGACTTCGTACGCGTGGCCTTTTCGAATCTTTACTATCCCGGGAGCACCAAATCATTTACACCGGTACAAAAATATATCGTACATTAACTCGGTATATAAGCTATTACTATACCATGTTTTAGTTAAGTCTGCCTGGCGAATCTTGAGATAGGTAGGTACCATTTAGTTTTACTTTAAAAAAAAGCTCTTACTCTCTCTTTACTTTTATTTAGGTTTTGCCATTTTTGTTGATACATAGTCCATCTAGACTTTTCCATAATACACGAACTGATAAAGCTCCAAAACCTAAATCTAAAAAATATGGTGTCGTATCGCTGGGCGGGCTGTCCTGCCGTGACCAATCTATCGTCAGCGCTTTAATGACTCCGTCAACTTATTTGGCAGCGTGACAGCTTTGGCAGAAGTCGATTTCAAAATATCACGTATGCGTGATCCGTCCTGGTTATTGTTTTACAGTCTCTTGAAGTGGCAGCCATTTACTTTATAGTGCTATTTTAAAAACATTTTCTTTTACAAATCTATAAACAATAATTTGGGTCGACAAACTATAATGGTTTTCTATTAATCCATACTTGATTGTAACCTGTTTTGTGTTCAATAAATAAATAAAATAAAATCGTGGCTGCAAATATCTACAAGCATAATAAATGATTTTGGTTTAACAAAGTGTATTGAAAATGAACGATCCTCCACGGTATTCATTACAACGTGAATTTTTAATAGGGAGATTCATGTTATTTTGGGAATTATAGTTATAAACCGAAAAAAAAACACAGGCATTTTTTATATCGATAGTAGACAGATAGCTCTAGTCTCATACATCAATGGATACAATGGAGATCCTTTTATTTTAAGCATCGTTATAAACATTCCCAATGTTTTCAAACTTATTCTATTCAAATTAATACGCAAATAAACAAAATATGTACACATAAAGCCAGGTTTTGCTATTTATTTGGTTAATCGTTTTAATATTGTATAAAAATCATAAAAACTAGACAATTGTCAGCGGTTAGTTTATTGAAGCTTTATTTTACACAGTACGAGTTTTAACGATACCTACGATATACATAGTTACAAGGTACCTACTAAAATATTTTCGAGGTTCATACGTTTGTCAAGTACGATGGTGTCATTGCCTTCCCCACCCCGCCCCACCATTCAAACACCTACACCCGATAAAATGCCATTTAATTCGAGTGCCCACTTAAATTTATTTTACGTTCAATAAAGCATATCTCCTCATGAAATGCGTCAGTGAATCGAACTGCCTGCCGACTCGTCCATTTTGCTGGTTCATTCAACTTACTCTTTATTTGAAAATGTATTTATGTACAAGAAATAGGGATGATTATTGCTTACATTCTTTAATAATACAACATGTCTCTCAAATTATAGATATAAACATACAAGCTGAGGTTCATGAACTACGTATCAACAATATATATAGCGATAAGCTTGGGCGGATTTTTGGCTTGATATTTAGAAGTTCGATCCTGCTCGACTTTTTCGATATTTAGCATTATAATACTTTTAAGACATTTCTTCTTAGGCAACACTCCACTTCACACCGATTCAGATCATTCGCATCAGTGTATTCCTAGTCGTCCTATATAACTATGTTTTAAATGTAATGTAGTATGATTAAAATTTACAATTACAGTTAAACTAAAAGGAAAATAAAACACCTTAAAAATTGTATGACAACAAACTATGTATCAAAAAGACCATTAAATGAAATGCCTGTATATTAAAACATAGATGGATTTCTTAACTTATCTATTTCATATATCCCTAAGATGTAAGAAATATATCATGTACTATATGCCAAGTGCAAGATTATTCGTAAGCTAACTGTATACTTTATAGTCTACGTATTGAAACGTTGTATGGAGAATTGAACAGCACCTCTAGCGAATGGTATTTAAAACATTCAACTCTCCATAAAAAAAGCTTAAATGCTTAGACTATGTAGTATACGGTTAGGTACTAACAATGTTGCAATTGACATACTAAAAACTTTATAGTTAAGTATTCGTTTCCGGATGAGTGATAAATGGCTAGAAATCAGTCCCAAGTCTGAGGCAAGATTAAAATTCGATCTCTGGTTCAAGGGGTACTCCAATTGATTGGAAATGACGATTCTATTTATGGTCCGGTAGCCCAATAATTATGATTAGAAAAGAAGATTTTAGCACAGATTGTATGAATCTGTGCTAAAATCTTCTGTGAGTCACATGACTAAATTATATGGAAACTACATATCTATAAAAGCTTAATCAATTATTAATTAATCCAAAACACTTGAAAAATATAAACATTAGAAAAATTAGACACACAAACCATAAAATGCATTCTAAGTATATTTTGTATAATGAGCATGGGTGTTTGTGCGGTAGTAATGGATGTATAATATATATATAAGTTTTACATAGGTACTAGGACCGCCCCCGGTCCATAGTACGGTACTAATCATAGCCGTACTTATATATGTATTTTGGGACCGTACTTGGTATGTTATTGTGATTTATGGAAATGCACCAAACCATCCAATAAAAATTAACACTTCTTTTTTACTTTTTTAATGAGAAAAGAAGAAATCTTCAGAAATTATGTTTTAAATTACTGACGATCCTTTATTATTATGTTCTTGCCACATAATATCTTTAAACTCTATGGAATACAAAAACTTTTCCCTCCGTTGCCTGTTTTTTGGCATTTTCAAAGGTAGATCAATTAATTGTACATGCTGTATTATATAAATAAACAATTGTATAGACATTATCATCTAAAATAAATAACGATAATGCTTTATTTTCGTGGACTCGGGTCTGTGTTGGCGCATTATACTTACCAGCCCCGTAAGAAAACTACCGAAAGAAATATAAGTAGTCATTTTATTGAATGAGATAAGAAAATTTCATTTAACCGACTTCAAAAAGGAGGAGGTTCTCAATTCGGTTGTATTTTTTTTTAGAATAAGTATATAAACAAAAACTAGGAACAGTCACAAATGAAAACATTTAGGCTTTTTATTAACGTTGTTTTATTTCAAAAGAAGACTATACAATCAAATATATTTTTTCGTTCGATTTCCACATTTACAGGATATTTGAAAGCAACCTATTGTCTCAAAATGCCTGGTAAATGGCATGGTGTAGCTCTTGGCACTGGCTCCTCTTATATCATTGTCTTAATGAGTCTTATCAGAGATATATCTTTACCTATGTCTCTAGTTTTAGAATACAATTATCTGAAGGTGATAATGCGATGGATAACTAATCTATCCGGAGTGAGCGATATGATCGAATCAAAATATTTGAACACGAAATTGGACGCAATACCATGCTAAAGTGATTACAAGATTTGAACCATAATCCTGTTTACATTTGAAAATTGCATTTCTTAGTAAGGTACCTATGTTATCCTAAAAGTACATCGAACGCAAAATTACTTTTTAAATATTGGTAATGAAATACTAATTGCATTCTCTAACATGCACACTATACGACCAAAATATAGATAAAAAACAAAATTGACAAACAATGTTGATTAAGTACAGAAAGTAAGTCAAGATCGCAAATCAGTTCAAATAGTTGCAAGCACCTCGGCCTAGTTAGACAAACACAATCACATTTGAACATGAGATTGGTCCGGGGCTTTGTTGATTGGTAATACGGAAGAATTAGTATGGTTTATTTGCTGAGCCAAATTGCATTCATATTTGTTCCAGTTAACCTTCTACTATTGGCATATGTTTGTGTTAACTTTGTGACAAATGATGATGATTTTTTTTATTCCTGCAAACATCATTGGCATTATCCTATTAGACCAATCACGCCGCGTCGCCCGATGGAAACGCTTTTTTAATGGCCTATTTCCATCGGGTCAGGCTCAGCGTGATTCTGCCAATGTCAACGTGCCTCAGTCAGACTCATCTGTCGTTTGTTTTGGTGCTAACTAGCTGCGTGGTAGGATTGGGTACGACTAAGATACTTTACCTGGTGCAAATAAACTTAATGCCAAAATAATGGTACACCTAAATCCATCGGAAGCTTTTACAGAATAACAGCCTTGACTACAAACAGCACACTTATAATTTCAGATTTTTTTAACAATGCATCGCTTTTGTGAGAAAACAAAGGTGAGCCACTGTGAAAACATAAAAGAGCTTTGAAATAATAAAGTAGGCGAATTCATCTGAACGCGGCTCAATCTGGCCTTAATGTTAACGCCTTTTGTCTTTGGCAGTTTGAGTAAATAATTCCTTCGTTCTTTGATTTTCGTGTTCAATGAATTCTCAGAAATCGTCATTTTGTGATATAACTAAGTAATAAAACATTTTCGATTTCGTTTAAAGTCCCTTTTTCTTCTATCGTCTCGATGGCAACATTATTTCTGCCATCTGATAGTAAAAGGATTACCCGATCGAGAATATCTAATTAATTAGGAGACAAGCTAAATGGTTATTATAAATTAATGCTTATCTGCTCTAATAGACGCCCACACTAACTATACAGTTTCACACTAATCAACGCTTGTATTGTGGGTACTGTATAATGGATCGGCCCGAACCCAATATATAATACTTATATAGATATTAAACATCCATGAATTAGGTATAACCTTTTTATTTATTTATTACATTATAGGCAAGTATTTGATCTCGATCTCACCTGATGGTAAGTGATGATGAGATTTACGATGGAGCATACTTGCCTAGGTAGGAAGGCGGCAGTAGATCGAGACGCTACATTCACTAGGCACATGCAGCGCAACTGATCTGACCCGCCATCCATAAACGGCAACACCGAACATCATGCCGGAACACGGCTAGGCCCCTTGGCGACATGGCTTTGTTCAATGGGTGTTGACTAACCACGGCCGAAGCCTACCACCAGTAGAGTTGTCACCTAGTTGGCACCATCCAGGGTCACGTGTCGGGTCTCTTGAGGGTATTTAATTCTCCTACGGACGAAGGTGACTCGACCCCGACCATCCGAGAACCATCCGAGCTCATCACACAAAGATTGTCTCCTATCTGGACTCGATCCCGAGACTCTCGGTACAGAAAGCCACTACCAAGTGAGCTAATCAGGTCAACAATATAGACATAATTCCCCATTTTTTTGTAGTGGTGTAAAGTTAATGCTAACATATTTTTCAAATACAAATACTCGGTACATTATGTATATTTTACCACACAAACAATCTTTGTCAGAACACAAAGCCGCTTGGGAACCCTTACCCTACAATATGCATCATTCAATAACCCCAATAATGTTTTAAAATAATTTAGCGAATAGGTATTTATAGTTTGACGCCAATTTTCGAAGCAAAGAACAATTAAAAATTGAATGTAACAAAGCCAATTGTGTAGCGATATTGGAGGCCTGTTTAATTATGTTCCGCAGAATAGTTCTAAATCAAAATAATATCGTGAGATCCAAATTGGGTTTCATGGTTTCATTGAAAGCTTGGTGAGGTACTGTAGTGTGGGGGAAGGGATTTCTGATCTGCACATACTAAGTATCTATTACAATAATTACCTAAGGTTTTAACCCGCGCTGCGCCGAGGGTCGCGGGTTCGAATCCTGGTAGGGACACAAGCTTTGTGTGACGAGGACGAATGTTTGTACCCAAGTCATGGATGTTTAATATGTATATAAGTATTATATACTGAGTTCGCCCTCAGTCCATTGTACGGTACCCATAACACAAGCGTTAAGCTTAAAGTGGGACCGTATAGTTGGTGTGTTCGTATGGCGATATTTATTATTATTTATTAAATAATTAAGTACCTAGTGTACAGGTTATAAGGGACATGGTATTAGTAATGTAATCCAGTCAGTTTTTGTTACGAAACCACTTAATTCTTGTATATTATGTTTAAAAAAAATGTCTAAAATATTTTAAGAGGCTTATGATTAGGTATTACCGATCACCGAGTATTCGTGTAAATATATGAAATCAATATGTTGTAAGTCATTCTTAAAATTTATTAAATACAATCATCTTGACTCATCATGTAACAAGCCTATAAGTCCAAAAGTCGCAAATTAATCTTCATCTTAACAGAACCATTTTTTTCTTCAGTATATTCTTCCAAGAAAGAAGTAATTAGTGGTTAGCTCCAAATAAGATAAAATATTTTCGATACAATATTATAATATCTACCTATCTACACGATGTTTGTCTAATATCACTGATTGGAGCCACTTGATTTTCATATCGTTTGCTTTATTGTATATATACTTTTTTGGTATGAATGGAGAATGTGTCATATTGCCGGCGGAATAAACAACTCTTAGCCTCGTTCAACTAGTAACCAAATATAAAAAGACAGTTAATATAAGAGCATATATGCCAATAACTCACACAATTATTTGATACAATTTACATTCATGAAGGCAACAGTGTTGTCGATTTCTATTTCCCACATAAATTGGTTTCCGATCGAGAATCTCGTTTAATTAATTCAAATGTGTTACCCGCTTAGGTTGCTATGTTTTTTTTGCAATAATAATTTTAGATTTATTTTTAAATATTTTGTCACAAACCGTGTATGTTAACGTCACCAGAATTTGAGGAGCTTAAAAAGTTATTTGTTGGTATACTCTATGCTATTAATGTTATCTATGCCCCGTATTTAATATTCTGTTCAACAATTTTATTTACAAAACTGTGTCCTAAAGAGTATATAAAACTAATGAATAGATCGTCCAGATAGACTAGTAAGTAGTATTATTAAATTTAAGGAATTGAAGTGCTTTTTAAAACTTATATTTTATTTTTATATTTCTTATTAAAACCGGTCGAAGTGGGCTACTAGCGAAATAAAAGGCTAATAAACATGAACTCGTACTCGTACGTGCTTTACTTAGTGAATTTCAAGAAATTTTATTTAGTGCTATATAGTAGGAAGACAGAAAAATAAATATACTGAATATCAATAATAACACTTTATCGATTTAAAACAAAAATTAAGAATGGGAATCACTTTAAAACTAATAATTATTAGGCATTTATTAATTGTCAGAAATGTCAATAAATATTCCCATGCAGAAAAACAGGCAAGAATCTCGCTTTTTTTAACCGACTTCAAAAAGGAGGAGGTTCTCAATTCGGTTGTTTTTTATGTTTGTTACCTCATGAAAATCGGAACTTATATGAGTGTTAAGAAATTAAATTGTTTACAAGTAACCGGCGTGGCGTAGGTGATCAATCATTTATCCAATTTCAATGTGGTATGAATGTTTAGGATTGCTGGCGTTGGCAGTTGCGAAGTTCTTAAACTAATGAACAAAATTATAATTGAAGTATGTGATTGAGGTAAATGAGTACTTAATGTACTATTAAAGGCATATATGTACATGCTTAAGGTGTAACAAAAATAATGTAAAATACTTTAACTGATGAATTGGTAAGTTATATAGATTACGTTGATGTAGAATATAATTGTGTAAACGATTCTTTTTTTTAAACAAGATGATCCAGTAGTGTTTGTCCATGCGCTAAGTACAGGATGTATTTTATTTTTCTATAATTTGATTAATTTCTTTGGGAATGTTATTTTTATAACCGAATGTTGGCCGTGCTAACATATTTTACACTAATATTGTTACCTTATATAGTCCATATATAATGTGTAAAAAATTTCATTGAAAGACACTAAATGCAGTTTTTCTAATATTTATCTGATAGTAGTTGTAACAATGGCACATAAGATAGGTACTTACTACGAGTATCAAAGAGACCCTCTATTTATTTAGACTCTAAACCACTTTTTATTTTTACAGACCACCAAGTTACGAAATCATTACGCCTCGAAAAATTCATCGCGTACATTAAACAACGAGTTATCTGTGTCTAGAATACAGACGTGACTTGGATATACTACAAGCGATAGTATCTGAAAACATTAATATTGGAGTGGCCCCTGACTCTGAATATGAAGTTTTGAAAATTATATTCAAACACCAATGGAGTGATTGAATGTTGACTCTGACGTCGACTGGGACTGCGGTCCAAATTGACCACTTCATGTTTCGAAGTGGTCAACTAGGACCACAGACTTATAATTATTTACCATTAAAGCTGAACTTTTTTGTTTGGGTGCTACTGAATATGACGAAATATTAATTACTTCTATCATTCGATCGGTATTGTATGCCGAATTTATACTAAGCCCTCCGATAAAGTCGCTCATAGTTAATTTTATCAGTAGCTCATGGTTCAGTTCATCATATATACTAGATACAATTTCTGAGACCGTTTCAACATGTGTGTGTATGAATTAACTTAAATTTTGATTTGACATTATAGCACCTAGCGTGATAATTTTGACCCGGCCAGCTTGGTTAAAAGATTCTCACTTCCAGTAAGGGTCTATGGTACTAATGCAGTAGGTACTAAAGCGAAATTCTCCTGGTTTGCCTTTCCACTACCCATACAGAGGCCAGTCTATGTATAAAATGTAACCAGGCCTATAATCCTGCAAAATAATAGCGATGCCTTATACAAAAAAATCTTGAGATATTTAAACAGCAAATCTGAATGTGCGCTGTCTGAATCTCAAAGACAAAAACTGAATAACATTATGCAAATGATATCAAATGAGCTACACCCAGGGCCAGAACTGAACCGAAAACACCTGTCAGCGACATCTGTCCCCCTAAAACTTTAATCCGGACCGGGCGGATATTATACCGGATGCTGGATCCTTCTTTTGTTATGTGATCAACAATGGCGAGATCGCTAATCAAGTACGGGTTCGAAATACTTTATGGTTTCCATATATTATATCTCATAAATATTTACTAATAGAATCTTCTTTTTCTGGAAACATAAATACTGAAATTTCACAATAGTTATGAGTGATAAAGCAACAAGATGATTTATGGAGCATCGTAAAAATGTGCAGTAGGTAGTATATTCTAGTGATTTGTCAGATATTTTTGAAAATTGTTTACCCTGTGATATATATAGTGTTTGTTCACGAAATGACTCATAACTTGAGCTTTGTATTGCGTCATAGTTGTCTATCCCATTTTATGGTCTCTCAATAGAATTGGCGAAATGTCTTCTCATATTGACTATCCACTGTAAGGTTAAAGGGATATATACAATTCTGTCAACTATTGACTTCTTATATCTACGCGAATATTACACATTGAAATAAAAAATAATTTTACAGATTTTATTTAGCTCATGTGAAACACCGGCGCTCCACGAAGTCTGCAATCTGTGAACATGCACAGGATCGCACCCGCTATTATATCAGATTTGATAGGCCCCGATCCCCGCATAAAATCACGTGAGCACATTGAAATTAAAAACATTCTAATTACAATATCGAAAATGGCTGGGTGCTACCACTGACTTGGGATCCAGTAATTAATATAATTAAACCCAAAACCAAGCTCACCATTGCAAGACCTGAAGACACTGTGAAGACTTCTGCGTAGATCAGACTGCAAACAACAACTAAATATAAGGGTATCTCCGTTCAAACTATGACACTAGGACGACACCTCAGCCCTCCCGTGACCGTGGTTGCTGTGAAGCAGCCGAAACGTCGGGAACGTAAACACATAAAATTAACGCGATTAAATCCGCAAAATTAGTTTTATTTCAATCTATCAACTATGGCATAAAATATTTATTGCAAATAGTGCCTAGCTAAGCTAACTTGTTGTAGGTACTTACTTTTTTGTATAATTACACTTCACTGCAACCACTATGAGGAGTATATTAGCCACCATTGATAACAGGATGATTGGCACGTACAAAGTAATAAGTACATTCTCTGGCTGGAAAAATAAATCCAGTTCAGTCCCAAACTGGAAAGACCCATTTAGAGCCGCACTTATATTGAGAACGTGTATAGAACCAAAGTCTTCTAGCGTTATATTCGGAAACATTTTGAATTAATCAAGACACTTCACAATGTTTGATATTGTGCATTTTTACCATCCCTTTTTGGTGTTAAAAACCACCTACAACGTCGTTATATAATTTTAAAAAATACACTGTTCCTAACTATTAACTATAGTTTACTCGCGTACATTTCAGGAGCTGACGTCAAATCGCGTGTAGAACGCGGAAAGCTCGGAAACTCACTGAATGATAGACGGTATGAGCGAGACGAATGATGTTCGAAAGAGACATTTGCAAATTTTCTTCGTAGTCCATTGATAAACTGCAAATTATGTTTCATTATGAACGCGAGAATAGTGTTAGGTATAGTTTACTAATAAACTTCTGTTAGTTCGGTGCGGACGAAACGTACGTACGTAAACGTACGAAAAAGCAATTTTTTCATGAGCGTTTCCCTTATTCTTTAGTACAATTACACAGATGATTGCTTTTCTGAGAAAACTCATAGATATTTTATACTCATAGACATGCTCGTTTATTCTAAAAATAAAATGGATAAGGTGAGAACGTAATAATGTTTCACTGCCATGTAATTTTATTGCTCCAAAATATAATATGAAAAATCTTTTCGCATGACGGAAATTATACTTCTCGAGTTTTACTAGATGCAAGTTTTTCAGCGCTATCATTTATTCATTAATTTTTAATGTGCAATCTTAGTCCTGGTAGGGACAAACTTTTTGTGATGAGCTCGAATGTTTGTACCCAAGTCATGGATGTTTAATATCTATAAAAGTAATTTATACTGGGTTCACCTCCAGTCCATTGTACGGTGTGCATAATACAAGCGTCGATTAATTTGAGACCGTATAGTTGGTGTGTTCGTCTGGCGATATTTATTTATTTAAATATAGGTAACAGTAGCAGTGATAGCCAGTAGCACTGATAGCCTAGTTGGTAGAACGCTTGCCTCAGTAACGAGCATCGCAGGTTCAAACCCCGGCTCTCACACCTCTGGGATTTCTGGATTTCATGTGCGCATCTCATTTTCAGCCACGATTATCACTTGCTAAACGGTGAAGGAAAACATCGCGAGGAAACCTGCATGTCTGAGAGAACCCCTCGAAAGATGTGTGAAGTCCGCCAACCCGCACTGGACCAGCGTGGTGGACTATGGCCTAATCCCCCTCGCATTGAGAGGAGGCCCGTGCCCAGCAGTGGGACATTCAAAAGCGCTGGTATTATTAAATATAGGTGCTTATGTATGCCGATCGGACAGCGCGATCCTATATCCAGCGTCTACGATGGGCAGGTAAGATTGACAACTTTACCTAACAAGACTAATGATATTCCATTCCTTGGCACGATTCCAATGGACGAGATTTAGCACAGAACAATATATAAGGGTCATAACGGACTTTTTGTGGGAAACATAAAAATCTATCGGTCGGATAATGGTTTGCCCGGAAAGGGGTAGATACTCGTGGCTGTGGGTAATAGCTTCACAATGGCCTATACAGTGGGGTAATGCGATATATTATGCTTATCTTTTAGCCATTACAGATTGTCTTATGTGTTCTCGTATATCTTATGTTGTTAGAGCGAATCGAGGTTTATTCATTAGGGAAAGAACCGAGAAGACACTGTATTAACAGATTATTTAGTGTCTTTAAATAGTGGGAGGCATTGGGTGAAACCTATAACACCGCTCTTTGCGTTACGTCGTGGGATAAAACTTGTTTAACCCGACTTCATTACCACTCAGCACGGATTCTTAATTGCAACCCTAGCTTTTAATAAGTTGTATGGTAGAGATTGGGCCGCCGTCTAGACTGATAATGTTATTATACAATGCTTGTCTTAATATTAGGTAAATAAGTAATGCAGCCATTTGTATGATTAAAATATGTTGTATAGCAGTGATAAGTTGGTATAACAAACCAGGTGCAGGTTCTCAGGAATCTCATTTTGTATAAAGATTATCACTTGCTGAATGGTGAAGGCAAAATCGTGAGGAAACCTGCACGTCTTTAAAAAGTCGTGTTAAGCTCTTCAAACTGTACTGGGCCAGTGTAGTGAAGTACTGTCTAAATCGTCGGCATATTGAGAAGGAAAATGACCGGGATAGTGGCAATAGGCTCGCCCCCTATTATGTTGGGACAAAAATACCATCGGCGAAATGTAGGTCCATTGCAGTGCACCTCTGCTTACCCCTTCGGAGATTACAGACGTGATGGTGATGATATGTTGTACTTTACGAATATTTTATAGAAATCAGACGATCTACTTATTGGATATGTTTTAAGATTTATTCTCGCACACAAAACTTTAAGATAAATTTGAATTTTGTGTTTGGAACGTCTTTGGCAACTATTCAAAAATGATAACTCGTAACTTACGAAACGCAAAATGTTTGCGCAAAGATAATATTTCAAATGGAAACGGCTCACGTTTTCTCTTTCCGCGTTTGATAAATGGTGTGTGTAATCTGCCGTGTGACGTCATTGAGTTGGGAGTGACAGCGAATTACGAAACTTTTCCAATAGTTCTGCTTTGCAATTACTTATTCATTTGGCAGCACCATAGCTGGTGTTAGATGTCTTGAAAAAAAAACGTACTCTTACCACAGATTAACTAATACGTAGGTCTCTTTACTTCTTATTCAGAATATTAGTACAGGCCGTGCAAACACCGTCCTTGGTCATGACAATCGTAGACTACACACCACTGAAACATTCGCAAAGTCCTCGTTGACATTTTGATGTGAAAGGACAGATGAGCGTAAACTGCACGATTATAATGATCATTCAGACCACCTTCGCGCAGTGGTGGGAAAATAATTGAATATGACGAGGGCAAGACACTTTTTGCAAGGCCCTCTGGTGAAGTAAGAGGATGGATTTTATACTTTAGCTTTATTTTTGGAAATATTTTTTTTTATAAAGGAGATTCAGAAAGGATATAGGTACCAAGGCTTGAACTTATGCCCCTTCGCGCATTTGCAAAAACTATTTGAATTGAAAACATAGATATTTTACTTAAAAAAATCGCAAATGATCACAACTGTAATTTTATTGAAAATAATTTTATATGCTCTTTCTGAATCCTCCTGTACAAATATAGTAAAAGCCTAATATTTTCCTCATAACCGATTCAAGTAGTTGTAAATAGTACAATTAGTATTGTGTAACCAACCTCTTAGTTTTCACACTGTCAGACATATTGCGGTTTTCAACTCGAGAGAGTAGAGTGACCCTCAAGTTTTTTAACCAGGTATTTTTCAGGCAGGTGTTGGAATTTCAAGGCAAATTTCATAAGAATTGGTTAAAGTGATTCGTTAATTAAGATTAATACACATGAAACAATATTATTATTATTCTTGCAGAACCAGACAAAAAATAATATTTTAACTGTATACTAAAAATCTGCCTTTTAAAGTTCTAAAGTTAATTCAAGTGATAGAACTTTAACAAGCAGTAATATATTAACTTACGTAGTAGTACTCTAGCCTTTATATTCTACAAACCTTTTGAGCTAAGGTCAACCGGTCTACATGCCTTCATATACCTACTCAGTACCATCAGATTAATGTTATGAAGTACATCGAAGCCTATTCGAGTTAATTGTAAGAGACCCAATGCACTTTGGCAAATTATGTCAATACCTTGCGTTAATTAGCAATACTAAATGTATGCTAGAGCGAGAGAGGACTAATGTCATGATTTTGATATAGGATATTTTATTGTACCAAAGTGTGTGGTACAACGGTCTTACACTTATCAAAAATAGTGTTAATATTGCAGAGAATCATGTTTATTTTATGGGTAAGCTGACAATAGTGAAAACAACAGTGCTGTTTATATTTGTTAGGAGTCGATCCTGCTTGCGAATGGGACCCAGATCCTCTGCTCGCAATTGTGAAATTCAATATACGATGAAGAGAAACGCAATAAGCGTTTTTAGTACCTCAGTCTGAGCGGTGGCATTTAGATGCCAAGTTTAAGTAGCTGAGAAGAATACTAAAACACTAGACCCTTAAAAATAGGGATTGAAAACTAATCTGCTTTAAGATTTTCAATGCGTCGCAGGCTACGTCGCTATTTGACTGAGTTAGGACATAGAATACATTATTTATTTTGGGGGTTGAGTAATTTTATTCCCGTCTTTAAAACAGTTTTTATACCACTAATATTTTAAATGTGAAATTTTGGATGGGTGAATGGATGTTTGTTACTCAATCACGCCAGAACGGCTGAACGGATCTCGATGAAATTTGGCACAGAGATAGATTATAGGCTGGAATAGCTTTTAGGCGCTTTTTTTCTAAAATAAAAGTAGCCAAAGTTACTCCTTGTTACATCAGCTATCTGCCAGTGAAATTCCCGTTAAAATCGGTCCAGCCATTTCAGAGATTACCCGGAACAAACAGACAGACAGACAGAAAGACATTTTTTTTAAAAAAGGTTGCTTTGGTCTTGGTACCGTGTATACATCCAAATGCATTTAGTAAAAAGCGGTTATTTTAATATTACAAACAGACACTCCAATTTTATTTATATGTATAGATTAAAACAATAAAGTGTCAGTTATACTGATAAGCTTTATTTGATAGTACTAAGGATATTAATAAATTATGCCCATGGGCCTATAATAAGTTCCTACTTAACTTTACTAACTTAACATTAATTAATCGTACAAATGACTTAGAGCATTCCCTGTAGTTGAAAGCTGATAAATCGTAAGCCCGTCGTTTATAAAGCTCATAAATAAGGTTGATGAGCATCTCGTACCAGTATCTTACCACAGATGGCTCGGAATACTGTATTCACTTTACAATTATTTCAGACAATAGAACAGATTCAATGCATTATGATATACTAAATTACCTCAGTATTTTTGTTATGTTATATCAAGAAATGAATCTATTAGAGCATATTCTTTTAATTCACGTAAAAATAATTGAACAGCTGTGATTGGTTCCCTATTATTACATATGACAGAGATAGCTCTTGTTGTATTGAGGTATATTTTGTCCGTATTCTTAGACGTTGTGTAATAATTATTACTGAATCTCACTAGCTCGTAATGGCGGCTTTTTTTTTCAAAATCAGCTCACAAAAGTCTATG
The DNA here is from genome assembly GCA_905333125.1 of Pheosia tremula. Classification (NCBI taxonomy): domain Eukaryota; kingdom Metazoa; phylum Arthropoda; class Insecta; order Lepidoptera; family Notodontidae; genus Pheosia; species Pheosia tremula. The sequence continues at coordinate 11,275,140 of HG995402.1, read as the reverse complement.
ATATCCCTTTGACTGGAAAAGATTCTCGAATTTCGAACGTGATGAGCTAATGAATAAAAACTATTACTTAATCATATAATAACTTTTTTTTTCTATGAAAAAAAAAACATAATGGAACCATCAGAAACGTGGTTCGGCGGGCAGTAGTAGAGTATGCAGTTGTCAATTTTGTTTTATTGTTGAAAAAATGTATTTAGTTGATAAATAATGCGTAATATTAACCAGATAGATGATATAGTAAGTAAGGTTTAATGCTATGAATAATGAAACGCTAATTAATTACATTATGTACATTATTTTCCTTGCATCTAGCATTTTTCTCGCAGTTGTGTCATGAAAAGTTCTGTGTTACGCCACGTCTACAAAATTATCTGAGTCTCGTACCTTTAAATCCCTTGTTATACTCAGAGATCTTTAATCTTAGAATCGTTCACTTGCTCAGTATTCAATACAAACTTTCACACCAAATAGCGACTTTGCAACATTGCATAACAAATAACTATTTTAAATCACTAGGTACTCTCTCTAGGATCTGTCTATTATGCTGCGCTGTATCTATCTACTTGTAATTAGTTTTCTAACATAATAATGATCACGATAAGGTATCTTTTCAAATTCTAACGTAATATTGTTTCAATACACTAGCCTTGCGATAAATCAACGAGGCAGCCCACATTCATATTTACAGGACTTAGAAGTAAGAAGCTGAACTTACAATTTTATCAATAATACATTTAATAGGTACCTATTTTACATAAATGCTAACATGGTTTAACCACGATATCCAATATTATCTCTAGTTGAGTTCCGATAGAATTTCTTCGTGTAGGTATCAGAACTAAACTAAATTGGAGTAGACCAGACACCGACCAAATATTATGCTACTAAAAGGTCTTTACAAAAAATGTGGTCCTTTTTGGTAGCGGTCCTTCCAACCGTTATCTCTTAATGAGTTTCTATTTGTTCTTCCGTACTGCATACTTGGAGTACCAGCCCTCCCAATTTGGTTGTTGCTGCTTCTGAAGGTGACTGTAGTACCGGTTCTCATACTAGACGTGTTGGATTTTTGACGTAAGCCTTGCATCTGTTGAAGTTGAGAAGCATGTTAGTGTGTAGATACTGGGAACATAGTTTTATGTTTGCGGTGGTATTACAAGTTGTACAGTGTGGTAAGTAAAGGTTAATAAATCAAGGATAAATAAGCAAAACAAAATAATGTAGAACCTAAACTCAGTGAACAATTGAAATTTAAAAGTTTTTCGTGATAGTTGAAAAAAGTAAGGTCCAAAACCAAATTCTTTCAAACTGTCGTAATAATCTACCAATAAAGCACAAACAGATCAAATTGGACATTATATAGTGAGATTAAACACTCTATGTTTAAGCTAAAATATCTTTTGTACCAAATAATTAAGGTTTTAGAATGTTTTTTTACCTTTATTATTCCGGAGCGCATTGTGCAAGTACTATAAGGCTATAAAAGAAAATTGCCTTTTAAATACTAGTTTCTCAGATTGAAGGAAATTTACTTGCATTTATTTGTATTTTACAGTTGGCCGAATTAGAAAAATATTTTGTAGCCATTTACAACCTAAAAAGCTAGGTACTGCTTTACAAAGGTTTTCCAAATGCCAAGAGATGGCGTTATTTTCAAACGACGGCTCGTCCGCTTGAAGCATCGAAACTTGAACAAAATTGATTTGACGATTGCCCTCCAAACACCACAGGTCTTGAAATCTTGGTTATTTATTTTAGAACGTATTTACCTATATAGAAACCTATTTCTGAGTAACACGTACAATACAATTTAAACTGTTCCTATCATATGTTATGCAATGATAAGTAATAAGTTATGCTTAGTCACCTACAACTCTTATTTTTAAACTTCCAAAAGAACACACACATTTTGCAAATATTAAAGAAAATATTTTGACACTGATAATCTCTAACTAAGTATGAGTTCTGAATAAGCTTGAGTGCAAAGGACGAACGTGCAGTGACTATAATATATACACTTACTGATGGTTGTGTGTAAACTTACATGGAAATGAGTACTAGAGTGTATGTTACCCGGGTCGTGGCAGATCAGCTTGCGGAGCGAGCGGCGGAAGTTGCGAGTCATAAGGCAGTAAACGATGGGGTTTATTGCCGAGTTCGTGTGGCCTGGAAGGGGAAATCATTATCGTTTATATTAGAATCATGAAGTTACACAACAAACGGTGATTTATAAAAAAAATAAAAATGATAAAAAGAGAGACGCATATCGGTCCGATAGTAAAAATAAAATTGCAAGCTGTGAAAGCTCCCGTTGTTGTAATTTTACAATGTGTTGATAAACCCAATACACAACGTTTTTGATGAATGACACATACAAAATCCGTCAAATAAATTATGGATAAAGTTTATCAGCGCATTATGAAACATTTAGAATGATAGATTAACATTTCGGTTATTATCCAATTAGTCCGGTCAATTTAGATCAAAAAATGAGAGTAAGGTTGCATAAAGTCCCAACAAGCTGAATTTCAGTGAAATTGTTCAAAATATAATTATAAACAATGTCTAAAAGTTCCCCATCATTCCCCTGTAAGGAAAAAAAAATATTCAAGGTCAAAGGTCAAAAAAATGAGTTTTTCGCGATTTTCAGCAAAACGGTAAGTTTTATCATAAAGTACCTCAGACAAAAATTGTAGATCATAAAATTATCTATAAAAAATGTATCAAATACTTTTTTCTTACGAGCCACCGTTTCTGAGATATAACGATTCAAAAAGTTATAAAACGCGCTAAGTACACTACCTCATAGGTGGCGTGGAAACGTGTGCATATTATGACGATAACAACTTTTATAACTGATAATATATAGATAGATAAGATATAGATAATTTTATGATCTACAATTTTTGTCTGAGGTACTTTATGATAAAACTTACCGTTTTGCTGAAAATCGCGAAAAAGTCATTTTTTTTACCTTTGACCTTGAATAATTTTTTTTCCTTACAGGGGAATGATGGGGAACTTCTAGACATTGTTTATAATTATGTTTTGAACAATTTCACAGAAATTCAGCTTGTTGGGATTTTATGCAACCTCGAATGTCTAAATTGACCGGACTAAATACCTATTGTGCGATATACAATTGCCAATCCATCCCAATACCTAATCGGCTTTCCAGACAATTAAGTATGATAACATTCGAACTGTATTGTGCCCCATCATTCTTAATCAGTCGTTTATAACTGAGAAATGACTGTCTCATACATCTCGTTCATCATTCCTCTATTTTGACGATGTTATGTTGTTAAAATAACAACGATATTTGTGTATACGCATTAATTAAACTACGAGACTAATCTAGAATTTACTATCTGAGGACTATAGACGTATATACAACCAACTAGTTACTTTTAATACAAAAAAAAAATCCGCTACTTACCCAATAAGAGTGTGTAGGGTAGCATGGCAGACACTGACTCGACATTTACAGCGTTGACGTCAATCAGCAGTTGGAGAATGTTGTACGGCAGCCAGCAGAGCGCAAACAGCACTGCCAGTAGAAGAAGTATCCACGCCACACGCTTTCTCTCCCGAACGATTCTGAGACGCTGAAAACATAACAATTTTAGATCAATGAAAAGAAAAATATGCAGCGGTTGAAACTTCGGGAGCGTAAAAAACATGATAAAATGTTTTATAGTATTTGGAATTGCTTGGATAGGTAACTATAGATATTAAAACATCAACCGGATCTATAGATTAAATGTAATTAATGATACACTTTGGCATTATTTTCATTTGTCTACTCTGAAAAAATACGTTTAAGGGCAATTTACCCGTAGTACTAAGAAGACGTAGTACTAAGACCCGTAATAAGTTTTTTTTTATAATTGGTCTTGAAATTTTGCGGACCTATAATCAAGTCAATCTTTTCACTTTGAGTAACACGTTTGCACTTTGCCATAACAATATAGCAATGTACATCAGTGCACAGGGAAGTAATATAATTCATAAACGCTTTTGATTTTACAGAACATCATGAAATACTGAGTTGGTTGATATTGCTTGGAATATTAAAACAATGTTTCATCGAGTTTGAAGCTTTCTGTTTTTAAACGGTTTTATTTAGCTCGACCTGTACGGAATTTATTTGATTTACAGCCGCTGCAAAACGAATTCACTACTCGCACACATGATTTTCGCGAAAAAACATTCACATGCTTCTGAATTCCAAATGAAATGCGTATTCACCTCAATTCAATAGATCAGTGCTTACATAAACTTCTACACCACTAAGCTTTGATTTAAAGGAGAAGTAGAGCGTCAGCTAATTTGTTTACATATTAAATTTGTTAATTGCCATCAAAGACAACAATTAAGTCAATTAACCCAGCATATTTCTTATTAAAGCGTGTACTTTCAACTTAACATTACTTTGTCATAATATCAACTCCATCATCATTAACGAAATTACCAAGTATATCAAACATATTCGGCGTGACAGAATCACTGCTCCGCGCAAATTAATATCTACACAAAGCAGTACCTAGTTGTAACAGTATTTATAATTACATACACCATGTTGCTCGTATGGGTTCGGATATTTTTAGTACGCCTAAAGTAATATTAATCAATGAAATGTACCTGATTGATGTGAGCACAATTTCAGAGGAAACCAAATTAAAAAAATAATTTCTAAGCCACGTAAGGAATATTAGTGCAATATAATGGCATTATTATCCTATCAGTATCATATCTTCTTTGTACAGCACATCCTTGCGTTTCCAGTATTGAGAGTTTTTTTTAATTATGTAAAGATCAGCAGTGATATCCAAGATTTCTGTATTATAACTGCAAATCGCCTTTTTAATCATGATTATAACTTGCTAAACGGTAAAGGGAAACATCGTGAGGATGGCCTCAGGCGAGGCAGCGTAAGGTAAGGCAGGTACACTAAATAAAAAAGTATAGTTATATTCACCTGTTGACTGTTTGCACTTCCCTCCGTCTGGTCGAAAGGTGGAAGCACGGAGCACAACCTTCGTCCCATCAACGAGTATGACACAACGACGATGCAACCTAGAATATAAGAATGAAGCACGATTAAGTTCTTTTGTATTTACATATCAGGAGGTGAACCAGCATCGCGATGCTGCCTGGTTGGTCTGGGCATGAACAATTGCAATATTTAACTTCGATTCATGAGTAAGTTAATAACACTAGGTAAGCACTGGTACGGACTAAACCTATTATCTACCTACGACATATATGAAAAAATGTGACACTAAAATTCTATTGATTTCTTATATTTGAAACTACACATTGAAATATAACAAATTTTTATTTCATTGTGTATTTCTTTATTTTATGTTTCTTACGTTCCCGATGTCTCGGCTGCTTTACAGCAACCATGGTCATGAGAAGTCTGTTAGACGTCCTAGTGTCATAACTAGAACTGGGGTACGCACATATTTAGTTATTGTTTACTAAAATTCTAATTGATCCAGCTATTTTTATAAGCAAAATGTGAATGTCCCCAATTGTTTATTCCTACGTCTCAGGAACAAAGAGACATAGCAATTTGAAAAACAATCAGGGCTTTGTGAGATATGTCTGTTGTTAGTGCCACGGATTTATTTTGAACAAAGAAATCTACATCCAGATTATACAAAGGTCGTTGAAATCTCAGTGCTTGTGTTCTGTACAGAACAAAGTAATGTCATAAGAATACTCTGACCTTTAATGCGAAGTAATTATAATGTTTAATCTATTCGTTTTAATTACATAAGCTAACCTTATAGGCTCTTACAGAATTATTATAATCAGTTATTTTCTACCATGAATAAGTATTACGAAAAATAGTTAATTATAATAATTATCTATCTTACAGTTGAAAATTTGTCTCAAATACGTCAGTGCTGTTTCAAGAGTGTTCAAAAGTTATGGAAGATGTAAGACGGCAGCTATGTACACCTTCTGATACTCATGTAATTTCAAATCCTGAAATTATATGAGTTTTGTTTCAGAATTTTAAATGACATTACTACCTATAAAAAACTCAACGTATAAAGACACAAGTAATTTTAGAACGAATCCTATCAAGTGCTACATTTTTTCCTTCAATTTGTATACGGAACATATCACGAAGAGGAAAATGAAAAATAATCCTAAATAACGAAGAGAGCAAACAAGATGAACAAATCTACAGAAATCAAATTATAAAGACGCATTTACCTAGTATTATTTACAATACGAAAGAAACAGGAAATCGAAATAAACGGATACCTACAGGAAATGTCTATGGTTTGCGTTAAATCAAATGGAAAAGGTAAAACGCTTTTGATCATTTTTTCCGGATTTCTATGAAGTCTTACGGTGTACTGTTACGAAAACCAGTTTTTTTAATAGCTTGCTGTGCTTAACTTTGGTATAAACAATGACAAGCAACAGCTTAAGCCAACCACAGTATAGTACAAGAAGGTAAAATAAGATGCTAGCACATAATTTAAATTCACAAGAAATAACAGCGATGCTTTATGATATTTGATATTATAAACACAATTAAACTTAGATAAATTCTTGTATTGTAACATTCAGATATCCCAAGAGTCGGTAACTTCCAAAAATACGAAGGAACATTTGTACGATCTACAAAGTGAAGCCGTGGGCGTTCCTGGCTCCCCGCTAATGAGTTTGAAATTAATTAGTTCAAACTTTGGCGGAAATAAAATCTTACGTGCTGAAACCGAACTCTTCAGTACTTGGAAACTAGGAAGAACTCTCGAGATTCGAACGCGTTACAATTTCCTGTATAAGAAAGTCTTAGCAACTTATTTTGTGGTTATGTAATTTGTTTGATTATTCCCACGAGATGTGTTCTTATCAACGCCATTAAACTTTACATAATAACATAACGTAACTGAGCATACATTTTCCGCTTCCTAAATTGATCTTAGAATGTACACAAAACCGCCTGGAGACCGTTATAAGCAATTCGCGGAAATATATCTCGACTTCTATCTTCAGCCCAATTTCATTCGGGAATGAAATCTCAACCAATGTGTCTTCGTCCACATTAAACAATTGTACTAAAATGATTTTATTCGATGTTAGTTGTCGGCTGAAAGAAAGTGTTGATGACCGGTGCTGACAAGTCATCAACTATTCAACAGGTGTCATGACTGTCGGGGGACACGATACGGCCAAAGTAGAATCTTTTATATGCGACTGGCAAACTCCTACCACAAGTGGTAGTCGTGTTCATTGTTTTGATAGGTGTGAATGATTCATCAATTAGAAATAACTAAGAATACAGGCTGATTTTCAAGGGGTGTGAATTGCTTTGTACTTGCAATTTGAAGTATATCCGTTTTGAATCGCGCTATATATGAATGACATCGTCTAGTTAAGCAAACGTTCATAAACTACGCTATCATTATTCCCACGCTTTGCGTCATCTTTATATCAGCTACCTTATTAGGCCTCGCCCACACAAACGTTATTATAATATTTTACGATCCCCTTCATATGTGGTCCCTAAACATTTTCTCGGTATTTTCATGATGTAAGAAGTTAAGACCCTTATACCCGGAGACTAGCGAAGACGGTAGGCAAGACTTTGTATGAATAATATATGGTTACTGACTAGCACGATGGGTACAATCAAATATAAATATGGTTTGGTAAATTAATATTCGTCACACTAATGGATAAGGCTTTTAGCGCTAAAATTAGATTCTATTTTAACGTTTGAGTTAGAATTTCAAATATTCTGTTAATATGTATCTTGGATTATATCTGCACACTAGTTGTGCCCGCGATATCGTCCGTGTGGACTTTATATTAAAAGAAAGACAAGCCCGCTGAGCTTCTGGCCTGATCTTCTCAGTTTAGGTCGCGTTCCAATCCGGTTGTAAACTTAAGAAAAAAAATGTAGGTCTCAGTAGTCGTGTATTACAACCATGTACCACCATGGCCAGTATTAGTAAAAAGTGTTAGAGATATCCCGGGCAGCCCATCCATTTCTTAGGACGCGCGAATAGACGGACCGACAAAAATAAAAAAATGGCGCAATCGGCCTCTTTGGGTATAAATAATTTGTCTTAAGATTAAAAAAGAAAAATATGTACAGACACGCTGATTACCAATAATACGAATATGTACCTACATCAGATCAACATTTTGGCGGCCTGACGCAGTAAGTAGTGCTTTCAGCTGCCGAGGACCCGGGTTCGAATCCTGGTAGGCATAAACTTTGTGTGATAAGTACGAATGTCAATCACCATCAAATCAAGTCATGGATGTTTAATATGTATATTCTTTTTATATACTGGGATCACCCCGAGTCCATTGAACAGTACCCATAATACAAGCGTTGCTTAGTGTGGGACCGTATAGTCGGTGTGTTCGTCTGGCGACATTATTGTAATCACTTACACCTCGATCAATATATTTATCAAGGTTTAAGTTTTTGTAAGCCAATCCATTTGTTTCACAATAACCCTAAACTGACGCCGTAACTTTGCGTAATTACAAACCCGTTTCGTATGATTACGTAAAATGCCCGTTTCAACGTCAAATCCCATTTTGTGTAACCCACGAGGGCTCTCTAGGGCTAAATATTTAATACTATATCCGTTGTTAAGTTAGGTTGACAGGTAATTATCAATATGTATGTATGGTAATTGCCTACGTATATTGGTATGGTAACTTTGCGGGCAGATTCCAGAACCGTTACAACCCATCCTATTCACGAGATTAATTAATCATATACTGTAGGGTAGCTTAGTACCAATCAACACGTACACTGACCATCTATTAAAGTTATAACAGCAAAATATTAATATTTAAATATATATCGCCAGACAAACACACCAACTACTTATACTATCACTCACTAAGCAACGCTTGTATTATTAGTACCGAACTATGAACTGGGGGCGAACCCAGTATATATTACTTGTATAATATATACTAGGTACATTTAACATCCATGATTTGGGTACAAATAATTTGTGCTCATCACACAAAGTTAGTCCCTACCAGGATTCGAACCCGGGTCCCTCGGTACAGAAAGCAGGGCACCAACTGCTCTAATCATGCCGTCAACACTTTGGCTTGAATTGAATTTTGTACTTATACAGTAGTTCTCACAAGACTTCACAAGTTACTCGCGTTGCAAGCTGTAGAAGAAGAAACTTCACAAGTTACTCGCGTTGCAAGCTGTAGAAGAAGAAACTTCACAAGTTACTCGCGTTGCAAGCTGTAGAAGAAGAACCGTTGACGAAGTTACGTGATCATTTGATAAATATGTTCAAGATGCAACTTGTGAGTAGGTGTCTTATTCGTAGATAGGGAATTTTGTAAAACACAAATGTAACAAAGTCCTAGGAATAATCATCAGGTAAGTTTCGCATTTTTTTTTTTTTTTTTATTACTTTATAGGCAAGTATTTGATCTCGATCTCACCTGGTGGTAAGTGACGATGAGATCTACGATGGAGCGTACTTGCATAGGTAGGAAGGCGGCAGTAGATCGAGACGCTACATTCACTAGGCACATGCAGCGCAGCTGATCTGACCCGCCATCCATGAATGGCAACACCGAACATCATGCCGGAACACGGCTAGGCCGCTTGGCGACATGGCTTTGTTCAGTGGCTGGTGACTAGCCACGGCCGAAGCCTACCACCAGTAGAGTTGTCACCTAGTTGGCACCACCCAGGGTCACGTGTAGGGTATCTCGAGGGTATTTAATTCTCCCACGGACGAAGGTGACTCGACCCCAATTTTACTTTGCCCGACCGTTATATACCCAATATATATATATATATATATAAGCACCACGTTACTCCAAAATACAGAAATTTACTTTCACGAGTTCAAAACAATATTGTTTGAAGACAAAGTAAGTCGGAGTTATGTATACTAACTTCGTACTCAGATGACTTTGCCTGCATTAACGGTAATTTTATAATTATATAAAACGAAATAAGTGTTCAGTATAAAATGCATAAGTGTCATTATAACGAAAACTTTGAGTAAACACACTTAATGCCTATAATAAAATTATATAAATCATTTTTGTAGAAAATCATGGGTTACAAATATTGTAATTTTTGAGCGCGCATTGTATTGTAAATCACGCAATCATAACACACCGCTCCGTGCGATACCGGACGCGTGTGAGTAACGAGCGCACTTGAGCGTGTCAGGTTTTAATTTACATTGCCGTTTTAGATCTAAATTAGTAATTACGAATTTTTAATTTAAAATCACCTTAATAGCGATACAGCACCATAAAGTTAGTAAAAGTAGCGGTTTTTACAAATCTCGGAGTATTGTACCGCTTTAGGTATTTTTTTAAGGTAATTTAATACATCGAGACATCCAATGCAGAATGCTAATATCGCAAAAAACTAAATTACATCGTAAAGATGTCCAAAATTTTCATAAAAAAATAAAAACCATTGACATTTTGAATTTCGCGCCCTCACCTTGCGCTTCTCCCTTAAGGTATACTTCTGTTATCGTTCATGCTAAAATCAATTTAAAGATCGACCGAAAATTCAAACTCCAGAATCATTAGCTGAATCCATGGTTTTCATTACAAAGTCACTAACACACTATACCTATCTATAATAATTTTAGACAAAGCTAGACATCTTTTAAATTCAGATTCCTAATTTAGTTAATGTTATGTTTTATTACTAACGTAATAATTCTTACAAGTAGACAAAACTTTGCGAAGTACAAATTCACTAATTAGTTTTAAGGTTTAATATTTTAAAAGAATAAATTAAAAATAATAGTTTGAAGTACCTAATAACATAGGATGTTTGAGATTATTTATTATCTTAGGCTTCTTAGTTTTCTGAATTTGTACCAGCTCAATACGTACCTAATTGGTCTCATTGACATCGGCTAAATAGATATAGGACAAAAGTAAGCAATTACTTTGATACTGTAAAAAAATTACCTTAATCACTCCTAATATACCGGTCTGCGAAATATTAAAAACCCACGAATTGGAACTCGTAAACAGTCGCGAAGCATAAATGTATTTTTTTATCGACACCAGCTATTTTTTTACAGAAATAAGTGCACACAAAATGAACATTGTGCCACCCTGAAGAAAAAAATCTTATACATGCTTACAGGGTATGAAAAAGGTTGTGTTTATTGACATAATAAGTATATACTACCTGCAAGATTTAAAAATAAAACAAAATATAAAGAACGGATATAAATAGTAAATAACAGTCTCGATATCTGTAAACCAACGTAAAATCTGTCCACCTAAGTAAAAATAAATCTTGTATATAAAACAAAGCCTTGTTAGTTACACCATGTATAACTCACGAACGAGTGGGCCCAGTTTTATGATCTATGATTTTTTTATTTATTTTTTCCGTCCCGAATAGCAGAATAACTATAAAAACATTAAAGAAATATAATAAGATATTAATTTTCTCATAAATTTAATTCTGAGGCAGTACGCCGAGACAGTTAGTACCCGTATAACATAAATGAGAACTTTAAGAACATGGAGTGTAGAACATGTTGGTACCATCTAATATTAAATATCAGGGAAACATAAATTAATAGAGCTTTCATCCATCTAATATGAGACACAATTACCTAATAAATAGACAAAATGAGATACATGTATATTAGTAAACAACCGAAGTTTCAAGAACGGAGCGTGAAGAAAACAAACTAGAGAGGTAGGTACCAGGCTATCATAAATTAAAACGGCTCGTTTTGCTCAAATATTAAACACACTCACCGGGTACGGCGTATACAAGCACGAAGCTGAAAGCACCGAACAACTCCTTTTTTATGGAGTCCGGCCATTTTTCTGTGCAGAACTCGATACTACGCTCCACCCACACCTGAAAAATAATATTTAGTTTTAGATTCAGCAACAATTTTTATTGTAAATCACTCGTATTAGATAACCGATATTTAAAAGCGTTAAATGTTATAATAACAGTCAAGATATTGATTTCTTATATTTATATTTACGTGAATATTGCACATTGAAATGAAACTATTTTTTCGGATTTTATCGTCGTCGTAGGATGTCTAACGCCTCAGTCCTAACGTAGCTATGTTTGCTATAAAGCAGCCAAAACGTTGGGAACGTAAAAACAGAAAATAAACGCTATACAATCCGAAAAAATGAGTTTATTTTACAGTCAACATATTGTATTAATCATATGCGGGACATAATGGGGATATGCGGGGAAACAATGTGTCAATACCGCATTAGGGTCCCACCATTCCGATAGTGCGTAAGTACTCCGATTGTAAAACGGACCCCATTCGCGGTTGAGTTCACACAGATTTGGATACGCACGTGTAGAGACCACGAATATACTGTGTCGTAGCTGTGCATGTATTGATGACGTACATGTATATATATATGACATAGTATGTATGGAGTAAGGCGTCTTGAGAATAGGAACAAACTTGTTTAGAAGCAAAGATCGATGGCAAAACATAAATATTGATTACCGTATTCTTTACTTAAACATGTCAGTCGATATTTTATGTTTCGAGATCTATATAAAATATACAGGTAACTTTGAATTAATTTGTAGACACATCAATAAACGATAACAACAAGCAGTAATAGCCGAGTTGATAGAACGCTCGCCTTGGATACGAGAGACGTAAATTCAAAGCCCGGCTCACACCTATGGTATTTCTGGATTTCATGTCCGAATCAAATTTGCCACCATGAATATGACTTACTAAACGGTGGAGGAAAAAAATGCCAGGAAACTTACGTGTCTGGGATAACGCCTCGAAAGACGTGTGAAGTCAGCCTACCCGGACTCGGTCAGCGTAGTGGACTATGGCCTGAGCCCTTTCGCATTGAGAGGAGGCTCATGCCCAAGAGTGGGATATTGATAACGGCTAATATTATAATAAAAAAATCATATTTAATCGAAACATATTGGCTAGCTTTAAAATATTGCAAAGAATTTCAACGACCTGTGTGTTTCAAGTTATCATCTGAAGACCTTGAACAAAATTGTTCAGTATGCATAACTAAACCCCACTGGCCCGTGGGAGACGACCAGGGTTGATACCTAGTGCGTTATAACGTATGCTTCATACGAAAAGGAATCCGCGCTCTGCATACTAATATAGAAAAGTTATTTTCACATTATGCACTCGGAGATATATATGAAAGAACACGATTTTCTGAAATGTGCTAGTCGCTCCACTAGTAAAGTGCTCTATGATACTAATCATACGAATGGTGACATCTAGTTGAACCATATAGAACTAGATCACGAAATATTAGTATCTAACTACCACAGTAAAGTTTCCAATAAACTTTTATGAAACCTGTTAGTTGAATTTGCTCATTATTATAGAGAGTGTACTAATATACATTGATTTCAAAAATTTTTAATGTACTATGAGGTCGTATTCAACTCCCTCTCCATTTAATTAATTTTACGTTTGAACGGCTTAGGCTGTAGTAACCCGTAGCGCTGTAGTTTAGTATCGCTGTGAAAAATGAGCTTTAGAAAGGCAAGAACTAATTTCCCAATAGCATACACAATACGTAAACTCTTTCCTGACATTTCGGCATGGGTTTAATTTTATTAAATCACTTAATCGCTCTAGCTCTGACCGATATATGGCAGTCGTATTGTTTACCGCACAAGATACTCACGTTTGATTAACAAAACTTGATATATGTACAAAATTAAATGCACTCAGTTATATTATATACAAGAGCTTAGCTTCAGCTATCTTGGATACATTGTACGCTTATCCTGGGTATATCATTAAGTCCTTCAGATATCTACAATAATAATGCTCGTTAGGAGATACTACCCGAGCGTTCGGAAGCCTCTACGACTTTCTGATGAACAGAAAGCGAAGATCGATAACAGCTTATGATAATGTACATCTTATATCTTTGGCTCGTTCGTCGACACTGTTCAAAACCTCTGCTGGAACCTTAAATATGTATAACAGAATTCGTTTATCAAACTCAAATCTTATATTTCGGAATAGGACTGTAGGGGAGCACATATACATTAGTTTACATAATCTCAAAGATATTCATAAGTAAAGATGAGTAGAGGAATAGTTTGGTAAACTCGTAGCCGGTGGATGCGAGTGGCGGAGGACCGTGTTGTGTGTAACAGAGAAGGAAGTGATTGGGGGAGACCCAGCAGTGAAACGTTTTCGGTAAAGGAATGGTTGGATGGAATAGCAATAGTGCGCTGCGTTCTACGACTCGTGTATTGTATGTAGCTGTAAAAATACTTCAATGGAACCGGGCGGATCGGATAAGTCAAATAAACTCCGAGAGGGAAAAACACACCAATGTCTCAAAACTAAGCAACGCTTGTATTATAGGTGTCGTATAATACTTATATAGATATTAAACATCCATGACTTGGGAACGAACGTTCGTGCAGACCACACAAAGATTGTCCTAACCAGAATTCAAACCCGGGACCATTACAGCACAGAAAGCAGGGTCATTCCCTCTGCCTCAACCGCACGCGAAACCCACGAAGTCGTATCACAACGACCTCAACATGGTAAAAGAGAACTAATGATCGTGATGGGTTTCACTACCATTGTTAGGAAAGGGTAATCGCTCACTGAGCTAGGAAAACTACGTTCTGGATCACGTCTATCGCGATATTGCTTTTATGTTAAAGCACTATAAAAATCTGCCTACAAACATGAGAAAGTTCATGGTTGTCGTCACGAGGCACCGGTCATTATACCTTGCTCAAATGCTAGGGTGAACTATTCAGTCTTTTCTAACAGACCTAGCGTGCAATTATAATGTTAGTTCTTTGTGTTGCGTGACACGTGAACCTAGCTTCACCTGTTTGTTACCGGTTGTGATACATTAGAGTCGGTTTCAAGTAAACTTATTGTTTTTCTATTATTCGCTTTGATGTTTTGTTTACAGTTTTTAGGGTTCAAATGGTGTAAACGAAGCTTTATGTTTGTGTCAAAGTCCGTTCGTTCGTAAGTCTGGTGTTCAGAGCTTTCTTGCTTGTAATTGAAATGTGATGGTGACTTGAAATTCATAAACAAGCTACTGAAACACGACTAAAAACAGTGTAATGTAATACAAAAAAGCCTCACATCCAGTCCACACATCCTTGTGTTTCTTTTAATAAAGAAGTAAATAATAAATTAAATAAATGTACAATTAATTACAAATAACAGTTTGTACAACTTTGTTTTACCTATGACTCACATCGGTAATATAAACCTTGTAGGGTAAACGACTAATATAATGTAATTTAACGATGTGTATACATAGATATAATCAGAGTTTCAAGAGCGAGCTCGTCCGTAAGCTATCCGTATACTTTATAGTCCATTTTGTATCGTAAATTCTGCAGCGCCTCTAGCGAATAATATCTAAAACTTTTAACTCTCTACACTGGCCAACTAACTCAAAACTTCCACTTTACGTACATAATATTTCGATAGCATTTAATACAGTTCATAAAACTATATAGGTACTACGGCGTAGCATATACTACGCCGTAGGGGGCGTCTACGTCGTAGACCTGGATGCTACACCAGTAACAAGGAATCCCCCAACTGGGTAAAATACATTTCCATTATTTATTTTATATAAAAATAGTTACTACATATAAAAACCTAAGGAAATCGTCAAGAAATTCTGGCAAGTAGACTACTTAACGACTTACAAGGTTTGTAAAAAGGCATTATCCCCAGGCGAAAAGTTAGAAAGTTTCATTTAGGTATAAGTATGTATTTTTATTCTTTCCTTTCATCTTATGCATATATCTACTGAATGAAGATGATCTACCCACTTTTGAACACGAATAATGAAATAAAGTCTTTGAGTATTATGAATAAAATTGAACTAAATTTCAGCACTGCGACGCAGCGATAAGAATACAAAAGTAAATGTACACCATGTTGAAGGAATCCTGAATAAGACGAATAATTTGGTACGATAAACGGATTGTAGAGTCACTCGACTTACAGTACCGGGTGGTTGCGGGTTCAACTCACGTCCCGTCATCCCGTACGGTACACATAATATAAACTTTGCTTAGTTTGGGAACACGATGTTTTTCAGGCGATTAATTAATTTATTAAGCTCTAAATAAAGAGGGCACAAAAATGAGAACTTTTGTTCGTATAAACGTACATAAGACAGATACCCTACCAAAACCGTACATAAGTACCTTACAATGGACTGGACACAAAGCACGGTTATCTACTGAGCTAATCAGGCCATCAAATGGTCATGTAAATCGAGCACTGAAGAAATTCAATGAAACCTTTTTCAGTTTTCAATAAGACTATTTAATAAGGGCATTCGGTTCAAGTTGTTCGAGGAATTTCCCAAGTTATCGTGAGAGAATAGCGTGAAACTAGCTCCATCCGCGCTGTCTGGGACATTCATCGAATGTTGGAAAATAGTTCTTATTTCATAGAATCGAGAACACAAAAAGTTATACCAGCTGTCTTTATTTTTAAAATAACTGGTAGACACTCGATTTTACTATTAAGCATACTTGGCCTAGATTTAATATATCATTTAACTGAGTAATTTTTATTAAACTAATTCTTAAATGATGTCGTGCTAATTATTGGAAGCATTGCTGCATACAAATAGTTGGATCTATTGCGGACGCCGAGCCTGCCTTCTTTCTTTCTTTCTCGCGCTCCGTACACCTAGTACTAGTTGTGACCCCATATTTTTATATATAAATAATGTGTTTTGTAAATAAATCACGTCCATCGATCAAGATCGAACGATGTTTTATATTTAGAGTCCATTAAACAACCATCAACACACACACACACACACACACACAAGTTAGGATCTATCCATAACAGTATCAATCGTTTTTTTTTGAAAAATCTGTCAATTGACCTGTTTAATGACATAGCCTTGCAAGCGTGATTCAGTCATGGGCTGCACGCACTCCGACCGACCAGCCGCATAAGCGTCTACCTGCCAGCCTCCGCGCAGTATGTATGTCCAAGCCTGTCTGTCTGTCCTCGACGTTGCATTCCACACAGTTCGCAGTATAATCTACTTATTGGAATGATTAGCCGTGTACTTGCTAATCGAACAGGCTCACGCACTACCCCTGCACGCTTAGTTTGTACGTGTTTCGCTGCCTCACCAGTGTTGTCATCTGTCCTTTGTTAGGTTAACAGCCAGACTGTATTTGTCGACGTCTTGTGAACTGAATAGTGTGGTCGTGAGATTGCACAGTACACGGCTATTGACAAGTTTTTTAAAATATAAATATTGCCACCTCAAAATTCATGGTAATGCAGACTTTTCATATCTCCCGTCCACTTGGATGAAACTTTCAGATTTTCACAATAAAGGCTCAATAATAGCGTTAGTGAAAATCCCCAACTGTATTTCATTCGCACGCAGCTTTTGAACGGTTTTCAATGTTTTAATAAAAAGTATTTCTTTATTTTGTGATAGATTTTTCTTGTTGCTTTAAGATCAGCAGAAGCTTAACTTAAAAGTAAAAAAATATAATTTAGTAGAACAAGATTAAGTTAGATCCAAGTGATTTAAGTACCTTTAGAAAAGTAAGCGTGGGTAGATAATAATTATATTCGAGACAAATATTTTTTTATTTATCATTACCTACATAGCTCACTGTTGCTCAAATTTATTTACGCGAATCAAATAGCTTTTTCATGAGTGTCTATTTTTAATTTAATGTTAATGTTAATGCTATCACAGTTCATTGGTAACTTTGTCTTTATTCTAATAAAAAAAAAGATTAGCTTCTCTTATTAAGCAAACTTTTAAAGTCGGGTAAAGAATCTCTGCCTCAGATCAAAACTGAAGACCAGAGAATCTAATTAACATAGTTAAACAACCACTAAAAATACACCGGCCGAGTAAAGCGGGACCAACTTTCCCCTCTATGCCTACGACCTTTGAACATTCAATTATCTTCGTGGAACAACAGAATACGGGAGTTGGGTAGAGTTTGGTAAGATAAAAAAAACATTTGGCTGCTTTCTATAAGAGATTGCAAAGCTGTTTCTGTTATTTACAAAACAGAACTGGTATACAGGCATTGTAACGAATACTTTGGGTAAAGGTTATACTTGATGTCCATAATAAAATTAAAGAAATTATTTATGTCGAATGTCAAGGGTTATTTTTGGTGTTTTTTTTTTTGAGCGCGCAATGTATTGTAAACCACGCTCCACGCGATACCCGACTCGTGTGAGTGGCTACCACGCTCAAGCTTATCGAGTTTAAACTAACATTGAAGTTTCAGGCCTAAATTAGAAATCATGTATTTTTTATTAATACTCACGTTGAGATTGATTTATTTTATGATTTCATGCTGAAATCATTTCGAAAATACAAAAAGGTATAATTAATAAAAAGATCGATGGAAAAATTCAACGCTGAGGGGCCCAGAAACAAGATTTGATTTCATGATATCAGTTTTCCTTACAAAACTACTTACACCCTGTATAGTTATATTCAGAAATAAAAATGATCTGTAAATTATTCACGTTTGTCAAATTATAATATAATTTCGTTCGTTTAACTCGGCACATAGGTAGGAAGACGTGATCTTTCCGGAGTAGTTTAATACCCTTTTCAAAGCTTCGTTTTTTAAATAATCGTACACTGACGTCATCATCGTGCCTACTTAAGTCAAAGCCTCAACATTTAAGAGATAAACAACATTTATTTCGTTATTTTCACAACAGTAATACAATAAAGACATATACATAATGAAGCACACAATTACATTTGTCATAGATTTATTACCTTCGTGCCGCGAGAAACCTGTCACAGAGATGTAAGTTTCTTATGAAATTACAGCGCCCGGAGGTATACTTCAGTTATTATTAGCATTTTTCCCAGTAAAGAGCTGAGGAAATCGGGTATTTTGACTGGTATTAACCGGTAATGGGAGCCTTCCTCGCTATAATTCATTCTTATACCACTCATAAAACATATATCAGGCATTTTATTATTATTAAATCGAATCTAAGAAAAGGTTAGTATCTGTTTAATACAGTTATTTAAGTTAATGTGCGTTACACAATAAATTGTCTGTCTAGAATTGGACCAAAACTAAAGCTTACAATTAAGGCACAATATTTATTAGTACAATATTGTAGATTACCTAATTCGGGTAAAATATGGGATTTGGGATGCCTACGCTCGGTATGAGTCCGAATAAATCTATGAGAGCTTTGTATATAATTTAAAATTACTTTTAAAATTAATATTATCTAAGCGGAAAATGTATCAATTCATTATAGTTATTGCGTTTTGAAAACATGGTCATAGAATTGTGTACCCAATCTGTTTCCTATTTTATTACTCAATTTTTTAACGTGAATGATACAAAATATTTTTTTTATTCAATTAGGACAATAAAAACACTTACGAATGTTAATATGTTACCAGCGATTCGGACTTTTGGTTCTATTGGGAGAGCCGGCAAGAAACTCATTGGATATTCATTTAAAAAGGGTGCGTAGGTACATTCAAATCAACGCCATTTGAGCAGGCAGTACCGCAGCCACAATACGAAGTCATAAATAAATACTGAAAAAAAATCGCGAAGTATAAGTAAAATCAAATGTCACAATTGATAATAAATATACTGAGAAATGCGTTATCTGCCACCCTTGAGACTGGCGTGACAACAATATGCTAGCCAACGAACTTGTCTATTTATTCCTATATGCCAGTGAATAAAACCACAAATCATATGTATACCAAGTTCAAGAGAATTAATACCTCTGACATAAGTAATAAAACATTATCCCCCAGAGAATATACGCGAAATCGCAAAATAAGATTAAGGTAGTACATTGGCTAAGAACTTAGCGGACGACAATTAACTTAGGTAATCCTGTGCTTTAACTTTGTAAGATAAAGTACAAATATGTCATTGTCTGTCTGTTATTTACTACAATATTCTGATTCTGATGTTGATAAGTAACGTATTATTGAGTATTCTCCGCGATAAAACCTTGACAACCTTTGGATTTACATTTCTACGAATGCATTTACTGTATATCCATACAGTAAATGCGGTCTATAAGGTTATTAAAGCCATAACACATATTTCTGAAGTAGGCATACAAATTGATTTAAAATAAGAACCTAAGGATCATCTGTTTCTTTCGTACTGAACACGGGGACTGGCTGATTTTAACTCTAACAATATAAATACCTCCAAATAAAAAAGTAATAAGTGAGTCAGTTTAATGCTGTACACAGAATAGTTCAGGAAATGAAATATCTAGCATCTGGGCTAATCAGCAGAGACTTAGTTTTCTTGTCACGTAAGCCTGCACTGCGCTCTGCCAAATCAGGTATTTGCTTGTGTCTAGTATGGAGAACCTTGCAATAAATGAAAACGACACCAAGTGTCAAAGATTGTCCTTTTGCGTTTTTTATATATCGTCATTACATTTGTACGTGCAACAATAATACTGCTTTAAAAAATATCTCGTGGATGCCAGAATAAAAACTTTGAAAACGCAATCCATGTTTGAAAGTTTATTATCTGCGAAATGTGTAAATTGACAAGGGACCGCAGATGGCAAATTATTGTAAGGGGTAGTCTGAAAAGTTTTCAGTGAACGCCGGGACGTCGTAAACTTAATCCCAAATCAAAAATCTTATTGTTATCTAGCTGAGCCCGCGCCTTCGCGTGGACTTTATATAGATTTGGTTATTAAGAGGAATAAAAAAAAATGTTATCAGGTATTGCCTGCCGTGGAAATGTTGAGGTAAAATCAGCTTCGTGGATTCTAAGATGCAGTTGTTTTGGTCATCCCGCGAGAATCCATCTATTTCCCAGGATAATAAGTTCGGGTAGGTTAATAGGGAGTTATTAAATTTTATAGGTGTATTTTGTTTTTTTTCTTATGGTCGTATTGCATGGTTTATATCACATCTTATATAGCATCAGTGAAAAAAGTGTAAGTATATCTTTATTATATCGTTTTTGTACATGTTACGCTGCGCCTTTATTAAAGGGCTCAGGAAATAATGAAACGACACGTACGCTGAACACATACTGGCTAATTTGTCGTAAAAATGGTTCAGCCAAGTATGTTGTCGGATAATGAAAAACAAGGATACAGGATGACGGGAAAAACGACCTTCTTGGATCATGGTTGGTCGAATAGTCGAAATAATATTCTTAACGCCAAAGCTCCAAACATGATTTTTTTACGACCCTTAACCGGAAATAAAATGTTAATCCTACATCAATTTGTTGAACATCAAAATGCTGTATATCGAATGTTCCATCCATTTTCAAAGCTGAACTTAAAAATCCCTTCTTAGCAAAACTAGGTGTTCGTACTTTAGTATGTACGAACAAGTTTTGCAAACGTATCTCCAATGAATGAAATTTAATTTCGATGAACTGCAGTTTCGGTTTCTTTTATTATTTGGATTAGTGTTCATAAATAGCAGAAATATTTTTTTATAAAAGAGTATAAATAAAATGTTATCCATCCCTAGAGATAAGCTAAAAGCTACTAAAAACGCAAAAATGGAGGTCCCATGTGTGTGCTAAGTATATCTCTGAAAATAATGTAATGCACGCAAAACAGTCTCTGTTATAGGCACACACATTTAACCTGCCTGGTTAAAGAGGAAAGAGAGGTATAATTGATATCTTATATATTTACGCGAATACTACACATTTAAATAAAACATGTTTTAAGGATTTTATCGAGTTTATTTTGGTTGCATAACCATGGTTGCTGTAAAGCAGCTGCAACGTTGGGAACGTAACAACATAAAATAAACACGATGAAATCCTTAAAATTTGTTTGATTTCAATATGTTTGATAAGGTAAAAATATTTGTTGTCACATTTATAATTACATAGTTTACATGTATTAAGATATATCATAATATTCCCCCATTACGAGAATATAGCACACGATAATAAAGAAGACAACTTGGTAAATCGTTGACCAACAACGCACCAAATGTCTAATTTAAAATGATTGGCAAGTATCTGTCATTTCATACAAGAATGTTATCGAGAGATAGCAGTGACTTGTTATTTATTACGACTCTCTACGTAGTATCGTCGTCGAAGACACACTGCTTGGACGCCTGACTGGGTATATTATTATAACTAAAAAGAGAAAATTACCGAGGGTACATTGTACTAACGTTTCTTGCTTTGTGTCGTGACAAAGTCCTATACAAAATTACATTGGAATTTCAAAATATAAATATCGCATAAAGTAAAGTTTAAACTCCCGTTTTTGACTTCCAAACTGAGGTGAAGTTGCTAACTTTGTTTCATTATTGCATCATCTGGCGCTACTTGAACATCTTATTCTTCAAAAAATTGTTGCCGAAGTAAACCTGTTCTGAAGGCTTTTCTATAAAGGTATAAAATTAAAGGAATCACGTGTAGTCTATGAAGCTCATATCGGAATGAATTGTTTAAGATTTATAACTAATATAGTTCCGTTTTATCTTTTTCTAGTTTTAAAAAAAATATGTGTGAAGAAGGTATCTACTTACTTACATAAACTTTTCTCGTATTTTTTTTATT
Organism: Pheosia tremula; assembly: GCA_905333125.1. Classification (NCBI taxonomy): domain Eukaryota; kingdom Metazoa; phylum Arthropoda; class Insecta; order Lepidoptera; family Notodontidae; genus Pheosia; species Pheosia tremula. Next base: position 11,252,543 of record HG995402.1, on the reverse strand, counting down.
TTTTACTGGTATCGAGCATTTATCGCGTCTTCAGGAATCATCGTTAGAAGCGCGATAATATTATTTGCTATACGAAACAAAACTGGTGTAAATCGTATGTATCGCGATTAGTTTGCTTATATCATATTACTTTTTACTGTTATAAAGAACAATAATTCTTAATAAATGTTGTAAGTTTGTTTTTACACACCTCAATGTTTATAACATTAAGTAACAAACTTTTGCCGAAAACGACTTGAAAACATTGAAGGTAGGGTTAAATGTTAGAAGTACTTTAGACGGTCATCTTATATAGGTGTGTGTTATTACTATTTATAAAATAAATCACAATAGTAATTATTTTAACAATTTAAAATATACTAACGGAGGAAATATTCGAAAGCTTCCATTATAAAAATGTAATTAATGTACCAAAATATTGATTGAACTCTGGTCTTCAGGCAGTATTCACTAGTCTGACAAAACACGAATTAAGCGGATATTAGGGGTATATAAGGGACTATTGACAGTATCGGCTTTGTTATCGTTTTGGCTTTAGTTCGTGTTCAACGACAATAGAACGGTATGATGGGATTATTCAAGGGGCAGGGCTGCCATCGATTTGGGGAAAAATGTGGTCACAGATTGTAGAACTTTATATTATGTGTCAATATTTTTTTAACACATTTGACACGAATAAATGAATATATTTTTGAGTGAAAAATCTTATTCGTCATCAAGACAACAAGAAAGTTTTTCAAAGACATTGCTTTCTATAAATTGGTTTTCTACATGGACGCTATTATCGTAAAAGCTTCCCTCACGAATTCCATAAAAACTCCAAAACCCACGAAAATAAGAGTCATAAATTATCTCTTAAACAACATACAAGCCAATAAATATTATAGTTGGGTACGTACGTAATATATTACGCCAGCCATTTTAGATTTCAAAAGACAACATTTCAAATTTACATCGGAAATTTGCGAAAATCCCTCAAATTTCCTTCATCCCTGAATAATACATGAAGCGCCTGAAGTATTAAGTACTCTCACATTATTTGTCATAATCTTAATGGCAGCGCAAAAAGTTCGATATGTTATTTCAGAGAATATCCTACCTCTATACCAAATTTTAGTCAAATCTATTAAGCTATTTAATGAAACTCAGTCAATCAACTAACAACCAAAGGCAGTGACTGACATACCACAGTAAATTTTTAACATACAGTACTAATGATAGCTGTATATATAAGTGATATTGATCTCAAAGTTGATTAAGTATTATATTATAACATCAGTATACATCGTACATCAATCTTTTTTACTAAGACTGCAAGTGAACAAAGTTAAATATTTACAATTATATTATGATATGCTAGCTGTCGCGGAGAACTCCGTACCGCTTCAGAATCAGTATGAGAAAATGAATTATCTTTATTATTTTGTTCCGTCAATTTTTCTTACGTTTTAATAGTTAATTTGCTTTTCCCGGCGGAGACAAATTCAAAAATCGAAAATCATAAAAGTTGGCCCACCCGTAATGGGGTAACTACCTAACACGACTTTGTTTTATATGTATAAGTACATAGATTATGAAAATATTACGTTCTCCCTTCTGCTATTGCAATTGCTTCTATTTTAAGTCTAATTAATTTGAACTCCTGAATATAATAAATATATTTTGCGTCAAATGGCCCCTTTTTCGGCTTCTTTCGAGCCCTCGCTTAATTACCCAATACAAAGAGGTATACTAATTACTTTCCGATAAACAAAAATACCCTATAATAAATGACAAGTTGTCGTATTTTACTTGCAAAATGGCTCTTACAAACTTTTCATCCTGGTTTTTTTTGTCTTAATTGTAAGTAAATAAAATATTTTTAGGAGGAAAGTGTCTCTTATCGGGCTCCGCCTTAAATCCAATTAGCTTTTCAGGTTCTTAGTTACATTTCCTCCGAGTCCGTATCTTAAATATTTCAGGCAGCCCGCAGAATACTTAAGATTGTATAGACGTTTTGCTATCCTCAGAAATCATTTTAGAGCTGAGAAAATATCGATATATTCACAAATATTTAATTAAAAGAAAAATAGAAATAAATTATACCTCGTTGATTTGAATATTTCAGATACCCTTCCAGTTTATATTCCTGATGACACGTCGGTAATGCATAATATTACAAATATTACTGTATTAAGACCAAAAGCATTTTTGTAAGAATTGCACATTGGAATAATCTGGTTGTGATCGTACAATCGACGCATTTATCGATAAAGACGTACTTACATCACTATGTACTTAGGATAGTAATGGAGTATTCTAGGTAAGATGTCTAAGCCTGACCCGAGACGGTAATTAACGTTTAGGATTTGCGATCGCAAAATAAACTCTCCTTAACGTGGGCTACGCGGGTTGTACCTGATTAAATATACAGCAAGGATCTTATTTTAGATTATGTATAACAGTGACATCTAGTGGTACAAATAAGTAAAATGCTCAGGTTTTAGCGAGGTCATTATTCGTTTTATTTTTCTTAGTTTGTTAACTTTTAATGTTATCGCCAGACGATCACACCAAATATATGAACCCACAATACGCAACGCTTGTATTATGGGTACCATACAATGGACTGAGAGCGAACTGAGTATATAAACTAATATAGATATTAAACATCCATGACTCGGGCATAAACAAACGTACTTATCACACAAGATTGCCCCACCAGGATTACAATCCGGGACCCTCAGTACAGAAAGAAGAGTCACTACCAACTGTGCTTATCGAGTCGTTCACTTACCGATCCATTCTTAGTCCTCGTCAACGATGGTACGAACTCCCTCTCCACGGTAGCTACTGCCAACAGCGGTGCGAAGATCGCCAGTGACACCAGCCAGAGTCCTGCTAGGAGGCTGCACGCTCCGCGCCTTGAGGGCATCCAGGGCTGCCTGAGGGACTGCGTGATGGCCAGATACCGGTCCACGGACATAGCCGTTATTGTGAACACGCTAGATGCTACTGCCACCCCTGGGGAGAATGTTAGAATATATCAATATAAATATAGCCAGGCGAACACAACAGCTGTATGTCAAAAATTCGTGCTCATAACACAAATAACATACTGGAATTCGAACTCAGGACCCTCATTAGAAAGTAGGGTCACTACCAACTTTGCAGTCGGGTCGTCAAGAAGTTTATTTGTTGCGTTGAATAATACGAGTGTAATCTGGAACCCCAATTTCGTAGTTTTTCAGTAAAAAGTGCATTGTGACTCGCGAATGCAAATAATATTGTCTCAACAATAATAACTTTATTAATATATTTTTACGGTCGTATTTTAATTGAAATGAATTGGGATTAAACGGCTCCAAGCCAAGCAATTTATAGAAATTGGTAAAGTTTCAAAAGACATCTGGTACTGAATGTGAAGTATACAGTTTAAAACAAATCATAATTTTGTCTCAGCTCCTGATTTGTTGAGTCAAGTGATGTTAGCACCGAGATGATTTTGAAAGATCTCTTGTAAATCTGCTAACTCGTCCTCTTTGCGATATAACATTTTTATATGAAACTGAGAGTGCCCCCGACTTGTTACACTCGGATTTTATCTCGGGAGAACCGTAGGGGTAACTCTCATGTCTCGGGATGAAAATTATTATGTATGTTGACTCGAGCTTTAAGCTATCACCATGCCAAATTACACTAGAACCCGTCCGGTAAATTTCCAGACATACGCGAGTAGACAAACAGACCACAATGTCAACAAAAATGTGGATTAGGCTCGAAAATAATCTACGATATAACAATATAGTCTAATTGTGTTTAAAATTAATAAAATGCCCTTTTTGGAATATTATTTTTAAATTATGAATATAAAAATGTTATTCCACATTTCTCCACTATCGTAAAATTACACAACAGTAAAAGCTAAGCATATCATATACCTAACCATATGCTATGCATTGCTTGTGATTATAACCGCCAATAATATACAATTATTTCCATATCAATCGCTAGATAGCTGAATTAATAGACCGACTATATCTATATAATCTACAATAGAGTCTAATTTCGGTTTAATTAAAACATTCCCCCGATTGGGTTATTGGTTCCTTTATCATTTCTGTTTGGAACTTATTTGTTTATCGCTTAATTAAGATGTCAAGGCGAGCCATGGCTGGAATCAATGAACAAATATAGGCTCCGATGCAGCCTCAGAACAAGACGTTAATTAATATTTTAAAGTTTTAATTGAAAATATGCGAGAAGTTGAATGCTTCACCAAGGTTAAGTAAGTCAAATTTCGGCTCAGGACGAGAACCCGTTATAAAGTACAAGTATTATTTTATATTTTGCGAATATAATAGTTTTTTGTATAGAAATATCATTGCAATGTCATTTTTTTTTATACATTTTAGGCAAATATTTGATCTCGATCTCACCTGATGGTAAGTGACGATGAGATCTACGATGGAGCATACTTGCCTAGGTAGGAAGGCGGCAGTAGATAGAGACGCTACATTCACTAGGCACATGCAGCGCAACTGATCTGACCCGCCATCCATGAATGGCAACACCGAACATCATGCCGGAACACGGCTAGGCCACTTGGCGACATGGCTTTGTTCAGTGGGTGGTGACTAATCACGGCCGAAGCCTACCACCAGTAGAGTTGTCACCTAGTTGGCACCACCCAGGGTCACGTGTAGGGTATCTCGAGGGTACTTAATTCTCCTACGGACGAAGGTGACTCGACCCCAAAACCTAACGACCTCATTCTTGGAAAACGGGAGAATTTTTAGTCTAACATCTCATAATCAAATAAGTTTATGAATGAAAGATACAGTGTACAAAGTTTTCTTGAATAGTTCTGATTATATCAATTTATGTATTTAATTATAGTCACCATCGATAAATGTTTGTTTTGTTCTGTACTCATAAATAATTCGTAATATAATAAGAGAAGTGCACTTTTTTCAAACATTCACTGACGCATAAAGTATTTTTTTTATTTTAATTGCAACTAAAGTTACTGCATTTTCATAAAATAACATGACTCTACACCTACCACATAACAAAATTAAAATCCTACTTCGATCAAATTATGAATGAATGCACATAGGTGTTATGGATATACCTTTTTCGCATTGCTTTACTACGTTCCAGTATATTTTTACAGATTAAATTTACAATGTAATAAAACTTCCATACTTCTATTGTTCGAGTACCAGACACGTTGGGTGATAAAATAAATCTTCCTGGCTTTATAGGCACTAAATGTTTACAGAAGTTCAGAAATAGTTGGAAAACAGCGAAACGATTTTGCATTTCAAATAATTGGCCGTTTTGAGAGAGTGTTACTTGGTAGACATTGCATGACTTTGCATATGTTGGAACTCTTTAGATGGGACGATACGATTGCGAGATGGTAGCCATCATAACGATGATGTATTATTAATACTGACAACCCTCGGCACTGCGTGTGTGGTAATGGCCCTGTCTTCTATAATCAAGCATTCCATCGGACATATAATTTAATTATCTAATCAACATAAACATACTACACTGCGTACTACTTCTGTGTGAAGTGATGTTATTTGGTCGAGCTTAACGTCACTCCACACAGAAATAGTACAATAATCTATATACCTATACTATTAAAAAAATTAATTGTACTGTGTTTGTATATTGACGATATAAAAAACACGCAACAGTTATTAGACATCATCGAATTCAAACATAAATGGTTTTAGAAACAATAATGTGAGTCTGCTCTGAATAATGACTAAAAACGACTGGACCGATTTTATCGCAATTTTCGCTATAAGATGGTTTATGGTTTGAAATAGAATAATATGGCACTGTGATTACAATGCCAGAGCATAAAAACGTGATCACGCTTTTACCATTTGGGATCGAGCAGCAGAACAAAATCAGTAGTTGTTTGGAGTCGCGGTCCAAAGCTAGTACCAATAACATTTGTAGTGAAATCAACCAGAGTGATTGTATCGCGATAGGTATAGACAAGTCCACGTCAAAGAAAATCACAAACAAGTTTTATCTACGACAGTGATCGTGTTGTCTTAACTAATTGGTAGTAATCAGGTCGAGGCCGAGCAGGGCTTGCGTTCGACACTCAAATTAACCACTGTTGGCTTGTCTAGTACACGGTGCTCGTGTACCCCTCCGACCACTTAATAGTACCTTCTACTACCATATAGTAAAATAAAAACTAAAAACCATCACGCCTTTATTCCCGAAGAAAAAGGCATGGCATAAAATAGTCCTTTGATGGTATTCCAGACAGTGTCCCATTCACAACTCAAGGGGTGTTATACAGGTGATTCAGAACGCGTATACTAACCTTTGAACCTGCGCTTCTTCAGCGCATTTGCAATCATTATGTGAGGACAGAATTTCGGAATGTCGAATAAAATTACATTTGTTACATTATATGAACCATTTTCTTTTTAACCGACTTCAAAAAGGAGGAGATTCATTTTTTTGTGTTTTTATTTTTTATTGGTGCATCAAAATTCTGACTTGATACAATGATTACAAAAAGAAGTGCTAAGTTACAAGGCTTTATACCCTTATTAAATCTACTTATAAAACACCGCTGTTTTGATACGTCGCGGGTTGAAAATAAAGTTCGACTTTTAAACTATGACCTGATTTCTTAGGTTATATAACTTACTATAAAACAGTCATAATTGCAGTTTGAAAAGCACGGCTAAACAGGTATATTTTAGGCAAGCATGCCCCATCGTCGATCGCGTCATCAGTTACCATCAAGTTAAACTGCAGTTAAATGCTATGTTATTAAGAAATAAAAGAGTGATGATATATTATCTAGGTACCTTGTAAAAAGTTGACAGTCTTGCACATCACTTCGCCGAAATACCATAGAAGGGTGACTGACTTAGCAATCTGTACTGGCATGCAGAACAGGGTCACCAGGAGATCAGCAACTGACAGATTCACCAGGAATATGTTCGTTACGCTGGAACAAACAAAGATTATTTTAGAATGTATAAGAGCTAGACTTTTTACATCACAATAAGTACTGCTACTACTAGCGACCACTATAAGATAACATCGTGGGTATATTTGTTACAACCAGATATGTAACCATTTATGATAGAAATTAAATGTTACCCCTTAGCCAAAGTCAAAACATTATTGCGTATACGCCTACGGGGACACTTAAAAATTGACATTTTACATTTTTTTTCTTAACTCTACAACCGAATCGGAACGCGACCTTAACCGAGAAAACCGCGAAACTCAACCGCGCTTAAATGCTCAGGATGCTTTTTTCTGCTATAGTTCTATTAAGTTTATAAGATTATTGCAAATATATCTTTTGAGTCGGATTTTACCTTATCCTCTGTGAGTTCTTGATTTCTGAACTAATTTTATAATTAGCCTATGACAATAAGATAAATGGACTGACAATTCATTAAGCTCCCAAGTTAATGTTTATTAGTGCTGTCCAACTCGTTGAGTTTAGTTGGAAAATAAATGAATTTCCCTCATTCTAATAATAGCTATGTCAAGTCTAGAAAGTCTAGACACAGCTATCCTTGGAATGAAACCGGATAATATACATCCGGTTGAAAAACTATTTGACCTTACAAACAATCCATTGCCACTTTTCGTGAAGTACCAGTTTGGTGAAGGATAAGCAATCTGTCTTTCATTTATGAAAAATGTTCTGTATAATGTTCCCTATGGTTTTCTCTCCGCTTCTCTATGGCGCCTCCTTGGCATCGTTCGTTTTTAAAGTGTTCTGAGTATTTAATTATATTATGATTATACAAATATCAAGAAGTCATTTCCAGCCCAGGGCCCATGGCATATTCACTACAGAGTTATATACCTACTGAGCCAAAGCTTATAAGTATATTTATTAATTATATTTGGCATTGGAATTTATTTCTATCCACTGCCCCAGTTGGATGAAGAACAGTGCTTAATAAACCAATAACAGGGCATAATATCCATTGAATTTCCAATCTCCCGACAAATTAAGTCGGTTAAGTGTGAGGGGTTTGGGAAGTGATCCTTGGCTTGCTAGCGGATTACGTTTATATTGAGGTTTGCTTTTAATAAAAATGTTTGTTTATGTTCGGCTTTCCTTTCAGTTTTAACGATACCTGTCCACTGGTGTGAATTAAGGTTTATACGTACCCGGATGCTGAAACCATTTATGATGCTTTTATATGATATTTTTTATTAGGATGATAAAAAATGTGCTTTTAATCCGGGAATTGTAGAGTACAGTGCGCAGTCGTAAATATTATACATTGGCTTTGAAAAGAGACTATCGGTCGGAGGTAGAGTGTCAGAGACGATGCTCTACAAAGTCTAAAAGCCGACGTTTATCAAAAATATTGTAACGTATTTTAAGAGTGTAATTTTGTTTACATAAAAATATATTTACGTAGATATTGAACCAAAAACTTTCCTCAATTTCACACCCCTAATAATTTGCTAGGTATATGACGAAATAACGTCATCTCTAGGGTTATCACAAAATTGCGTTGTCAATCACTTCCAGGCCTGTGGCAGATAATTAAAGCTCCGTGACGTTAATATATGCTTGTCATCTTAAACGTAGGTACGGTGACCTACTTTCACGACCATTGCAAAACTAAATAGAATGTATTTTCCTTTTTGTCTAGTACTCTACAAGTTGAATATATTGTAAAAAAAAGACTCTTTTAAATACAAATTGCTCTAGCGTGTACAGTTTTAATCAAAAACAATTTATGTTTAACCATCCGCGACGGAGAGGTTTTAATTAACATATCCTTCCTGTCTTTAATCTCACAGTTTCGTTGTTTAAGTAAAATAAATCTGAATACGACTGATCTTCAGCCAAAAGTTGTATCCTAAGCTGGCGAAAAAAATGGTCTTTTTTAATCCAGGAAGCCGGAAAAATCTTTGTACAAGTGATTAATAGGACGTGGATAAAACTTTTGAGGGCTTACACTTTGCAATACGAAATTTTTCAACTGGCGTTCATCCGTAGGTAATGGGAGTGAAATCACGAAAGTTTGAACCATAACAGCAATAAATATAAATTTTACCAAAAGTGTATTTTAATAATGTGGATGTGGTGGACCCTATAAGTTTCCTATTCTGACAAAAAAAGAAAGAATCTTGGAGCTCACATACCATCCATTAAGTGAATAAAAACCACAGCCACCGAGCTGTCACTGCAATAGATTAGAAGTCACTAAACCGGCGATAGAAAATAAATATATTTCCTAACATATGTCTTTAGTACAGATATTCACTGGACTAAAGCTTTTTATAACATACAGCGGACGAAAAATTGATATATCCCAGTTTTTTTAGCGAAACAAAATCTAAATATGATCTAGAATAGAAAAAGATGAGTGTAAAAAAGTTATCGATGTAATTTATTAGGTTTCGATGAAGGATGAGGGCGATAAGGCATAAAACGGGGTACTAGTTCATCCTATTTGATACAGATTGTTATAGTTTGGAGGGCCACTTAGCTTAGACTCTCTGTGATTCGCCTTTTTGTTGTGTTTTTTTGTTACTAGTCATAAATATAGTAGTTCTTGGACTATCCCGGTGTACCTTTCTAGTTCAACGTCATGTTCATTGACCCCTAACATAAGAAAATGGTAGTACAATTTACAAGAAAAGCACTTGCAACCTGATTGTTAACACGCCACGTAAACTTTAATGAGAACATGTTACACTTCAAGCGTGTTAAGAATATAGAAACAAAAGCGTCGACAGCTCTGATTTATAACAGGCGATGTACTGTGTAGAGAATCAATGCATGTTGATGACCGATCGACCGACCGACTTGATTTTACCCGACTATGGCTATGCCAAAAGGAACCATTATGTTTTTAGCAGTCTATGTATGTATGTACGTTGAGTCAACGCGCGTGGATCCGGAGGCGGCAGCAAGTGTGAGATAATGGCCAAATTATACGAGGTTTTAAGAGTTTTACACTCAACAAATGATTAAATAATTTCTTAGAATATAAAAGTAATAACATACATGTATTTATGTAAATTTTGCAAAACAAAACTTACTACTTGGCAAGTTTTCACATTAGAAAACTACATTAAGTAAACTTGGTAGGTTAAAGATTGAATCATCCGAAAATAACACGACCGAGAATTTTAAGGTAGACCTGTCACTTTTCATATTAATTAGCCGCGTACTCACTGTCTGTGCAGCCTCTTGAAGCTACCTTTGGAAAATTACGCGCGCACCTTCATATTTAATTCAAGCAATCTGATTACTCGAAGTGGACATGATTCGTTATATTTATATGATGATACCTATTGAGTCATATGACTATCTATGATCATAATTTCTTCAATGTTTTCAAAATTGACGTATTATAAATGTTTACAACAAGACTTCTATAAAAGTCTCATTCTGTTGTCTGCAGTTACCGATGCAGAAAAATACAATAAATTTAGCGTTAGCTTTATTCAACATTTTATTATTATAATATCTGCCTTTTCTAGAAATATTCAAGTATAATAATCAGATTACTATTGCTGAACTTGAACTTGAACTGAACAAAAAATATTTATTAAATTCTCAGAGAAAAAACGTATGTAAGTACTTACAGTGACTTATACAACAGATCAAACAGTTTTTGTCATGGTTTAAGTAGACACATACATTTTGTTGCGACTCGAATGTTTAAGTGTATTTTTATTTGTAAGTATTTTCATACGAGCACTTCATTTCTTTATATGACTATTGCCTTTTTTAGTAGACTGATAATATGATTTGTGCCCATTCATCCCATCTGTTACCCAGATAAAACGTGCCCGAAAAGTGATATACCTACTTTAAATACCAGCGATATTTAACACCATTTTAGTGCCTTAATAATACCTATATCAGCAAAACCATTTATAACTAAAGCTGATAGAATACTAACACAATATAAGAAGCCTAAATCAACAGTGCTATTGTTTGTGGAGTGTTATATCCGAGTAAACTATGGCGGGAGGTGGTAGGCGTTTAGCAACGATACCTACTAGACATTTATGAACATACACAATTCGGTCTAGATTGGGCCGTGAGACTGAGTGATGCGATAAGTGTCTTGGAACTTGGGAAAGTATGCTTAGGAGATTACATTACATTACATTATTTTGGGATGATTAGACTATATTACGAGTCAAATCTTATGGACTAAATTAACTATGTAGTATGCCACATTGAAATAAAACTAATTTTACGGATATAATCGTGTTCCCGACATTTTGGCTGCTTTACAGTAACCATGATCATGATGCCAAATAAACAACCAACGAAGAAAAGCAAAAGTATACTCCAGTAGCGAGATGCGCGGACCAATTTGTAGGTATAGTCTTTGGCGCAGACCGGCAATACTCGACTCAGTAGTTTGTTTGGCACCGACTTCAGATTAGTTAAATATTTGATTTAGTTAAACAAGGTAGATTTCAAGATCAGATTATTTTTGGCTTTTTAGTTTTTTGAAGACGGTTTTTATTTTGTTAAAAAGTTTTTTTTTAGAGGCCGGGTCCTCCCGTGACCATATTTGCTGTGAACGAGCCGAAACGCCGACATGTAAAACACAAAATAAATACGTTATAATCCGTAAAATTAATTTTAAATCAATATACAATATGATTCAGAATTATTATACTTAGCCTCAAACCTGCGCTTCTTTAGAGCATCAGTAATTATTATGTGAAGACGGTGTTCACAGACCAATAATCAATCTCATAATTTACAAAATCAGATCGAAGCTCGTAGAAGCTTCGATGTGATAGACAAACAGGGCGATACACTTATAATACCACTCCAAGCTTGGGTCAAGGTGGAGATAAGATAAAGCCAATTTGTGGAATGCTCCATCCAGCCTGGCAGAATAGAGTGACCAACAATAAACACCAACATGAAAGGCTTTCGCCGCTTCGAGTAAACTTATAAGCCCACCTTAAGATATTGCTTAACTTAAATGTTTCAGGTGGCAATAGAAATTTAATAAAGGAACAATATTATGCATCCATTGGGTCTATAAAATAATTTAAGAATGTTATCACACTTAAGGAATTTTCAGAACATACGATTAATTCAGAATATGATCAAAAATCTATCAGTGATACGACAACAAAAAAGAGGGAGACAGAAGATTGCTACTAAGAAAGAAAGTGATGGAAAAACATTTGAATATAAAAATACTTGATACACATTTTATACGGTAAGTTATTACTAAATAGAAATGTGTAAGTAAAATGATAATGAATAAAGTTTGATTCATTCCCGAACCCTCAAAGTGCCACAAATAGCTCCGCTGTTAATATTGTCAGCGTTTCCAAAGCCTCAATCAATAGGGTGACAATTTGATTTGGGCTTATTGTTGCCTTCAAATTGCAAATGGTACGGTCAGTACGACTTGAACCTTCGCACCATTAATATGAAGCGACTAATCATTTATTTTACAAGCTGTCATATTTTACTAGAATAGCAATGCAAAATAATGAACTATAATGCAGGTATATCCAAACAATAATTTACGGCATGGCTTTGTTTGGCATAGCAGTGCCTATACTAAGTTGATGTCTTACGTTTAAAGAAATATTTTTAGTGTCATAAAAATCAATTGATTTAAATATATAATAAGTACGTATGATCGTATTATTATATAATTAGTTCTCAGTTGGACCTCTATTCTTGGAGCGATAATTTATGACTTAGCATTGAGACTCAGACTAATAAATAATATAGATGGAGTGTCACGAAAAATATATTTTGAAGCACAATAAAGACAAGTCGATTCGTGAAGTACAAGCAAATTCGCTCGTACATAAGTATGCGATTTGCGTGTACTTTATTATATATATTATTTCTGCTTCTAAACATAGTCTTTATTCTACGATCAGATGTTTTCCTTCGTACCATTTGTACCAACTCATCTGCAGCAATTAAATTATCAGTATTAATACTAACGGCTATAATAAAATACAAAAATATATAACAGAATGAGTCGGTCATTTACAATCCTTTATTTACATTTGTTATCTGCATTCCGTCGACGGATTTTAGAACAAAGTTAGACAAATAGCGTCAATATTTCATTTTGTGTAAACAAGCACGCCGCGCGCATTTTCGCTCGGTGTTAGGTACTGGCGAAATAATTAAACCATCTTAGTACTATGGTCCCCGTCTTCGGTTTTAATTTCGAGCAGCCATTTTATTTAAATATTTTTGTGTGCCTTATGGGATTAAGATTTGATTATAAGTTTTTAATAATAATAATGGATTCTATACATGGTACATATTTTAAATTTATTTTATTGCCTAAGAATATGTTGCGTGGATGACATGTAACGAGGGTAGTTTATGATTACGTTGCCCACTTCCTTTAAAGGTAACACAGTTCTGTGGCTCAAGCACAATCTTTGAACGTAGCGTTCCAGTAACGTATGCGACTCCCGTCTCACTCGCACAATGGTTTATATAAATATGAATGTCAGTGACATTATACTTTCTCGACGTCATTACGATTACATTACATTACAACACATGGAGTAACATAAAGTGAAGCCTAAAAATCACTGGTCTACCATTTAAACAACATGCTTGAACAGAGCCTTTTAGGGTCCCTTTTAGCGTACGCCGTGTGTCGTCTGAATATTCTAATAAGTGTGTGATGTGATTATATGTAATAAGCTTCAGTGGCTAACGTATAATACAGATTTAAATCTTTAATTATGTTGTAAATTAGTGAAATGACTGAGATACATTTTTTGGTTGGATTTTCTGAATAAAATAACATTGGGTTGAGTAAAAGCACACGGTGAGTTTTCTTTGTTAATTAGTTGTAAGAGAGCTTATTATTAAATAGCATTTCGTTAAAACACCCAGTGTTATTCCACAAAAAGTATACAATACTTATTTTGATTAACAATTCTAATATTTAAGTTTCTCATACCAAGAATAATAATTTATAATATGAATACATCGCGATATAATTAATAAAACCAACACACCGTTTTCACATTGCAAAAATAAAGATTTAACCCTTTTATAACATACATCTCCTGGGACATGCGAATAAATAATAAAGTATGTTATATTTTGTTAACTGTCCTAAACTCGAACGATTTTAATTAGTTCGTGTTTAGGACATACGTGCGAGTCTCGTAGGATTATGCTGATTTTCATCAACCCATGTCTTCTTACGGGTTTTTGTCGCTAATATTATAAACAGCGGTTAAACTGACTCGAGAAAGAGGGTGAACACATCCTTTACCTTGCTAGTAATTAAAAAGTGTCGAGTAAGTTTATTATACCGACACTTATTATTTTAACTAGAACGATAATCCTAGTGGTACCGGTATTTTGCACTAGTAATGTGCGATAAACACATGACTAGTACTGTCGTTAGCTAGTCTATCTAAGCTATAGCTTGTGCTAGGAGTAGGCTGTACCAAAACAATAAAAGGGAAGCCTAGCTTAATGGTGAGAACGCTATTAATGCTTGAACTTAGCCAGTTACTGCACATCGCTCATATTGGTGATCTATGCAGGTCCTGAGGTATACAAGTGCCGATAAAAGATACGGAAAACTTTTTTCTTTAATTTTCTAGTTGCAATATGCTTATTGACAAACCACTGTGTTTATCCATACCTGACCTATGATAAAATATGTTTACAACAAAAGATCTGATTTTACGTGTACAAATGTAAACCATTGGTACATGTATCTTAACAAATTTTATTTTATTCTAACGTAAATAAAACACACGCATTATCAAATTACCTACAGAGTACGAATACCGATTCCATAGACTTGAGAATACGGATATGAAGATTGATGGTGGGCGCCAACATGCCACGTGACGGGTTATATGCCGCTGATACGAGGGTTGGACTAATTGACGTGCCAAACATTATTTATTCTTTACTTCATCATTAATTTGGGTGGCCCAAATTAATTACCTAAAATGATTTTGATATAAACACCCATATGTGTATGTCTAAATATATTTGCATGGATGTACGGAGCAATTCAAAAAGGTTTAACTAACCTTTGAACCTGCGCTTTCTTAGCGTATTGCTAATCATTATGTGAAGTCAGAATTTGCAGGGGTCAGTAAAATAAACATTTCATTTAATTGTTTTGCCAACTTCAAAAAGGAGGACGTGATCAATTCGGTAGTTTTTTTTTTAATATTTGTTAACTCAGATCTCCGTGATATATGAACCGATTTGGAGAATTATTTTTTTATTTGAAAGGTGTGCTTACTGATTGGTCTAATTTTCCATCCACCAACTTCACATTCGTTAAATATTTCATTTAGTTAGACAAGGCAGATTTCAAGTTCAAGCTTTTTAGTTTTTTTAAGATGTTTTTTTTGTTAAAAAGATTTTTTTATAATGCATAAACGTTTCAACAAACAATGTGTGTGTCACAGCCACCGTTTCCGTTAATTAAAACTCAACAGAGAGCCATAATCTATTTACTACACACAAACAGACACCACAGAACATTCCTTATAACCATATGCCCAAATTACATCCCAGGTCACTGCCCTTAGGAGGAGCAACATGTTATGTAATAGGCATATAAGGGATCTCGTCGTGTCTCAACTTTATACCCGCGTTAAACCGATGTTTGTTACTTTATTCTGACCCTTAGTCCAACTATAAATTGTTCAACTAAGCAGATAGGTCGTAGAGTAGTTTAATATGTTGACATGTCCTGACCTATGTATGACACTCGGTCGTGGCTGTGATGTGGAACTATTTTTGATACAGAGGCCGAACTGCAATTTTTGGAATGTTGCCTGTGTGTATGTCTGTTCACACCTTTCTAGAAAACTACTAGATTAACATACTATTTTGAACAGATATAATTGAAGGAAATATATGAGTAGACTGAGCTTTAGCTGACCGATATGGTCTCAAACCTTGAAAAGGCTGAAAATAAATAAGTCTTAATAGTCTATTAGGAAAATAAAAAATCTATTATAATTCCATCTTAAATAATTTTAGTCACATTATCTTTGCTGGTCGAGTTTTGAAATAAAACGAATCTTACGAATTTTATCGCGTGTATTATACTTTTTTACATTCCCGACGTTTTGGATGCTTTACAGCAACCATGGTCACGTACTGGTCCATGTAAAGCAGCTGAAACGTCGGGAACGTAAAAATTATGATAAACGCGATAAAATCCGTAAGATTAGTTTTATTTTAATGTGCAGTAGTTGAGTTTTGTCTACACATTACAGGACGTATTCTAATTAGTTTTTAGCTGAACTCTTCACTTCCGTGGAAGTTTTTTCAGGATGAGGCCGGGTATCATAGCCATTTCTTTTAAGACGTCTCTTAATTAAAAGTTTTCTTGGAAGAGATCGCAGCTTGCGATAAGACCGCCTAATGTGCACTGCTGTTCGTTCCTTTTTTTTGTTGAAAACAAAACAGGTTACAATCAAGTTTGCATGAATGGTGACATGGAATATAGTTGCTTAAATATAATTATAACCCAAAAACTTGTGTTGATGAGTTTTAGGTATAAAGTCTATCTATCTTATATATCGACGTACCAATCCATCTTATTTTTGTGCTGAGACAACGCGGCGTATCTATAGTAATATTATAAATGTGAAAGTTTGGATGGATGGATAGATGGATGGATGGATGGATGGATGGATGGATGTTTGTTACTCTTTCACGCCAGAACGGCTGAACGGATCTGGATGAAATTTGGCACAAAGATAGATTATAGTCTGGAATAGCAGATAGGCTTTTTATCCCGGTAAAATGTATGGTTCCCATGGGATAGATGTTTTAATTTTTCATAGAGCAAAGGATCGACATGATTTTTGCATAGGTAGTGGTAGTTTAGGGGGCGTTCAAGTATTACGTAACGAATATGGGGGGAGGGGGTCTTCTGAAACGTTTCGTTAAGAAAAACGTTGCGGCGCGTTACATGACCCCCCCCCCCCCCCCACGAGGGAAGAAAAAAGATGGGGGGGTCAAAAATCTCCAAAAATTGCGTTTCGTAATACTTGAACGCTCCCTTAGGGGTCAGAAAATAACATAGGGGCATACTTTTTAATCGCGGGTAACACCGCGGGGCGCAGCTAGTTGTTTAATAATAATAGGTATTATAGGCTTAAGTAAAATACGACTGAGCTTACGATATGCTTATGCTTCTATCTAATCAAAGTCGTGTGTGGCCGGTCCATATTTTTTTGGAAAACACGCAATTTACTTTTTATGCCGCTTAGATCCATTTATCAAACGGCTTTACGATTTCAGAAAATTTCTTTGATATAGAAATCATTCATTTCAACGCTGTCAGCTGCCTAATGGTTGGATTTTTATTTTATATGGATTTGTTGGTATTGGATGGTGGTGTAAACAAAACGATTTAGTGATACGGCACATTTTCACTTATAATATAGTATACTGACCAAGTTCCAGTCTTGTTTGCGGTTTGCAAAATTATTTCGTGATAAATATAGAAATACAAAATATAGGGTGGTACCCAGCCCTTAAGGCTTAGATTCAACAAGCATATAATTAAGGTGTTTTTGAGGCGAGCAGCAGCTTAGTGATGGGTTACAAATGTTATAGTTTTTGAGCGCGCAATGTATTGTCTACAACGCGATCACGTCACAACGCTCCACGCAATACCTGACGCGTGCGAGTAACAAGCGTGTTCAAGCGTATCGAGTTTTAATTTACATTGCAGTTTCAGATCTGAATTAGTAATTATATATTTTTTTAAATCACACTAATATGGGCTACTGTTATGATTTCATGCTAAACATACTAATAGAAAACAGCGTATAGTTATAGAAAAGATCACCAAAAAATTCCAATTCCGGGGGTCCAAAACCATGAGTACTAAATATTTGATCTTAATACTCCAAATTTAGGGTTCTGTTTCTAATATCGGAAACAGTATACAGCCTGTATTAACAGAGCAGGTATGTAGCAATCTTCGAAATAAATGTTTCCTTATTTATGAAAAGGATTTATGCTAACAGTTGCGTAGTTCCCTTTGTGCGACTAATGATGCTCATTAATTTTGCTCTAATAACATAGGGGGCGCTACAAGGCTTGAGAGCTCGAGTTATACCATAGAAATAGAGGGATAAACAGTATTTTATTGGGAGGTGGTCCGGTAAAGTATAAGTTATCGGTGATGTTCCACGTATATTGGATTTTGGTTTTAAGCTGAGTGAGGTTTTGATCGTAGAGTGCACAGTTTATAGAACTTGCAAAGTAGGTCAAAAATCTATTTCCACAATGACTCAAAATTATTTATATTATATAATTTAATTATTAAATGATTAATGAAAAAGTGTAGAGCATGACTCGTTGTTATTAAAGGTCTAGAGTTTAATTACGTATGAGAACAAACAAATTAACAGCTATCACTTCCTTTGTTGGGCGCTGGAAGGTAAAATGTCATTTTTTTCATGTAGGTACTCAACTAGGTACTCTATTAACATGTAGGTACTCAACTAGGTACTCTATTAACAATTTTGTATTAAAAATTAAAATGAAAGGCGATGGAAACTTATTTGGCAAGGGTACGCTTTATGAAATACGAAAGTTTGACATTTTGTGAACTAGTTTTAAGGACTCGAGGGAAATTGAGAGAAAAATATCATCTACAAAATAGTTTACTATTTATAATTTTGAATAAAATTATATTGTAGATAACCCAATTATGTATGATCACGCTGTTATCATTGACAATAGTCTGGAATTTTGACGATCCGTTTTTTAAGGTTCATTTTAAAATTATATCATAAAGACAGCTGGTCAAGCTAGCCACATTGTTCTCAGAGACCTATAACAATTAACTACCAAAAAAATAAGATCCTTATAAAAAACAATAGGAGTTTCTTCCCCATTCTTCTCCATAGGCACGGCATACTGAACAGGCAGTAAAGTCGTAGCATAGCATTTTATGACGTTTATATGAATACAAAATAATCTGACTCTGATTCATGGCGTTCCAATTTATGTAAAAGATCCTCAAACTCGCAGGTGAAAATCAATTTCGAACCAGTTTGCTGTGAGCTCGAGCCGGTAGCGGTCGGATCTGATTATTTGCATATATATTGAACAGGATCAACAATAAGGATTATTATCAGCCATTTGTGAGCCTGACAAATACTAACTGTATGGCCACAAACCAAGCAACGTTTAATATGATGGATACCGCATAATGTACTGGGTTACTTAGTTATGATCCATTTATAAACTCAACGGTAAAGGAAAACATCGTGACGAAACCTGAATGTCTGAGAGAACTCCTCGAAAGATGTGTGAAATCCGCCAACCCGCACTGGGCGAGCGTGGTGGACTATGGCCTAATCCCCCCTCGTATTGAGGGGAGGCCCGTGCCCAGCAGTGGGACATTAAAAAAAGGGAATTGTTATTATACTTATATTATTATAAACTTTTTGATACATAGTTTGTTGTCATACTATTTCTTTTTCTGTTTTTAAATATTAATTAAAATTAATTTTGCAGTAGTTTTAAATGTATAAACTCAACCTGTTTGATTTAAAAATCAATGTATTGGTAAAGACACTGA
This sequence comes from Pheosia tremula, assembly GCA_905333125.1. Lineage (NCBI taxonomy): Eukaryota > Metazoa > Arthropoda > Insecta > Lepidoptera > Notodontidae > Pheosia > Pheosia tremula. The sequence continues at coordinate 11,232,948 of HG995402.1, read as the reverse complement.
GGTAAGCCCACACCAAGATGTTTTAAGGTGACTAAAGAAGAAGAAAGAAAATAAAGTATAGCTTTGGCTTTTGTTAAAAACTTAGTAAGTTTTTAACAAAAACCAAAGCCAGAATATCGGAAATAGAGTTTAATTTCATTGATTTATCTCATGAAAATCACATTAAACTAAGTGTACCTAATACCCTACACGCAACTATAGTTAGTTACTATGGTAATCACATACCTTTCAATTTTGTACTCGACTATCCATGTGTGTTACGTTATATACATACAAATATAAATGTATAGTCGATAAAATATAATACAATTTGTATTCGATCACAGAAAAAAAACCCTTATTGACCTTCCGATATTGTGTTGCTGGATGTCGAGGGAAAGGTAAACAAAGCCAAACTGTAATATCATAAAAATAGTTATTTCAGATCATTTCGTATATGTGTCCTAATGCGGAGAAGAAAACTGTGTGAATGAACAGTTCCGTAGCTCCAATAAAGTAATATATTAAGCAAATAAGTTATTTATGTACTTGTAATAACTACCTTTGTAGCGTGGCATCGAGCAACTTTGTGAAAATTCAAGGTGGCTTCACATTTTCTTTATACTTATTGAGTTACCCATTTTTGTACTACTCGTTCATATCGGATATATTTTGTGAAAATCTAGCGATAACGTGACAACGGCACATTATCAGAATCAAATAATACTTTCAGAATGTCGACTTCCCATTGCTGAAATCGGTTCTCGAAAAATTCATTTCGGTAGGTACGTATACATTGACATGGGCATCTGTCCAAATTAGCTTCCAGCCGAGTGTAATAAAGCCCCTGTTGTTTGAGACAGGTTATTTGACTGGTTGTGCTTAATTGTCGGCCCAATTCGCAGCTTGACATTCTCGAGTTGAAGTCTTGATTTAATTCGGATTTATACACTCATAGGGAGAATAGCACATTTATTCATGCATTTAGATCTATAAGACCGTAGCGAGTAGGCGAGCTTATACGAGTAACGCTATATTAGGTACTCGTATTTTCTCTCTTCGAGTCAACCAATACGTTTAAGCCACCATCAACGTAAGTGCCCTAAAGGTACTGACGACTTGATATGACTAAGTTTATATACTCGGCAGTAAAATCTGGTGACGTAACAAGACTTGCGGTTCGATTCCGAACTTTTCGATGCATAAATGAATCGATTTGATTAGAATTTCTCTCGGTGGGATAGATTTTATATAATTGTGTAGTATTATAAAATCTAGCCGTATAGTTGCCGTATAGCGCCGTAGAGTTAGCTCGAAGGTGCTATCTACACTGTCTATCTTTAAAAAAACAACCGAATCGAAAACCTACTCCTTTTTTAAGTTAGTTAAAAAAAATAAACTAGGGATGTGTAACACATCCAATTATTTATCTACTTTGATAATAATTGCCAGTCATCTGATCACTATTGATAACAAAGTTGTAAAAAGTCAATTAAAAGTACGGAAACTAGTTCATTGAAAACAAAAGGTAGAAATCCAAAGAAGATAATAGGGGTTGTGATTAATTTCCGTAGGGCGGAAGGCGGTAAGGTCTGTTCACTGAGTCGCATTCTGATCCAACATGTACATTTCAACTTCCCATTTATGCGACATACGCATACTACTATAAAAGCTGGAGCGATTATTATTCAGACAAAAGCCAAATTGGCCGTTTAAAAGTGATAAAACAAGTGACTGGTGAAATCAAGCTTTAAAACTTAAAGCTGCATAGAATATTCTAATTTTGTGTCATAAGTTATTGCACTCCCGCAAAATAAAATCGTATAGGCTGTTACCATAGTTTAAATGCTTTATTTTCATTTTCACTCGTTTTAAGGCTTGTATATTGAAATGCTTTCATGGTGTTAATATTCTATACAATACTTAAACAAAGATTGAGTATTGCGTCACAGAAGAGTGATCAAGAAATCCAGAATAGGCACTTTGAATCAATGTGTTCATATTGTTTTTTTTTAAATAGGGTATTCAAAGTGTTTCGGGATGCTGTATCTCTTGAGTTTAAGCGCAGTTATCTATACTATAAAGTAGTTTATTTTCCAAATGCTATCTGTCCGAGCAGAACAAACGTATCAAGTCTCCAAACAGACAATTTCACTCTTTACAAATAAAGTTACAAATTATAATTCAATGCACAAAATTCAGACGTAACTTTTCAGTTATTTGCCTGTCCATTGCAATAACACGTTTAAAACAACGTACGAATGATTGCACAAGATTAACGTCTCAATGAAACACTTGAATGATCTGTCATCACGTCTTACAACCATTAGTGAAGACGTTAACCCAACATTATCTTGTGTAAACACTCTCCGGATGTGTGAGTATGTACATTCCACGCCGATCGCAATCAATTTACAGAGAAGTGGCTTCATAACGCAAACTGATACAATGGATTCAACTCAAGGTTCTAGACGTGTCCCCAGTGTTCAAATTTACCATTGTTATAATTTTCATAATTTATGAATTATTCCATTTTTTTAGTATTTTAACATGATTTTAGCATGTAATAATTATAGAAGTCAATTTGATTTTAAATAAAAAAAAATCATAATTACTCATTTAGACCTAAAACTGGATTGTAAACTAAAACTTGTTACACTCGAGCGCGCTGGTCACGACAACGCGTCAGGTATCGCGCGGAGCGTTGTGTTGCGATTGCATAACATACAATACATTGCGCGCTAGAAATTATAACATTTGAATCCCATGACTTTCGACAAAAATTATTTCTAAAATTTTATTATAGACAAAGTGTAACCTTTGCCCAAAGTTTTCGTTACCATGTTCCTTACACCCTGTAGAGCTGTAACACACAATGAATTGAAATAAAGTGAACCTCTTGATATGAAACCCACGAATAGCTTCCACAACTTTGACATCGACAAAAACGAGTGTGGCAAAGGCAGAACTTGCAAAGTTGATAAAAAAAGTTATAAAATCTGCTCAGAAAGAATGGAGTTATTGACAACGGTTTTAACGACGACCTGATAAGCTCAATTAGTAGTGAACGGGCCTTCTATGCTGAAGATCCCGGGTTTAAAATCTTTGTGTCAAGAGCATGAATGCTTGTACCCGAGTTATGGATGTTTAATATATATATAAGTATGATATACTGAGTTCGCCCTCAGTCCCTTGTACGGTACCCATAATACAAGCATTGCTAAGTGTGGGACCGTATAGTTGGTATGATCTTATGTTATTATGTTTAACTGTAGTACGTACAAAATCAAATGTCTTAGGTAGAACATATTTATTGCTTCATTTCTGGTGATAAGTCGAAACCAAAGCGCCAATATTGATTATAAACAATTAATCTTTATAATATTGCGATATTTGATCTATAGATTACATTGACGTCCAACAAGTAAACATACAATGTATCTTTGTTATACCTTTAGAAGCTTTAATAATAATGTATATTTCATAAATGTATCCCAACGTAAAAATGTTCCCGACAGTATTTAATTAACGACGTTATTTACAAAATCATGAAAAATCTTATTAAATCTGTTTGAGTTTACGCGCCAGTATTTATCAAAAGACGAATTTGCGCTCGCTGATGCTTACATCAGTTTACAACGTTGTAGGGAGACCATGTCAGCGAGCGACACTGGATTTGTCTCTCAGTTATGCATCTTGTATATATTATCCTTTGTTATCAACTGAAGAAATCCTTTAAGAAACACTGTGCTTGGTCTTCTAATCAATATGAGCAGACATAGTACACTGATGTTTAGTGATGCATCAATCCCTCCCTACTGACTTGATTAAACCGTAATGAGGGATGACATATTCATCAAATTAATACACCCATTGCGCCGAGAAATAAGGGGGAATATACAATGTTACACTATACATATTATGAGGACTTTTAAAGTCGAGAGTAAAGACGAGAGTGAACAGGTACCTTCTAGGCAAGTATGCTCCATCGTAGATCTCACCGTCACTTACCATCAGGTGAGATCGAGATCAAATACTTGCCTATAATGTAATAAAAAAAGACTGACTCCTTATAATGATCCCTTTTTTTCCAGAATAATAATTACTTGAATCCAACCGTCCGCCTATGATTATAAATGCATGGACACCGTAAACGCAAAACGTGATCTTGGCAAGCTTTTCACGGCTTACAAATCTGCTCATTTACCGGAACAAGCCGACATATCCTGTATCACTTGCTCGCTCATACGTTCACAGAGTGGAGGGAACACAATGTGAAAGTATTTTCATTAGCCTTGTATGGCTGTTTGTACAATTCGTTTAGCTATAATGTTTTATCAACGTTTTGATTGATAGGTATCCACTTGAAAGTAAACATATTAAAGGAGGTAGATTTCATTGTGCATTGGTACGGATAGTAACTGTCGTGTTCTCCTTCCATTGCCAAACTTATTTATAAAATCAATACACATTCCCTTTAACAATCGGTAATGGATTAGTTAAGTAGTTTCGCTATTGAGGTGCACTTAACGAATTGATGCTGGATAAAGGTCATGTGGCTTTTTGATTGCATGGAGATTGGAGATCTTTTACTATGGTACAAGTCGAATGACGAATTTATTTGCTGAGGTGGGCCCAAGAATGGTTGACGCGATGACCCAGGTAGCAGTCCAAAAGGATTGGCTGGTGATATTGAAGTATTAGAGGTTGAGAGTTTGGACGAGCTATTTGGTTTTGAATTGCCGTGTTTGGGCGTTTGCCAACTCTTCCGAAGCTAGCTACAGTCAACAAAATTGGCTCAATCCGACAATAAATTTATATTATTTAGTCGCTTTCAAATTTAACGCTTAAATTATTTTTATTTTTTTCAAAATCTCTATTATAATAAACACGTAAGCAGAAAGTAATAAAGCAACTTCGTCGTTGAATTTTTATTTGTGAAATTTTTCGACGCGAATTATCTTGATTAAATTATTACAAAAAGCGTAAACTTTCGCTAAATGGACCCAACGTGGCGTCTCTTAGAATATGATGGTTAGTTAAATACTATTTAATTTGATTAATGAAATTTAAATAAGGATGACTGTCAATTTATTAGAAATTCGCATTTTAAATTCGCATTCGCATTTTAAAAGCTACGATAAAGTGCTGTAAGTAACTGTATTATTTACTGCTTTTTTCTTTTGTTTTTAAAGAAACAACCAAAAATTTTCTCTTAAACTAGTCCAAAGGTAGTACTACGTTGACGTACTATTTTTAGAACCAATTCTATAATAAGATTATTTCGACTGGGTTTGTTACGTATTTCGGATACAACAACAAATGGAGTTTAAAAAAAAAACAATAAAAGACTTTCCTCTTTTCATGGAATAGACTCTTTGCTCAGACATTGTATACATAAAGCTGTCTTCTATTCAATGAAAGTACTATGCTAGTATCTGATTCACTCGAGTCTTTCGGAACCAGCCATTAACTCCTGTATTATAATTAAGTTTTTAGTCTCGGACCATTTCCTCGGGTCACTCCCATCGCAATAGTGGCGGGGTTATCGTCACGGATATTAGCCACCAGAGGGCGCTGCAGCCGCCGGAGTATGCAGATATTATGTACGTGCTGAATAAAGTTGGAGAGTTCATTTGTTTATTCTTGATCCTTACACTGTTGGAAATATATATTTTCACTTCAAAATTATAAATTTATTTTACTAATCAGTATAGTTCATCTATGATAAGGTTTTTATTATTATGATGTTTGATACACAATGTTATTGTTTTCTCTTTTTTTATTTTTTTCAAAAATAACATAAATTTAATTTGTAGTAATTTCTTAGACAAAACCTGTCATGTCTCTTAATTGTACGCCATTAAAGTATTTATTCCGAGAAAAACAATAGCTTTTTATGTCAATTAGATTCTGTCCATAGAGTAACTAATGTTAATAGCACGTTTAGTTACCACAGCATTAACAAGATAATCAGAAAGGGTATTATTTGTAATACCTACTTTTTCAAATGACATAGGTCCGTTTCTGACTTCACATTATGATTACAAATGCGCCAACGAAGCGCAGGTTCAAGGGATAGTGTTCCTTTTCTATATCACGTGTACTACGCAAATTAGCATGCTTTTTTTAGCTTAATCCCCGAATTCTGTGAATTCCCGCCAATTCCCCGATTCTTGTGAGTCATGGAGCTGGTTGCATTAATATAGCATGGCTTTAGAGAACAATTGGGAGCTTATCGCAGGGGCTTCAGAAATTTAACTGCAACGGTAACCACTTCCGTAATTTAAACGGTATTTACGCTAGCGTACTTTGACGCTAAATTATTACGCAACGCCGGTACCCGTAGATTAAGCGGAGTGGTTCATGTTGGAATTTCCGAACGGATTTATTTTATTATCCTGTTCAACGCTTGTGTACAAAAACGATGACAGAATTGAAATTTCACGGGTTTTTACATTGCACCAGGCCATGGACGTACTTTACAGGTCTGGTTTTAAAATTCTAAGGGCCAGATGGAAAGGCACAGGCATATGTTAACTCTTACAGGCTGAAGAAGAAGAAATAGAATCAGTAGACACAAATGGAGTGGCAGCGACTAACAATAACAATGGAAACTCAACTTTATTCTTATTAGTAGGTATCGTGGCGATGCTGCCAACTCACATGACATTGATTTTTTTAAAGTGTATACACTGAGTTTCTTGCCAGCTCTCTCCCCAGTGGGACCAACATTCCGAACAGATGGTAACGTTTGACTATTCATGAGTGTTTTATTAGCCTACACGAATACAAAATAATGATTTGGATTCTGACTCATTATGGCGTTTTTTTTTTGGGACTAGGCCCGCCACACACTCCCACCACTGCTACTCCTGTAAGCCAGGATCTACAGTGGTGTCCAATGAAGACACCGAGGTTTGACCCTCGGCGAGTCCCGGGATAAAGTTAATTGTCTTGGAACCCGCACGAAATTAATCGAAAGATAAATAGGAGGAGTTGGAAGAAAATTATCCACTTCCCTCCATAGCAAAGCGGGAGACAAAAAGATCTGGTAGACAAATGTCCACAGAAGTAAGACTATTACAGCTGGACTAATTCCAGGTGTAAGGCACCACGGAGAGTTTAAATACTAATTGGTCCTAAACTCTTTATGGCTGCTGTGGCTTCGTTATACTAATTTTAGGCGTGTTGTGTTCATCTGATGATATTACTTTTATTCAAGGTATGCTAGATAGTATTTTACCAACCACGAAACAGTTTCACGGTAACAATAATTGCTACAGGAAGCTTCGCGCAAACGATTCATATAACTCGCGCATAAAATTCTCTGTAAAGTAAACATAAGAATAATTATTCCGAGCCGCGATTATGACGCGATGAAGACGTTGTGTTGTGGTCGTTATGGTTTTATGACTACAGTGTTGTTGGGTACACAGACGAGGTATCTTGAAGATTAATGTGTAACACATCATGTCGTTCTGTAAGACTGGTAATGGTAGGTTTCTGTTCACAATACTCTACAAGTCTCGGGCAAAGAAAATATTACTCTTGAGAGTAGTGCGTGTTACTTGAGGCAGATTATTTCGTGCCTTCTTATAAGCCTTTTTCGCATTTCTTTTTGTTGTATTTTCGGTGTCGTCTAGTGACTGTTTTCCGTACCAAGCATCCCGGGTTCGAATTCAAGTAGGGCCAAACTTGAGTGTTGAGCACGATTGTTTGTACCCGCATCATGGATGATTAATATATATATAAGTAGTTATGTAGGTACTGGTATCGCCCCCATTGTATGGTAATCCTAATATAAGCCTCGCTTAGTTTGGGACCGTACAGTTCAGAACATTGTGTAGCGATATTTTATTATTATCTGTATATATTGGAAAAAATGGTAGCGGGTTGCCGAAAAATTCACCAACTTCTTTCGTACATAATAATTCAAGCTTTTAATTTACTCATTAAATACATCAAATCCGCCTTATGTTTTAATTAAAAATAAATATATAGACTTGCGGTCAAGGTGAGGCTAGTCGCTCGTTTTATGACCGCACAAAAGGCGGAACACAGGTTAGCGAGATTTTACTGCTCCTTTTAGTTTTATTCAAGAAAACCGTCTTGTGTACCGGTTTTTATGTTCCCAGATATATTTAGATAATAATAAAATGTGCGAAGACTTTTTATTGAAAATGGTGTAAATTCAATTGTTTTTAGCAAACACAGATGAGCGGAGTTGCTATTTATTCCGGAGACATTTAAAAAAATGAATAGCATACCTAACTATTCTAATTAATAATTAGAAAATCTATAAATACAAGTTTGTAAAGACCCTTGCTTCACACAAAAATTATATCTAGGTCAATACCAAATCAATACAGCAACTACCGGATGCCCGTTCTGATTTATTAGTGCCTATATAATCTGTCGATTGGGTGTGATTTATCATTTTTAATATTGCTGTACAAAACTAGCTGCTGAGCCTATGCAAACTAATTTCAAAATATATCACAGTTTATGATACTATGTAGGTGCTTTGCCTGATAAGTTTTCATGAATATTCATAGGCCTTGTTTTGGGTAGGTAAAAAATATTTTGATAACGGTTGTTCCCACTGATTGGGTCTTGGATGGCAGATGGCGATCGCGTCATGTCAATACTGGTAATCACCTAAATCAGGATAAATTAGAAACGGAACCAAATACAAAAAATAAATACGAAAAAGGCTAGCAATAAGATACGAAATAAACGGCCCAAAGCAATACCCTATAGAATAAGTTGTATTCTACAAGTTATTTTCAGGCGCAATCGATCCCCGCAGATTGGAAAAAAGATTGGAGCGTGACTATTCATTTTTAGTTGGAAACTTTTCGTTCTTAAATGCCTATAAATACTTCGTCTAAAGTATGCTGCGATACGAAACTGAACACGCGAAAATACATTTCAGTCGTGAAGAAAATATAATAATACAGCGGTGATAGCCAAGTTGATAGAACGCTTGCCTCGGTAACGAGGATTGCAGGTTCAAACCCCGGCTCACACCTCTGGGATATCTATATTTCATTTGCGAATCTCATCCATGATTACCTTGCTAAACGCTTAGGAAAACATCCTGAGGAAAATAACATATCTCAGAGAACCCCTCGAAAGACGTATGAAGTCCGCCAACCCGCACTGGGCTAGTGTGGTAGACTATGGCCTGATCCCCCTCGCATTGATCGGAGGTATGTGCTCAATAGTGGGCCATTAGAAAGGGCTGGTACCTATTATTGGATTAATAATAAAATAATATCGACAAACGCATATACCAACTGTATCGCCCGAGCTAGATAACGCTTGTATTATGGGTAAATAACAATGGACTGGGGGCGATCCCAGTAAATAGTCCATATATATAGATAAGGAACATCCATGTCTCGGGTTAAAACATTCGTGCTTATCACATAAATTTGGTCCCTACCAGAATTCAAACCCGGGACAAGGCACAGAAATCAGGGTCACTTGAGCTAATCAGGCCCTTAAATTTATTTTTGAAGCTCAACTTGAGCCTGTTCAATAAAAATAATTTGTAGAAATTTGAATTTTAAAAGCGCTCTAATTAGGAACATTTTCGAACATCAAAATGATAGACTAACTACAAACTATTTAAATTTTTAATCAGTTAATTAAGTAATTATATTTCGAAATTATTACAGTTGGACTTTGAAATAATAGTAAGGTTAACTAGTAATAGAAATATTTATAATAATGAGTACTTACCTAGATATTGATATTATTCTTTATAAAACTAAACACTACTTAAGGCTTGCATAATATTAGGCATTAAAATCATTATAATGCCAATAAATTACTGTTAGTATTTAACCAGTTTTTGTGTTGTGTAACTAGCACAAAATATACAGTAGTAAATAACAATACATCTATAAAAACTAATGTCCCCACAGGTTGTCCCGAAGGCGACAACTCTATTAGGTTGTCGGAAACGCCGACAGCGCGTTGGGCTCTACAAAGGAACTTATTCCGGCAACGGTCACCGTAGTCATGAACTGACTTTGACATCACATAAACGGTTCTTATTTAATCTTGTTTATTTGAAATAACTTTCACTCTTATTTATATTCATCTATACAAATACAAATAAATAAAATTGGCGTGTCTGTTTGTATATAAAATAACCGCTTTTTACTAAATGCATTTGGATGTATACACGGTACACATACGAAAAAAATTTTTTTTACAATTTTTGTCTGTCTGTTCCGGCTAATCTCTGAAATGGCTGAACCGATTTTGACGGGACTTTCACTGGCAGATAGCTGATGTAACAAGGAGTAACTGAGTCTACTTTAATTTTAGGCTAGCTGTTACCCGAGATATCGTCCGGTTTTTTTAAATACCACGCGGATGAAGTCGCGGGTAACAGCTAGATTAATATAAACATAACCACCATATACCATCTTATAGAATTTGGATCATTCGTAGCCCAGCCGACGATGAGGATGAGGATGCCTCGCTTAGAGGCGAAACACATGTCGAATGCTTTTTAAATTCGCATCGTTGCGCGGAGACTTGGATATTAATTGGAGTCCCGACACTCGTGACAGACATTTTGTCGACTAACATCTCAGAGGAGTTCGGTGTTGCTGGCTTCTTTAATTATCGATCAACGTGTTTGGTTTATAATTGGAAAAGTTGACAAGCTGAGGATCAGTGGTGGGTTCCTCGTCTCCCATTTGTTTATAGAATTTGCATATTTACGACAATGGCCTTCCCACTTACCATGTATGCGGTTTGCCTATTTTTCTGAATAATCCCAAATAATTTGATGTCTCTGAAAACGTTCTCAGGGATGATGTTATATTGTTTGTCTTTAGTATCTCGTTATTCGTTTGTCGTGTTCTTAATCATGAACATATGACGACATTGCTATATTGTGCAGAAAATGATATGTCTGTATTTTAACTGTTATACAAGAATCGAATTTTTACGATGTTTTTCATAGATTTTGTTATATTTTATTTGAAGTCGTCGGGCTGAATATCCGATGTCTGTTAGCCATTTATAGACCGGACACATTAATTTATATATATAAAACAAAGTTGCGTTAGTTACACCGTTTATAACTGAACAACGGGAGAGCCGATTTTTGTGATCTTTGATTTTTCTGCGCGGAAAAAAAATATAAAAATCATTTTTTCATGCATGCATTTCATTTTGAGGCGGGACGAATTTGCCGGCGCAGCTCATAAAATATAGAAAAAACTTGTACTTACATATAAAAAAAATACATTATTATATTTGTATAGACCATAGGCCTGATCATACGAGTACTTAGTATTATACATATTAACAATGAAGTATGGAGGCTTTAGCTGATAGCGTTGATTAGCCGGGACTCTTACTTTATTTTTTTTAAGCTTCTACTAAATATTCTAAATGTTCCGGAAGACAGCTATAGATAACTGTGTCTTGTGGTCTATTATCTTATATTTCCATACCATACCATACAAATTCTATAAATGAATTCATTAGTTCACTGTATTAGAAAAGTCTATTCAATCAGCATTCTGTACAATAAAAATGTTGTTAAACGAATGCATTCACTAATGAATCATGAGCACACGCCCGCATTCATTAACATTCAGAATCAGAATATTTTTTATTCATGTAAACCATTAAGTACAGTACTGACGAATCATCAAAATAGTTACAAAACGCTAAGCTACAACTTTACCACCCGTTCGGAATGTCGTTCCTACGGAGAAGAACGGGCAAGAAACTCTATGGTAGTTCTTTTTAAAAAGATCCGTTACATTTTTAAGCAGTACATAGCTATGCATATGTGAACACAATGTAGACAAAAAAAGTACAAACTAACATTAAATTACAAGAACGAGGCTCAAGAATGTTTGTTTCTAGATATAGTTTTGCAAACAGAACAATATATTCTAGGATTCAAGACATATAAATGTGTCCATTACCCGAGTGGAATCCCCTGAAACACTAGATACATAATAGACTTTATGCGTCTATAAATAACTCGTAACGGTAAAAATTTTTATATCGTTATTAATGTATTGGAGATAGTTCATACATCAGGGCGTCCCATATGGTGCAATCCAACATGGAATGATATTAACTTCATGATATTATAGAAATCGAAAATTTAATTGTTTACAAAAGTCTCGTAAATCAATTTTTTTTTATATACATAACAAAATATGCTATGCTTGAGGTCTAGCGTCGAAAATTTCGTATTGAGTGTACCTCCAATTATAACATGATTTAATATACTTGCGAAAATAAAATACTCTTTTCCTAAAGAAAACATTTTCAGAAATCAACAAAAAAAATGTTGACGTCATCTTTCAATACAATTAATCGAAGCGGAATGAATCATTTGGGTCACGAAGTTGTCAGCGCCACTTCAAAGCGCAACGAACCCCCACCCCTCCACTTTGCTCGCTTACTTCCTCAATATTTCAGACTTTATAAAGATGCACAGATTGTGCTTATATTTTTAGACGGGGTTTTAAGGCCATGTTGGCCATGGCCATGTTTTTAAGTCCAACTCAGTTCATCCAGTTATAAAAAATACTATTTTTTTTATACGAATATGTTGTATCCTCGTAACCTTTAAGTACGTTGGAGATCCTTACCCTCCTTTAAATAAGGTGGATAGTGGGACATATATAGAAAATTTAAATAAAAACTGACTACATTATAAACCTAATGCACTGATTTATAATTATACCTAGTCCATCGTTCTATGAATATGATCTTATCTCATCAGACTCCGCTCGGCAGTAAGTTAAGGCCGTCTTATAACAATAACTTCAAGCTAAAGTTACTATAGTTAACTGACTTGCTATCGACAAACGTGACTAGCCAACGCTTTTCACTGCGCTATTTCTAGCTCTGAAGACTTAGACTTGGAAACGTGACATTGTAATGCATTTCTGCATTTATATCTAGTGAATGGAAATAATAATGCGGGCTTGTCTATTGAAATAAAGGTCAGATATAATTATGTTGGTGTACACTACTGTAAAACTATTTCCTAAATCACACTGAACTCGTTTATGCATTGTTCCCCTGAAAAAGTGTTTAATTATAAAGTATGTATGTAAATGCTTTTTGAACCGACTCCAAAAAAAGGAGGAGGTTGTTAATTCGGTTGCATTTTTTTCTTTATGAAGCGATTCAGTAACTTTTTACCGTGCACCTAATTGAGGTCTTTTTTATAACAATATGATTTCTTATTTTTGCATTCTGATCTTTGATATGACCTAACGATGGACGTCATAGAATATCTCCTCATAGATCTCATTCATCCATCCATCAATCAGCCGAAAGTCATCATCGGCAACACACATCCACCTATCAGAATCAGATTTTTTTTTCATGTAAACCAATAAGTAAAGTACTTATGAATCGTCAAGAAAGTGACAAAACGGTAAGCTACAAGTTACCACCCGTTCGGAATGCCGTTCCTATATATGAAATCATATTAGTTTTATAAAAAGGAAACTCAAACAATTTGCCTGAACTGACTAAATATCAAGTTTAAATACTGCTGACTAAATGTTTTTAAGGATGTAATTTTTGGTTAAAATGAAGATCGAAGTACTTTTTTCAAAGTGATTAATTTACATCCAGAAGAAAACAGACCTAAATACTGTTGTCTTTGAGTGTCTTATAGATATTATATTTATCTATACCGAAATAACCACAATTGACCTTTGGAGGCGCATAAACCAGAGATATAGATAAAAGGAATTATTTCCTACCGGGTCGCTTCAATTTAAAATTTGCGTTTATCTTGCATGGTGGAATAAAATTGGATAAGGTAAATTTAATGTAAGATTAGGCGCTACGGCGTTCGGAAGGAATTTACTGCTGATGGTTTTTAAAGGCACGAACGCATTGATGAATAAATTATACGTACAGAGGATGCTTACATTTCCTCAGTTATTTTCCTGTAGGTTATTAGTTTATTTTTTCCGTACAACATGGAAGCTTCATATTACTCCAATATTTAATTTCTTTCAAATCAGTGTGACGTAGTAACTAAATAGAACGAACATTAAACACAATTTATCAGTTATACAGGGTGTAAGGGTAACGAAATATTTGGGTAGAGGTTACCCTTAATACCTGTAGTAAAATTACAGAAAACAATTTAGCAAATGTTATGGGTAACAAATTATGTATTTTTTTTAATTCCTATAGTAAAATTAAATATATCATTTTTGTTATTTCGCGCTTAAAAATTACAATATTTGTATCCCAACTGTTGTAATTTTTAAACGCGAAATGTATTGTAAACCACTTGATCACAACTCAACGCTCCGCGCGATTCCCGACTCGTGCCAGGGATGAGCGCGCTTGAGCGTATCGAGTTTAAATATACATTGCAGTTTTACGTCTAAATTAGTTATTATATTATTTTTTATTAAAAATCACGTTGAGATATACTTCTATTATAATGTCATGCTAAAATCAAAAAGTCGTATATTTCATGAAAAGATTAATAGAAAATTTCAAATCTGGAGATTTCAGAATCATAAGTTGGATCTATGGTATCAGATTTCGTTACGTTCGTACAACTTGTAAAAATGGAATGTTATAATTAAAACTTTTAGTGATAGTAGCTATAGCAACATTATTTATTAATTTTTATACAAGTGACTGAACTGTAGCCAACCATTACTACACCAAAACAGATATTAAATGTTGTTTATTTTTTAATTGAGCATCGTGAATACCTAAATGGTTCTAAGAATGAGAAATCGACGCGAAATACAATTCGTAACAAAACGTGAAATGTAGATATTACATTTTACAGTTCAGTGAGCTATGTACAGCATCCATTGAGTTAAAGAAAAATTTATGAAGCCAAATGCGAGATAAATTCGACAAATAATGTAGATTACCGACTTTGACCTAAGGAAATGAATAAGCAGAGACAAATTTTAAAAGAATTGAAGTACTGAAACAAATGTCTGTGGTTGTATTAATTAAGTGAAACACCTGGATGAGTATGTAAAAACTTAATATCAGGGAATATCTAAAACATACCTTTACTACAATCTAAAGCTAATCTGACAACACCAAATTTTAAATAGACTTCAAAAAACATAAAAGCAATTTAAATATAAAAAATCGTCTTCAACAAACATTAAATAATAATAATCTTATATGTGTGAAGTTGGTGCCAAATAAGAAATGGGACCAATCTGGAAGTACATCTTTTCAAAGAAAAAAAAATCCTAATCGGTTGATAAATGACGGAGTTTCGAGACAACAAACATTAAAAATAATATTTTCCAAATCAGTTCATAAATGACGGAGATCTGAGGTAACAAACATAAAAAATCAACCGAATTGAGAACCTGATCCTTTTTTTTGAACCGGATAAAAGAAATAAACAAGTAGCAAAAAGTCGACAACACATACATTTACCACACTAAATACATACACAAACATTTATCATTTCATTTTATCATTTTCAAAATTGTTTGTATGAGGGTTTAAATATATTAGTCTACTCGTTTTTCGTGACTACGTACTCGTTCTGTCATTTAATAAGCTCTGTTACGATTGTGAGTGATAGCGCAATAAGAGCCGGCTCATATACTTCGCGTTTTATATCGGCGTTTAATAATTAACTGCACGAACATTTTAGAAGAATATAATTTGGATACAAATCAGTTGACGCCATATTAGTGGAATGCCTAGAAGCCTATAGATTCTTCTTGGCATTCCACTAATTATACTGCAGTAAAATGCCTCGTTAAAGAGTTAGATAAACTAGCATAGCATTTAGCATGCATTTTACTACAGTTAGTTGACATATGCTCTTATTAATTGTTGAATAATATGTTACTGATTATAATTATGTATATGGCTCTACCTTTACGAACCGATAATAGTTTTTACATATAATCAATTCTTTATTAATACGTCTTTTACTTCTTCTAATTTTATAGTAACAACCTAGTTAATGTAGCTGATAAAGCTTTTTCAACCTGTCTCTATCTAGAGCGGCCTCTTTCACCTACTTATACGAGACCAACCCTTTCTTTAATTAGACATATGTAGCTTATTATTGTTATTTCTCACCTTCCTTCGATATTTGCCTCTATCATGGTTTTTATTAAGCTATCATGGCGTATTATATGGCCTATCATCTTCCCTCTTCCATTCCGTATCATTTCCATTAACGATCTTTTTAAATATCACTTTGTATTTCGCTGCTCTAAGTAATTCCAATTACAACTGTGCACCACACACCTACTCTGCTACAACACACAGCCATCACGTATCGTGATGTCATTGACTATCAATCCGGTTTGTTGAAAATCGCAAATATCCGTCTAATATTCGTAACACCGTTTCACGTTCTCAAATGTGGACGGTATAAAATCATTTAAGTTTAGCTTTAAATATAGAAATGCTACAAATATAACAAAGTTCATGTCAAGTTTGAGTAACGTGGCAACAGTAAGGAGGATTCATAATACTATTTGAAATTATCTATCTTAACAATAAATACCATTGATAAAAATAGTAGAGCACTGAACATGTTACATTTTGGTCCGTGTGGGTATTCCGTTTCAGTTCCGTTCAGGTTCCATTTATTCAGGAGCCTAGCTGAAAGGTCATCTTATTTAACGAGTTTCATACAAACGGACTACTCTGCAAATTTTACAAGCCTATGTAGATACTAGATGGTTCAAGCCATTTCCATAGTAATAGCTCGTTTGCTGCATACATATCGGCTGTTTGCCAAAATATGTTCTCACGCCCAGAAGCCTGATGTTGTATGTATATACATTGTCGCCTTGAGATATTTGTATATTATAGGTTCTGTTAAAGATTTTTTTAAATAGCTGACTGATTTAAACAGCGTGGCGTGAATCCTTTCCCGGCGCTTGAACCTTTTTAAAATCTTTAGAAGCAAGCAAATAATTCATGTTGAACTTACTGGAATGTAGAATTAATCGTTGTGTATAAATGGAAACCCATCGAGGGCTCGCATTACGTCAGCCGTGACATCAGTATTGTTCAATAATCGTACTTTATGACGCGAGATATTACGGCGCTCATTCGCTGTGTAAGGTCATTGCGTATTGACCTTTTTTCTCTAAATATACAGAGACATAGAGAGATGTGTCTGTATTATTGGATATTGGACACAGGCATAAGCAGAAATTGCGAAACGATAAAATAAAAAAATGTCAAGTCATACAATACATTTCGTTGTAACCGACATAGGTGCTCCCTTTGTAACCGACATAGGTGCTCCCTTTGTAACCGACATAGGTGCTCCCTTTGTAACCGACATAGGTGCTCCCTTTGTGTAAGACGAACTATACATGCTTCATTAGATCTATAACTAAGTTGGTCAATTTGCTTGCACTATTAACCCGCCGAATAAAACGTGTTTGTACCTTACGCTGCAATGTTCTTATAGAACGTGACTTTGATCATACGCTTTGCATGATTAAAAACACTTGTTGTATACTGTTCTTTTTGAAAGCGTTCATAGTCCGCATCGCTTGTTTATATCGTTGGCAGCAAGTTGAGTATGTAATAGCAATTTAGTTATTTATATACCTACTAGTTTATCATGGGCTACGAAATCGTGATTCCAAAAATTGTAAACCGTATAATGGCTTAAGAGCCAGGCGTTCGTAAGGTCTTGAGTGTTATTGTCAGCTGTTTCATTATTGGCGAGAGCCTTCTAAAGTGCAAGCGTTACTCAACTTAATTGAAGTGGCCAACAGGAGGGTTCGTCAAAGGTCTGCGGTTATTCTGCTGTTTGAAACGGACCAACGAGGATGGATCAGAAATTCTGTGTGTATCTTCCACTGCCTTTATACCTGAGAAGTGTATAATTAAGTCGCTAGCACCGCAGCGTAGTGAACGGTGAATAGTTATTAGGCTCACATCTTTATCTCAATTCTTACGCATGGAAGATTCTATCATGCCATCTTTTTAGTACATAAACATAAGGAAAATGTAAGGCTTACAAGTTAATGGAACATAAACATTAAGCTAAAGGAGTATATATATTTCCGTGCAAAGTTTTCACGATAAATAATGTTATGCTTATATATATTTTAGCTTTGTATCTGACTTGAATTATGTTACATGATAATATTGTTGTTAAAACTAAAATGTTTTGCAACTTATCAGAAAAAAATATATTTTAATGCGGTATATTAATGATAAATTGGAAAACTTATCAACCACATAGTTAAAGAAAATGTATGTGTGTGTGAAAATGTTAATGCGAATAATATGACGAAATAGAAGATTTAAATACATTACCTACATTGTATACTAAAGTAGACTTCCACCATACTTTCGAGGGTAATTATATAATAACTTTAAATAGGAATGGGGAATTTAAAAAATCTGACAAGTTGAGATACAGCACGACTCGTTAGGGTCTCTAAAAACAGCTGGAAGTCGCTCCGTTGACTCGTAAACATCGAGAATCGACTAAAGGAGTCTAGATTAAGTCTAGGAATAATAGGCTAATCGATTATCGGCCAAATTACTTTGTACAGACAGGAGGGGTATAATGTGGTCGCAAGTCAAATTACGCGTATTAGGTACAAACAGACGACTGAATGTTATTAGAGGTAATAGTTACTCGTGCGTGGCCAATTCCACTATAATTGTGAACGATCGTGAAAATTGCTTATTATTCGTTAGATCGCGTTCGGAATGTAATTTCTATTTTGCATCAGGCAATAAATTATATATAATCAGATATTTATATTGTAATTTTATAGACCAAAATAATGAGACTATTGCCTATAAGATTGTGAGAAGAAATTCCAATGAAGAATTACAATAAATAGGGAAACGAAGTAATTGATTATTCATTCATTCTTTAGATCTCTGAAATACCAGTTACTATGATATTCAATGACAACACGTCATAGGTATGTCGTTGGCCGTAACATTTATCTCTAGTCAAACAATAAGAAACAAGAATTGCGATTCTGTAAACTCCCTTTACCCACGAACTGAATGAATAAGTAAGACTGCGTAAGCGAAAGAACAGAAAGTTTACATCTAATTTCAAGACTGTATACCCAGTAAGTATGTCAGGTATCAAAAAGTCGATTAAAACATAAGTAATCCTTCTCTGTAAACAAATGCATATCCCACTGCTATCGAAACGAAAAGTGGATTTTAGGGATTATATCTGAACCTCAGAAGCTTCCGCATATTTGTAGCCTCAACTCCTAACATAAAATATGTGTAGAGTAATATTCCATCGAAGATTAATGACTTTACAAATATTTCTAGTGTGCACGGTTCATGATGATGTCGTTCGATTATCGACCCTATATATATGAGTAGATATCGATCGTAGTTCGTCTGGAAAAGCCAGTTGAAAAGACTTAGGTCGGTGGCGTTGGCCCGATATCTAAACGGAATGCCAGCGGCAAATGACTAATTTGATAACAAAGAAAACTCGAACTTACTTATATTTGAATACGCCTGAATTAAATATAACGAAATGAGATGTAATTCCCAGTGTGATCATATTTCGACATCGCTGGTACTAAATTTTAATATAAATACAAAAAAAAAATATGGTAAATGAGTTGTTGCAATTATGTTGTTGCAGTTATTAGCGTTCATTCTTTCTGATCTAATTAGTTTTTTTTTGCTACCCCGATTAATTTATTTGTATATGGACTGCTATGAAGCGTATCGCGTGCGTGTCTCATGTGAAAAGAAAATTTTGTATGACTAATCTCCTATAAGTAAACTTTCAATGTTAGTATGTGTGGCTGTGGGAATGCTGCCAACGAAAGCTGCCTGATCTGCGAGTCTGCTCTGTTCTGATATCAGTTATCTACATTTTTTTTTATTTAATGAATGGCAATTAAAATTCTAGAAAGGTAACGAAGTTGGCTTGCAATAAATGCGCAGTAAAGTGTGTCAATGTAGCTAAAAGAGACTTGTATATTTCCGCTCTACTTCCCAGCTCTCTGCGAAAATATGCCGTCGTTTTCTCAGAGCACTATCTCGAAGAAATTCACACTATTAGGATAATATTATAGAATGTTGTGAAATTGCAGGAGTCTTTACAAGTTTTAGGCCCTAGTAGTATAGTTGCGTTATTTGTGGGCGGGTTGTGTGGCTTCAGTGGTTAAAGGGTCGATGACATGTTTTGCAAAACAGCAATATTATTAAAGTACAGGAACTAAAACATAAACTCGTTTATAACTATTGACTTGACACTATTCATACCCCATTACATTATCCAATTTGCAGAGCGCTAGATTTAGTGCTGCAGTGCGATATAAAAAGAACTTGCTCATTACACTAGACTAGCTAGCGAAGCTAGTTAGTTTAACTTCCTTTCATTTCGGTAGTGATCGTCGGCCAAACCGCATCGTTCGAAGAGCGCTAAACGAATATGGCACCATCAAAAAAACAGAAAGTTGGCATTGCTTTAGTAATGGTGTCAAGTTCGAGTTTAATGATAATCAATAAAAAAAAGACGCAGAAAATGTTGGGTCAAAGAATATTTATTGCTGAAAAAAAAACTGTCAAACATGAAAATTGTGAACGTATTGGAGCCATCTGATTTTAGTTTTTTTTTTGAGATTGAGATCTTCACAGTTTGAAGAACTACTAGCATTGATGACCCTCCTGTCCGAGCGCACGCCGACTGACCGAGCATAGCTAGTGTTTAGCACGCCAGTCCGCTGATGAAATTTGGTGTACTAGCTTGTGTACGGGACGGCCTAGTGCGGCAGAGTCCATGCGATCGCACTAGATTGGATCAGTCTAACTGCCTTTCCACTATACAAATTTGGCACGCTAGCTCATCTAGCGCTCTGCAAATTGGATAATGTAATGGGCGCTTTAAGTCAGGTGATAACTCAGTGGGATGGGCGGACTACATGCTATGTTGTATGATGCTATGCACTGTAGATAGCAGAAAACGGTCCGTCAATCCTAATCAAAGCTCATAATGTTTTCGATCGTATCCCACAGATTTAAGCGCTGATAACGTAACCCATTTCTAATCGTCGTAATGACAATGCTTTTTGTATGTGTCCTGATATTATAATAGGTACTTGCATTGTAATGTTTCCTTACACAATGCATTCATTACAAAAATACAATATACAATTAAAAGGAATTAGGTAATTACAAAATATATATTTTATAACTTGCTGTCCCAACAAACTTTGTACCGGCTCAGAATCAAATGTATGATATAATTATTTATCTTTATTACTATTTTGCAGGGATTTTTTCACATGTTTCAATAGTTATTTTCCTATTCGGGCGGAGACAAATTAAAAAAATCATAGCTCATAAACTCACACACACCTTGAATGTGAGTGATATACCAACTGGGCTATCTCTGCTACTGTTTAGAAAACAACATGGTCTAGAATTTCTGTAACAGAATAGAAGTAACGACACTTGTGGGACAAACAACTCATTAATATATTATCACGGTCCAAAACTTTTATGACGTTGAACATAGTGTAAACTACATTGCCCCATTGTATAGCATCTAGAACTTTCCAGACATTTTAATTCTATATTTAGATTGCGGTGCGTACCGGTATCTCAATAGACATTGTTTTAGATTTCCTTTGTGCCGTTTTCAGGCCGCCTCAATTTTATTTTGTCCGGACGACCTATTTCGCGAACTGGAGTCGTTCATCGGGCTACCACTGTTATTTGCACCATTAATCTCAGTGTGACATGAAATCTAGAATAGTTTGATTGAATAGTTTTGCGTAAGCTTATGACATAGACCAAAATCCCACTAATATTATAATTGTGAGAGTTTGGATGGATGTTTGTTACTCAATCACGCCATAACGGCTGAACGGATCTGGATGAAATTGGGCACAGAGATAGATTATAGCCAGGAATATAAAAATAAGCTGTTTATCCCGCTAAAATTATGGTTCCCGTGGGATAGATTTGTTTCAATTTTTCATAGAGTACATATATATTCATTTTCTCATACATTTAATTCTGAGGTGGTACGCAGTTCGCCGGGACAGCAAGTACATAACAAAATAAGGGAGGTACATATAGAACAGTCACTCCATTTATTCTGGTTCGAACCGATCTTGGCGCTAGGAAAAAAAGACAAATGACAATCTCCCATTGGCCTATACAAAGGACA
Source organism: Pheosia tremula (assembly GCA_905333125.1). Classification (NCBI taxonomy): domain Eukaryota; kingdom Metazoa; phylum Arthropoda; class Insecta; order Lepidoptera; family Notodontidae; genus Pheosia; species Pheosia tremula. The sequence continues at coordinate 11,210,783 of HG995402.1, read as the reverse complement.
TGAGTTGACTTCGTGTGCAACGAACTGACTCAAACAACACCAATAAGTTTTTTCATTAAACTTCTCGTAGTTTAACCAAAGACATGTATTTTTAACTTATTACAGGCTATACTGATAGTCTACTTTATGATGATAAATTTTAGGTCTTATATACGTGAGCAATATGAATATAACATATTACAAAAGTATCTATAGATTTACAGTAGTAAAAACATTTTGACATCGAAAAACGACCCTTATTAGGCTAACTTGAGATATTATTATGAATATCTATTTATTTAATAAAAATCTAAACATATTATAGCGCAAATAGGCGAGACAAAATCAGTTTTTATTGCGACTCTACATCGAGAGCGGTCGCTATCGCTGTATCAATATTGGGACAGCAAATGATTGGCATAGGTATCAGGCCACGAGCGTGTGCCGGCTGATAGATATATGGCTGGCCATATTGTGTTGGTGCTTAAGTATTGATTCATGCTTCAAAGCCGTTTTCGGGTAGAGCTGCTTCAGAGAGCTAGTATGGATAGCTCCCTGATGCTCTTCAATGATTAGCGTAATTTCCAATGTTAGCAGTACACAAACGCACACATTGAACGCTCGACAGCGTTTCGTGGTAATGGTATACAGAGTGTAAGTGGCCTCGTAACGAAAACGAATGCCATAGATTCAACTCGTGAACCACTTGATGTCTTCACAAATTATATATGTTTTTCCGCATATTTAAATCGATTTTAGCCTGAAATCCGAAAAGAAAGTCCATCTTAATGTGATTTTTACTGATAAAGCTTTAAGCTGCAATGTAAATTTAAACTCTATACAGTCGAGCGCTCGCAAATCAGCTGTTTCACTCGTACGAGTCAGGTATCCTTAGGGGCTCTGTGTTGTGATCGCATGGTTTACGATACATTGCGCGTTCAAAAATGTGAACATTTGAGTTTTGTCACAATTTTACTATAGGCATTAAGTGTATCCATTACCCAAAGTTTTCGTTACCTTGCCACTCACATCCTGTATAATTAGTGCAGCTGGATGAGATTTGATTTCGTCCCTTTCTTTTAAATTCAAGGTCGTAGACCTGTGCTGCTCGTTTATAATAGTGGGGTCCATCGCGTCTTATTGCTGCGTACCAAAGCTGCTGCCAAGTTGAAATATTAAGCCATCACGACATGGATCGTTGCCGAATTCACGTAAGGAGCAGTCGGACTACTGGAAGCTTCGCACAACTAGTGTTAGGGCACCGGTGTTCTTATTAGTTGCGAACGGCAACCATTTCATATCGCTATCTTCTTTTTAGGGCCATCCTAAAAAAAAGAATGTGGAAAAAAAGAAACGAAGGTGTTCAGTATTTCTGGATAATTGATGAGTTCGCCTGTTTATTTTAATTATTTATCCAAATAATAATCAATTTATAACTAGACTCACCTCCTCATATACTGGAACTTGATGACAATGAATATCAGCAAGGTATTTGCTGATAATGACGCCGTTAACACCACCACATAGAGTACTATGATCACTACATCTGGTCTATAGAACACGTCCAAGTCAAACTGGGGCACACCCCACACATCAGATCCATTTAGAGACACATCGTCACTTGCATTGATAAATTGCAAAGACATATTCATGGCTGTGCCCTTATGACTTCACGAAAAGTACATCCTTCATAACATATTCGCCGCTAATCATTTTGAAATTAGTGTTGTTTGATGCGAAATACATTTTTCGCTGTGTATTCCAATGTATATACGTTAGTGCCCGTATTAGTTGGCAGCCATTTTTAGATTTGTGCTGATGTAAATAAAATTCACTAGTATTGTATTTCCGTTTCAATGTTTTATAGCTACTCACATCAAATAACGATTTGTTTAGGAGGAACTGTTATACAGTGATGGATGTTGATGGGTCTTAGTCCGTAATCGTAGCAACCGGTTGCTGGGTTGTTCCTGTAAATTGTTTGTTGGTATATATCTTCAAATGCTCACGTATTATGTATTAAGTATAGACGACGATTGTGTAGACAAAACAATACAGAGACAGTTAGATTGACTCTGATCGTATCAAATTTTAAATAATATTTTAAAATATCATTAATGTTGTCTACCGGATACGGATTTACTTCGTCCTTAAAAGCACTTCAGTCCTTCCAGAAGTTTCCATATAATATTTATCAATAATAGTGTTAAGCAATACATATAATCACACAATGGGTTATAAATTGCACAGAATGCTAAATGGGATTTAAGATTTAAGTATGATCCAAAATATACAACTCTACTGATAACACCTCTCACACTGCGCTACTGAACTATGCTATATGTTTTATACAGAAGGTATTTTATAACAATTAGGTATACATTGTTAAATTATAATGAAAGAGTAAGGTCTCCAATTTAATGCAAAAACAAAAAATATAATTAAAAAGTTAGTCTCATGACTTTTTAATAATTTGAACTTATTTTAAAAATTCAAAGCACATTAAAAAGTTTACCGGTTAAATTAATATTATTGGACATTTCAGTAAAATCCCAAGCGACGGTTTTGTTGGGAACATTGTCATCTGCCCTATTACAATATTTTTACAGCAATCCATCAGAACGTATCTGTCTCGAGGGCTTCAAGAGGAAACTTGAGTATCATAGCAGTAATCTTTAGGGATTGATTCTGTAGTAACTCCAATGAGCTTAGGGATAGAATGGTGATAGCTTATAACCCGGGACAATATACTCGTACACAGGATGATAAAAAAATCTGATTCTGATTCTGAATTAAATAAGTGAATACTCAAAAAAAACATACACCACGCGTACTGAGTAACGGGAATACCACGTTCCTCATTGTATGTATGTATTTAATAAGCTCTCATATTTTATAAGTCTGATTACCCAATACTACTATAAACACAAAATAAAACCAGCTTATATTTTATTCCTATTGCAGCACAAAATCCACTTAGCCCTCGTTTTAACAAGCCCAACATATCTGCGAATTGCGCAACTCGGCCACTCCATAGCACCCAATATTAATGACCAGCATATTTATACAACGCTGCAAATGAGAGATACTTTGATCTTATAGTTCATACTGTATTTTGTTCTTTTTGAAAACCCACACATAATCTTTGTAAGCGATTTGAGGTTAGTAATTAAAGTTTTACATGCAACGCGCGGCGGCAAACCAATTAATTTGGATTAAAATTGTGTCGGTAAGTACCGGCATGGTATATGGTGAACATGAAAGGAAGAGGCATGTTTGTACCTAGGTACCAATATTATTAACAACTTCATGGTGTATATTGTAGCTTTATTAGATAGTGCTGCATACAAATAATCATGACTCTAGTTCTAACCCAGATTTGGATACATTACAATAAAGTATACCTGTTTTGTAGTTAATACGTTTATTAACATTTTATGTTATCATAGTATAATCTATCTTTATACCTATATAGCCAAGTTGGTTAAACGCTTTTCTCGGTAATGAGGCTCGCAGGTTCAAACCCTGCTCGCACCTCTGGGATTTCATGTGCGAATCTAATTTTCAACCATGATTATAACTTGATAAATGGTGAAGGAAAACATCGCGAGGAAACCTGCATGTCTGAGAGAACCCCTCAAAAGACGTGTAAAGTCCGCCAACCCGCACTGGGCCAGCGTGGTGGGCTATGGCTTAATCCCCACGCATTGAGGTAAGCCCGTGCCCAACAGTGGCACATTAAAAGGGCTCGTACACCTATATAAAACAAGGTCATGTTAGTTACATCATTTATAAATAAAGAACGGATGAGACACTTTTTATAATCTTAGATTTTATGAATTTGTGTACGCCCCGAATAGCAGAATAGCTATTCAAATATGGGAACATCCACAGACATACATTTTGATTCTGAGGCGCTAAAGTTCGCCAGGACAATAGTTATTGAATTAATAATGTAAAATCATTAAAAATACACCCATATCAATAATGGTTCTCAAAATGACAACGATTTACCGTATCGTTCTTTTATGCAAAGCGCTCAAGCTCTCAAGTTTAGTACCAGAGCAAGAATGCAATCTTGAGATGCAATTTGAACGTCAATGTTACGATCCATCGCAAGACAACATTCCATGCAGAATCATAGTATGTACTATGTAAATGTGTATTTTATAGTTAAAGCGATAAGGTAGATTTTGCTAGACCACTTATTAAAACGATAGCCAGCTTTAAAGTAAGTTGTTTTAAATTTTATATAATATTTTCGATGCCGAAACGCAATGGCCAATCTGAGTCCAGTGCGGAATAGAAACTTGAAACGTCGGCTTATTGGGTTGCAGAAGTCTGTGAGTGAAGCTACAAAAAATGTAGCGGAAACTTTTGTGCTGGAAACGCAGCGCGTGGGTTTTCAAAACCGCAGCTAAAAATAATAACTATAAACAGCTGAAAACTTTGAAGAACATTTTTTGCATGTCAATAGAGAGTCAGTTACTTGTACCATAAAAGTAAGGCAATTATTGGATGCATACCGGTATAATAAATAAATAGGATTACCTATCATTTTAGCATAAGAATATAAAAAGATGTTAGTGCATTATTTTAATTTAATAGCCAACCACTTACCCTCCCCCCCCCCCCCCCCCAAATTGAACGTTACATTATAGGTACCTAAACTAATTCAAGACCTCGTAACACTAAGCTATCGCGACAGCTATCTGACCCTGTAATATATTCAAGTAAAACACATTCTTCACCTAACTACTTATCGTTTTTACTTCATCGCGTTCCATCACATCCAAAAAGGTCGCACATTATTCATACATTTTTACATGATGCGTGGATTTTGTTAAATGAAATCTGACAAATAGTTAGGCGCGAATGACGGTGTGATCGCTTTGTGCGAGGATGACAAACGAGTGAACCACCTGTTCGATATCTCTTTTATGGGATTTTACAAAGAGCTGGGATATGGTATTTCAAATAGGTAGGAAGATAGTCGTTGTAAGGTTCCATAATGACCGCCACGAAAGGCCCTACAAGGTGGACCAGTGATAACACGCGGCCCAGGAAGCCGGTGAATGTGAATGGCAACTGATCTTTTATAAGTTGGAGAGACTTATGTCGAGCAATGGGTGATTTTAAGTAAATTACGTCGCCATGAAGATACATACCAATTTATAATTTTAACCACAGACTTAAGTATGACTTAAACTATTAGTTCTTATAATATTAAAGTAGGTACGTAACTTGCAACTTTTTGATTTGATTTTTTCGTTAATAAATTGTTCGAAAATTTATTTTAAACAATTGTCACACATTTTTTTTAAAGTTTATTTTAAACAGTACCTTACGAAATTTCACTATTAAAGTTAAATTACCATAAAATGTATCAATTTCTTCATTCCAGTTCACCACTACACACATTAGTCATACATTTATTTCACGACAAAAAACAATATTTTTTCGAAATATCTTCATTCGGTGAAACTTCCAATCATACAGCTGTCCAAACGCGTCTTATCTGAAGCATCGTTCGCGACCGACTGAAACCGAAAGCTCGCTCCAAGTCCATGGGATGTTTACGTACGTTTTTTACGATCGTATAAAGAACAATAATGTATTTTTGTATTGATAATAAAGTTATTTGAATGCAAACGCTTGTTTATGGAATATTATTTTGACTTTTACTGGTTTTTAAGACTAGCTCCGACGGCCAGATACCTAAATGGGAACAGAAAAAAGCACTAGGATACCATAATGATGCGAGGTAACGTCTTAGAAAAATCCCATTAGTTTATCTGTATGTAAAAAAATCTATATTCATCTCACAAGTACACGTCAGTGTGCATTTGGCATGAATTATGATTGTCAACCCCTTGTGCCTCTAATATAAACTGGTTTGAAATCACAAGCTTTGGCTTATTCCATACCATATAAAATTATGTATATATATGGTTGATATTTCGATGTAATATTTGCTTTCGCTTCGAGCATGCAATGGATTAAAAATATTTCCCGATTTTAAAACTATACGATTAGCATAATCCAATCCATAATCAATCATATCATAAGTGAATCAAACTTTACAATGGAATTTCAAAGCCCCTTCTCTTTAAATTGGAAAAAGTAACGATGGCATACCAAATGGCTTTGACTAATATATGTAGGTACTATGTTCATGATTATATTGAAAACTGAAGCGCAAAAAAACATACGTGTAGTAAGACAAACAAAAAATATGAAGCGTTTATATAAATCTCATATTCAATGAGTATATATACAAATCTGACAGCACAATTTTCAAAAAAATCTGCTCACATTGATGGCTTGTCTATCGGGCGATAAACTCTACTGTATTATAAGCAAATGCCGAGTGGTGGAGAGGTTTGTCTGAGGCTTCCAAAGTGATGGATGCAGGTTCATCAATTATTAGACAGTCTTTATTGTGTGCCTAGTGAATACGGGACCTTGAAGCACTTAGAGTTGCTATACTAACAATATAATCCTTGAACTCAGTAGGTCCGTTGCTTACAATAGCACTTCTTGGTGCCTTTGGAAACCTCTTAGCAACTTTTCACTCTACTTATGCAACTTGTATTAATCATGTCGTATGTCAGTGTTTCTCATAAACTCTTTTACTACTGTCGGATAAGCAATAACTCCTAATATTATACGTCGGGACGCCATTTTAATATTATCATGTCACATCCATTATTTTATTTATAATGTGTATTTATTTAATATTTTATTGCTATTAATTACTTGACATTGGCAAAATACCCGCTAAGTTGTGGGTGAGGCCATTTGTATATCCATTTTAGTTCATCGCATCTCATTTCGTAAAGAAAGACGAAGAAGAAGAATATTAGACAGAAGACGCTTACGTTAAGTAGTAAAAAAATAAAATAAGAGGCTGCTTGAGCCACTGGTCTGGTTGCGTATCTGTCGGAAGTCACGCCACTGAACGCAGTCGCTAAGGAGTCAAGTTCACGCCCAAAAAAGTCCTGAAATAAGTACACAATGCCGTTTGACGTCATTGTCGAAATCTGACCACTGAAGCCCTACTAAAGACGCCTGTATATATATAGAATTCTATATATTCCTCGTCCCGGCTTTGAAAAACCAGGCAGCAGGCATATTCAAATAAAAATTGATAAATCTCAGCCCGTTACACGTTTAGTATTCCACATGATTTCGCCGTGATGTCAAAAATGAATCAACTGTTTCTTACAAAACTCGCGCTAACCTACGAATACGTTCGATAATATGCCTTCAATCAAACACTTGCAGTTGGTTTGACGAACAGAACAAACAAACCCGCAGAATATGTAATGTTATGACAAACACGTAGATATGTACACGTCTACAGACCCCTTAAAATGAATCACCTTGCCTTAACAGCCTTAGCAGCTTACCAGGCTTAATAATCAAGTACCTAACTATCTATTACCTGCAGGCATATCACGTAGAACGAAGGAATATTGCTATATCGCATTTATACCTATACCACATTAGGTCCCAAAATCAATTAGCATCGGACAAGAAAGAGGTTCGTTCGCACCTATGTATAATCGAGGAGAAAGTGCTTAGTTCAGATTATTTATTTGCCACACTCCGTTTAACATTTAAAACGCATAAACAATAACTATTAATGTAGAATGTATCCCATTACGTCATTAGCGTCCTTGAAACTTCAGTGACGCGAACCCAAGTTCAAATTCCGGCTATATTGAAATTCCTGACCGTACCTTCCTCGAAGATATAACATAAACAGTAAGTAAAACAACAATATTTAAAATCTGAGTTACTTACTTGTCGCTACTTAAGTATGGTTCAAGTAAATGGTGTGGTTACTATAAAATAAACACAGAAGGACGGCAAGACCTAATCATAATAAATAAATAGATATCGCCATACAAACACAGCAACTATAGGTCCCACATTAAGCAACTCTTGTGATATGGGTACCGTACAATGGACTGAGGGCGAACTCAGTATATAATACTTATATACATATTAAACATCCATGACTCGGGTACAAGCATTCGTGCTCATCACACAAAGCTTGTCCCTACGAGGATTCGAACCCAGGACTATTGGCGCAGAAAGCAGAGTCACTACCAACTGCGCTAATCAGGCCGTCAGGCTGCGATAATAACAACAAAAGATCAGAATGGTCAACGCTCACTGAATACAGTCAATAAGCTGAGCGAATAAAACAACAAATGATGAAACTACGAACGATGAAAATGATTACGACATCGTCTGTACTAAAGTCTTCATCTCATCACACGTATCGCTCAACGCAAACATATCACGGCGGGTTTATGCCGACGATGATGCGTTCCCAACGATTGCTTTGTCACCACTAATTTTATTTACGCACTGTTAAATATTTACGACCACCATATATTGCTGATGCTAAAGAAAATAAATAAGAAACAGAGATAACAAGTCCAAAGAAATTTTTCAAAATTACATCCTGTACTGGCGGTACACTACTAGTTCGCCTTGTTTAAAAAGCATCAAACATCTTTAACACAATTATGTTCTAAATCTACGAGATCCATATCACTTACTGATTCATCTGTTAAAATATCATACACTATTTTTGTTAAACCTTATATATCTACCTACCTTAATATATACTATCGTCGTAATAGCATTTCTAGATAATTAAGAGTCTTAATTGAAGGCTTAAGGGAGAGCAGTCTGTGATTTCAACGTAACGTATTCTAGGCGTAGAGTCTGATAACTCAAATCATTTTAACGGTGCACAGGGATTTGAAATCGGAGCTCTATCTAAATTATACAATTGACTATCTTATCTGAAATAGACGCATTTATAGTATTCGTTCATTTAATAAAAAGGATAAAGTTATTCCTTCGCAATCATTCTAGATAAAAAAAACAAAACTCTTAGACTTACAAACGTAATACACGTAGATATAACTTGAAAAATCATGGATTCTTTATTGCTATGCCAAAATTACACCAACTTAATTATACTATTTAACTTTTAATAGCAATGTAGGTAGCACTTATAACGTGCCCACTACCACCAATATCGCTGCCAAAATCTCAAATCTCAAATATTAATATTCTCCCTTCGTCCGAGAATAGTTGGTATGAATGTGATTGTACCTGAAAACGAAATATTTGAAAATTCCCGAAGCGATGTCGGTTGAATTCAACCATTTCTATAAATGTTCGTAAACTCCATCAGACCTTCGTCAGGTAAATAGTGCTACTTCGAACTTTTAACATTTACAACATAACAAATATAAAAAACAATTGTTTATAACATAAACTTTTCCTTACTCAACATTATCATCATCTTAGGAATATACAACGTGGTATAGGGCTCAAATATTTTAATAGAAATTTTTTACCACGTTCCTAAACATAATAAGTTACTGTATACACTTGAAAATTGAACATGTCATGAAAAACACTCATTTATTCATAAAAACTAATTGCTGATTTATCTGAAAATCTGAAAATCAGACATTCGACATCACTCCTTGATTCTACAACCCACATTATATTATAGAGGTTTAATGGAAACATTTTCAGAGATGACTCTAGTTCAACTTTATCAATCTGATAGTATTCCGTGTTTCAGTTTCTTGTATATACATACATACGTATATACCATTCCAATATGTGCAATATACTGGTGATCCTATTTTATTAGAAACATCTGTTGTGAAACGAAACTTGCTAAGGCAAACGAGTTCTGGAGCGACGCAATCTTTTCGCTTCAGTTGTATAACATTTCATTTAAGGATAGCTTTACCCGCCGCTTCACTTGCTTCTCTGCTTGGAGATTTTCATCATAAAATAGCCTATATAATATTCCAGAGAAATAGAAATAACAGCATGATCAGTCAAACTTACAAACACATTCACATGGATACGTTGCTCAACTAAATTGCGATCTGCAATTTATTTTTATTAAATTATTCTTATGGCCTGTTTCACAGTGTTGAGTATATTGTCGCCCTTACGAATTCTAATAAGTTGGGGATAGGAGTTTATTAGGACATTATGAAAGCCCGTATACGTACAAAGCAAGGTTGCACAGTATTGAAATAATTATAGTCATAAAAAAATGCGGATAATATAGTCATTATAGTAGAAATTAATAAGCAACAAGTTCTCCCGATGTTACTCAACCCACGCTAAATGTATTATGAATCTTGTCTGTGACGAGTGAATTTCTGGGCTCTTGCGAATTCTCAGAGATTCTCCTCGATTGATAGGCCCCTGGGCGACGAAACGACATCTTGAACTTGAGATTTTCGACGTGAATTGAAAATTGAAACGAATATTACGAGGAACTTTTGGGATAGAAGTTTTTATTTAAATATATAACATCAGGCCAAACCCTTTGTAATCTTACTTGAAATACTGCACATTTTTTTTCCTGCGAATGATTATATGAATTGAAGTTTTAATGGGTAGGTAGGTAGGATATTACTGTTCTGTTATTTGCTTCATACTATTCTGAAAAAGTCTTGCTTTGTCTGGTATATAATACACCATGAAGTTGTATACAAAGGTACACTGCACCCATACTTGGATTCAACCACTTTCACTCGACCATAGATTTAGATCATAGTCTACCATGCTGCCCTTCACGCGTCTTTCGAAAGCCTTGAAGGTTTTCTTCACAATTCAGTAAGCGATATAGTCACTTTTGTAGTTTATTGTACCTAGAGTTAAAAAAGTTTGCAGCCCGCCATGGAGACGTAAAGAGGGCCTTTGCACAGCAATGGAACACACACAATATTATAAATAAAAC